>QEOT01004681.1:0-177416 GCA_003123785.1 Pterocarya stenoptera | reverse complement strand
TCCAACACAGTATTGTCTTAAGAACACATATGACCTATGCAGCTTTCCAAATATAGCTTCAAGCTTAATATGTGACGAGTATAGACAGCTAAATGGTAGAATACGCGATTGCAAAATGGTACAGAGAGTAGCTGGCTTATTAGAAAACCAAATCCATTGTTCATTACAATCCCATTGCTTCAATGCAACCACATCTGAATTTCCCAACACCATCTCATTTCAGCTAGCCTTGTTTGCCCTCATCTCTCTTTTCTTAAACCTCTTTTCCTCCTCTTATCTTATAGACTGATTACAAGTTATATTATTTTGAGTTACCAAAACATGCATCAAGAAGAAATTGTTGGTGACTACATCTTCATGGGAAATGAACTTTGGCCAATCTACTAATTGCAGGTTACGCCTCTCAATCCTTGAAATTTGTTAATACTTGGCTGTAAACCACCACACATTAAGGATATTTTTGTTCCAAAACCAATCTTTCCAATATTCATATATATTATTAGCCTAAGAATACAGCATTAGTTTTAGCTAAGAAAGCATAGGAGCATCCTCACGATCAAAACTCTTCATAACCTTTTCCCAAAAGAGTTGTATATTCAGTGTTCTCTAGGATGTTAATCCTTTATCATTATCTTTAACTGCTGGTATTGTTACTTATCAAAAAAATAAACTGCTGGTATTGTTACCCTTTTATATTTGGCAGAAGAATGGACGCTTTGGAACTTTCTATCAAGTATGTTACTTTAGATCAAACCCTCTTTATGGCTGATTGATCAGCTGGTTCCCTTAAATGGTAAATGTTAACATCTGTTCTAAATCGCACAAACTAAGGTTTTACAAAAATATGCAAATTAAACAATCATTCCTCATCATTTGTTCTAGATATTAGTGTATGAGAAGGGTCTGCTCCTGATTTTATTCAATCTGTTATATGGGTGGATAATCATCGTTTGTATTGATACTTCTGTTTTAATGGAATTGTTTCTTATAAAAAAAAAAAAAATCGCTCCTCATCGTTGTAATTATGTATTCTCATGCTGTAAAGTTTCAACATATAGTTGTCTTAAAAAGGATAATGCTCCCATAAGTTTTACCAAACACAAAGTAAGGAGAAATGATTGAGCCTTAAAGTACACTGAAAAAGTAAAGACGACTAATCATATTTAGAAACTCGTAATAACTATACCAGTTACAACTAACGGGGGCTTCCAAAAAAGTTCAACAGTATAGTTTCCACCAAAATAATTAACTAAAACAAAATCGAGCACTTAAGCGCAGCAAGCATACCATTTTTAAGATTTCGATCAGAGCTCAGCCACGCAAAAGCTCTCGCTTCATAAAATTCATCGGATTGATTCAAACATTCTTAATCACAAGAACCAAAAAAGGAGACCACCATCTTGGCGAAAATTGAAATGTAGTCAAGTATGGTCAAACAAAACGCAGGGAAACGCCAAACTTCTTAATCATCGACGCTACAATGGGCAATGACCCTTTCGACGATAATCAATAGAAACAAAAATGGACTCAAGTATGGTCGAAAAGAAAGCCGAGAAATGCCATTTTCTGTGAAAAACTGGCGAGGGAGTGTGGGGTAGAGAGGGAGAGTAACCAAGATGTATGTGCGTGGTTTGTGAAGGGAATGGCGGGATACCATCCGAAATGGCTTGTGGGGAGTGACATTCTTCGAGAAAACCTCTAAGTTCGGTTTGCTTCCCTCGTTTCGCGCCAATTAGTGGCTACTAACCAAGTCCTCTCTCTCTCTCTCTATCTGTATGCCTTTCACAACGGAATGTGAAAGTGTTTCTGTTCAACGTCTAGCCAGTCGCCACAGTGCAACTGGTTGTACTCTCAGCTTTTAGAGCTCATCCCTATGGCCGTTGGATTGGGTCCTACAATATCTTTTTAACAATTTCTCAACATCTCATCTCACAGATTTTAACGATTTCTCTTTTTCTTTTTTAAAAAATAAAATTATTATTATTGTTTTTTTTTTTAGTAGAATATTATTATTGGTTTTGTAAATTCCAGATATAATAATAAAGAGAAGTTTCTGAATTAAAAAATCAATGCAAAAACCAGAGAGGTCGAAACAATGATTAAACCTGTTTAGTATTGTAACACTCATTTCTATAGTTACATAATGTTACATACATTCGTAGCGTAATGCCCTGTAAAGAGATTCAACATAAAAAAAAAAATCTCATTTATTGAATTATAAGATCTGCATAGCATAACAGAGATTCATAAAATAAAAACTAAAACGTAATAAAGTAATATAAACTAGTTCTATGTGACAAAATTACTTACTAAAATGTCTAAACATAACTAAACCCATGTGGCAATGACTAACATTCAAAGTCTCCGGAATAATAATCTACTCATGTCACTCCTTCTCTGTATCCACGCAATCATAATCTAGGACATTAAAGCATACAAACAAAGAAACAAATGAGTCAAAGACTTAATAATAACACATCATATTATAAACTTAACTTAGCTTAACATTCGGCTTGACTTTCATAACTTTCATGCATAGCCATATATACAGTGTAACACCCCGTTCTCCTAAGGTTATAAATAAAGTTGTTTTTAGAAATCTCAGGAACGATGTGCTATTAAACTTTACTTAAATTTCTTTTTTCCTAATGGAGCGACAAATACAAAAGATTTTATAAAGAAATAAATGCAATTTTGATTAAAATACTTAAAATCTAAAAAGAGAGTTTGTAACAGCCCACCAAAAATTTAGTAGATAAATTTCTTTAGGTTTTAGGAATGTCATGAAAATCCTGGAAAGGCGTGATGAATTGAGCAATCACGTAGGTTTTAATCTATCAGCTTAGTCAGTTCTTACCACTTGGTACCAGAAATACGATTTTATTTATTTAAGGTACTTTGAAGTATAGAATTGAGAAACAGTTTACAACATTAGTCTTAGATGAATATTTAGGATTTTATGTCGCACTAATACAATTTTCATTTTCTAGATAATAGTTGTTTGAAAACGCGTTTTTATTTATTCGAGATGCTTAGGATTCAAAATTTGTGAAATAAATTGCACTATTAGTTTTGCAGGATTATTTATGATTTTATGGTACAAAGCTATTTTTGCCATTTTCAGAGTGAATAGTAACACCAGTGTTATAACCCAATCCATTTTTTTCAAATCGCAATGTGGATTGTCCAAATCAGTCTAGAAAGTTTTATTTGGACACACTTTGCAAGATCTTAGTCACACTTGGTAAATAGTACAGGATACGTGGCACTAAGAGGAACCATGAGATAGAAATGTGAAGGAAATGAAGGAAAATCAAGCATGTGATTATGTCACCCAAGCCAAACACTATTCCATCCAACCATTCATTTTTGTACCAAATCAAATAGGGTTTCAACCATAGTGAAACTCCAAATCTTTGAGATTCAATTGAAACCCCAAAAATTTGGTGAAAACCAAAACCTAAGATGTTTCCCCAAACCCCAAATTGTTACCCCAAACCCTAAGTGTTGGCCTATTTTAGTTTAGTGTTTAATTACTTAATTAAATCACTTCCAAATGCTATTAACCATTCAAATTCATCTCATTACACTCTTATTTATTTTTTTATACCTTGGTAATTTCAATGGGCCAAAAACAATTTGGATTTGGGCTTGAACCCAACCGAAAACCCAAAGTGAAGCCCATGAAACCTCAAAATTAAGCCCATCAGTAAGGCCAGTCTTAGGCCCACCAAAAGCCACCACCATGAGAGGCTTCTTGAGGAAGTTTCTTCCCCCTCCCAAGGTCTAGACAAGGGTTGACACCACCACTCATTTTAGCCTTCAATAGTCCTTTGATGGAAGACATAAAGTGTAACACCCCATCCAGAAATTTAGTAGATGAATTTTTTTAGGCTTTAGATACCTCATAAAAATCTCAAAAAGGTTTCATGAATCAAGCAATCGCATAGGTTTTAGTTTGTCGGTATAATCAGTTTTATTACTCATTATGATGTCACAAATACGATTTTATTTATTTGAGGTACTTAGGAGTGTGAGAATGAGAAATGTTTTATGTCATTAGTCTCAGAAGAATATTTAGGATTTTAAGACGCAATAAAACGAATCTCGTTTTCCAAAAAACAGTTCTTTGAAAATGCATTTTGATTTATTCAAGGCACTTTGGAGTTGAAATTTTCAAAACGAATTGCACTTTGAGGTTAGTAGATTATTTAGGATTTTATAGTGCAATGTTTATTTTTGCCTTTTTTGGAGTGAATAGTAACTTCTATATTAGTGCCATGTGACACATAATTAGTCATTTTCAAATTACCGTGTGGAATGTCAAAATTAGTCTAGAGAAGTTTCATTTGGATACTTGGCACCAATTGGAACTATGAGATGGAAATGTGAAGGAAAAGAATGACAAATTAAGTTTTGTAATTATGCCACTTAAGTCAAACACTATTCCATCTAACCATCCATTTTTTTGCCAAACCAAAAAGGGTTTCAACTCTAGTGAAACCTCAAATATTTGAGATCCAGTTGAAACCCCAAATAGCTTGTAGAAACCAAAACCCTAAATGGTTTCCCAAACCCTAAATGTGGTCGGGGTTTAGCCTAGTGTTTAATCACTTAATTAAATCACTTTTACAAGTTATTAACCACTCAAATTCATGCCATGACAGTTGAAGATTGTTGGAGTGAAAGTATAGATAGATGCCTTGAAAAACCTCCTGAGAGCTCCTACAATCGTGGAGGCTGGCATCAACCTGTCTTAGTACAGGGCTCAAACTCTTCCTTCATGGAGGAGTCTTTGGAAGAGTTATGCAAACGCATGTCATTATCGGCACAAGAAAAGGAGGAGGTTATTGTGGAAGAGGATCTGCTTGAAGAAACAAAACAAAGAGGAGAACACTGCCTAGTAGTGTCCCTTCTCACGGAGAAACGCTATAACCATGAGGCATTCAAGCAAACCATGCAGAAACTATAGAGACCAGTCAAAAGGATCTGGTTCAAGGAGCTAGGATCCAAACTCCTTCTGGTGGAGTTTGAAGACCAGAGGGAGAAGGCAAGGGTGCAACGTGAAGGTCCCTGGTCCTT
Organism: Pterocarya stenoptera; assembly: GCA_003123785.1. Classification (NCBI taxonomy): domain Eukaryota; kingdom Viridiplantae; phylum Streptophyta; class Magnoliopsida; order Fagales; family Juglandaceae; genus Pterocarya; species Pterocarya stenoptera. The sequence goes on along the minus strand of QEOT01004681.1, from coordinate 172,334 downwards.
CGATAGGCATCTTGTTTTGATGCAACCCTTTGATAGCAGCACTCAGGCAAATAAAGTAAAGATAACTCAGGCTTCCTTTTGGTTAAGGTTGTATGACCTTCCGTTAGGTGCCATGAACGAAAGAGTGGTGAGAAAGATTGGCAATAGTATTGGCTCAGTAGAGGAGCTTAACGTCGAAAAGGACGAAGTGGCTTGGGGTGAATACATTAGAGTCCATGTCAAGTTGGATATCACAAAACCATTGCTGCGAGGTAAATGCATTACACTTCCTTCCCTCGGTGCATGCTGGGTTCGGCTCTTGTATGAAAGGCTCCCCACTTTCTGTTACATTTGCGGTATTCTGGGTCACAGCCACAAAGACTGTGAAGAGAGGAAAGGAACGTGGGACAATTTGAAAGAAGATGATTATCCTTTCGGTCCATGGCTACTGGCCGGTGCCTCGTTTGTGAACCACCGTTATCATCAGGCGGAGCATGGCAAGGAGAGTCCTGTTTAGTCTCCTAGTGCAAGTTCCAATGTTAATGCAGCAAATCCAGAAAATCCAGGACCACCATCAAATCCTTCGATCTTGGGCAGTACAAGGGGGAACGTGGGTTAAGGCAAAGTGCCACTTGAAGTCAACTCTAAAAAGGCTACAACTATCGACCTCCATGCTGGGCTAGTGGAGGAAACAAAAGAATTGACTCAAACCACAGAGGGATAAGATGGCGGTATGGGCATTCTACAGAAGGAAAAGTCAAAAGAAGATGAGGTCTACATAGGTAAACCACCTACCCCTCTAACAGAGCATGATCCTAATAGGTTTATGGAGAAAAAGGAACCCCCAACCCTGAACGTAATCTCCCACTTAAAGCTAGGGGGAACTAAGGAACAATGCACCAAAGGAAAGTGGTTAAGACAAACTAGGAGAACTGGGAAGGAAAACAATCTGGACGTCTCTAATTACACCCTGAAAAGAAAAGCACCAAAGGATGAGGATAATGGTCAAGGCCCTTACCTAAAGCTAAACAGCAAAAGGTTATTGGATTGGACAAATACCCAACTAATAGATCGATGGTGGCTAAAATTCAGCCCCGTCGAGAGCCATGAAACTACTAAGTTGGAATTCACGGGGGCTTGGGAACCCTCGTGGAATTCGTGCCCTTCGTGACTTGATCAAGAAGGAAGCTCCCAACATATTGTTCTTACAAGAAACCAAATTAACTAGTAGAGCTATGGAGAAAGTTAAATACCAACTTGGCTTCCCAAACTGCTTAACAGTGGACTGTGAAGGAAGAAATAGCGGGCTTTGCTTAATATGGGATCATGATGTTGACTTAGCCATTTGAAGCTTTTCAAGGTATCACATCGATGTGGAAATAAAGGATAGCAGGGGAAAAAACAAATGGCAACTCACTGGGTTTTATGGGATGCCAGAAACTAGTAGAAGGGGAGAATCATGGGACCTTTTAAGGTTACTAAACTCTGGAGCTTGTGATAAATGGTTGGTAGTTGGTGACTTCAACGAAGTCACTAACAGGAATGAGAAGAAGGGGGGCAATGATAGACCAGAGTCCCACATGGACAACTTTCGAAAGGTAATAGATGATTGAGCCCTGCAAGATTTGGGTTTTGAAGGATCCATATACACCTGGTGGAACAATAGGGAAGGAGCTCATGCTATTCTAGAAAGGTTGGACCGAGCTCTAGCTTCTCATGCATGGTCCCAAACCTTCCCTTTTGCCAAGGTGATACATTCCATAGCTGCACACTCAGATCATGTCCCAATTGTCATAAATACAGATGGTATTACTCCAAGATCTAAAGGCCCAAAACCTTTCAGATTTGAAGCCATGTGGATTGAAAGTGAAGATTGTGGAAGAGTAATTGAGAGAGTCTGGCAGGTAACTGATAGACATGGAACCTCTGATGACATTATGGGGAAAATATTAACCTGCAGTGAAAGCCTATCTAAATGGAGCAAACATAATTTTGGTGAAGTGTAGAAAGAGCAAAAGCAAGAGTCAACCTAGAGTAGAAACAAAAGGAAGCAGAGAATGCAGGCAACCCAGATGCACTTAAACAAGCTCGTGAGGAGCTTCAAATTTGGATGGAGAGGGAAGAAATACAATGGAGGCAAAGATCCAAAGCCCTTTGGCTTAAGGCTGGAGATCAAGACACTAAATTTTTCCATAATCAAGCAAACCAAAGGAGGAAAAAGAACACCATTACAAGACTACTGAATGAATCAGGAGAATGGCAAGTGGTAGGAAAAAGGGATGAGCTCATCATGAGTTACTATAAAGACATGTTCAAATCAGGGGCACAAAATCCCAACCTTGGATTCTTAGCACCCTTGAGAGGTAGAGTAACAGCTGACATGAATGAAGAGCTCACCAAAGACTTTACTGCAACTGAAGTGGAGGTTGCTCTCCAGCAGATGAATCCTACCTCAGCCCTTGGTCCCAACGGTATGGCCCCTATATTCTATCAAAAGTATTGGCATATAGTTGGCAATTCAATTTCTAAGGCAGTGCTAAATGCTCTCAATACTGGTCTATTCCCTTCTTCTATTAACCACATGTTTATAGCTCTGATTCCAAAGATCAAGAACCCTCACAAAGTCTCAGATTACAGACCAATTAGCATCTGCAATGTAATTTACAAACTGATATCGAAGATCCTTTCTAATAGACTAAAGCCAATACTCACCAAGATCATCTCGATTACCCAAAGTGCCTTTGTACCCTGTAGAGCCATTTCTGATAATATATTAGAGGCTTATGAAATGATGGATTTTCTTAGAAGGAAGAGGAAAGGCAAGACAGGCTTCATGTCCCTCAAACTTGATATGAGCAAAGCCTATGATAGGCTTGAATGGCACTACTTGGAAGGTGTATTGCAGCATCTAGGCTTCTCGAGTAAATGGATTCAATTGATGATGACTTGTGTTAAAACTGTGTCCTCCATCCTAATCAATGGTGAACCTGTAGGTCCAATTCACCCTACCCGATGGCTGAGGCAAGGGGACCCCTTGTCCCCTTACCTTTTCCTAATGGGAACTGAAGGCCTTATTGCACTACTAGATCAAGCTGCATCTAGGAATCTGATAAGGGGAATCCAAGTCTGCAGAGGGGCTCCTATGGTGAACCACCTTCTGTTTGCTGATGATAGCATATTGTTCGGTAAAGCCACAAACAAAGACAGCAAAGAGGTGCAAAGAATCCTTGAAATTTATGAAAGGGCCTCAGGACAAAAAATCAAACGAGAAAAGACTGCCATGGTCTTTAGCAGGAATGTTTCTCCAGCAAAACAACAGCATCTAACTTCTGCTTGGGGCACTCAGGGCAACCAGAACTATGACAAATACTTAGGGCTCCCACCATTGATTGGAAAAAATAAAAAAAGGGCTTTCTCAGATATTAAGCACAAGGTGTGGTCCAAGCTTCAGCAATAGAAGGGGAAACTGTTATCCGAAGGGGGAAAGGAAACCTTGATTAAGGCAGTGGCCTTAGCAATCCCTACTTATGCCATGTCTTGTTTCAAATTACCTCTATCCCTCTGCAATGATCTTGAACAAATGATGGCTAAATTCTGGTGGGGGCAGAAAAAAGAAGAGAGAAAGATTCATTGGGTAAGCTGGAAAAGGATGTGTGAAACAAAAAGGGATGGAGGCATGGGTTTCAAAAACCCGAGCCTTTTCAATGAGGCTTTACTGGCAAAACAAGGTTGGAGGCTAATGCAGCAAACCGATAGCCTAGTTCATAAAATTTACAAAGCTAGATATTTCCCTCAAACTAATTTTCAGGAATCAAGCCACGGTCACAGCCCTTCATATGTTTGGAGGGGTATATGGTCAGTCAAAGGCAAGCTTCTTCAGGCATGCAGATGGAGAATTGGCAATGGGTCGACTACAAGGATATGGGAAGATTATTGGATCCTTGGGTTCAAGAATCTACTACCTGTTGGAACCCTAGAGGGTGCTAACAACCAGAAAGTTGAGGAATTGATAGATCCCTCAACTGGATGGTGGGATGTACAGAAAGTTAGAAGAATGCTGCCCCCTGACCCTGTTGAGACAGTCCTTAAAATCATCCTTAATACAGCAAATCATGAAGACAAAGTAATCTGGCATAAGGATAAAAGTGGGTGTTCCACAGTGAGGAGTGCCTACAAGAGCTTCAGAATGCATGCTATAACAGTAACAGAAGGTGAAAGCTCCTCAAACAACAATAATAAGAAACTATGGAAGCTAATCTGGAACATGAAGGTGCACCCCAAGGTGAAAGTTTTTGCTTGGAGAACCTGCATAAAAGCTCTCCCCACAAGATGCAATTTGAAGAAAAGGAAGGTAGTCGAAAATGAAACATGTCAATTGTGTTTCTCAGCAGCAGAAACTTCATCTCATGCATTGTTCCAGTGCAAAATGCTTACACCCATATGGGCCAAGCATCTACCTCAACTCATCATGGAGGAATCACAGGGTGACATCAGGGAATGGATTTGTAGAGTAAAAGAAACATGCAACAATGAGGCATTGGAAAGGCTATTCATGATAGCTTGGGCATGCTGGTATAGAAAAACCAGTGAATCTTTGCAGAGAAACAACTATCCCTGGAGGAAGCCATTAACTCAGCCCTTTCTCTTCATTGGGCCTACAAAGCCACTAAAGCCCTTGACCTCGGCAAAGCTATAAGAATTTCCCAATGGCAACCTCCTCCACAAGGTTCCTTAAAACTCAATGTAGATGGGGCTGTCCTTCATACTGAAAACAGAGCAAGAGTTGGAATAATTGCACGGGATTGGGAAGGGAAAGTCTTAATGGCTGTTAGCCAAAGAGAAGAAGCTGTCATGGAACCTCTGGAAATCGAATTACTAGCAATACTGAGAGGTCTGCAGGTTAGCATTCCACTTGGCCATCAATCCTTATGCATTGAAATTGATTCCCTGCTGCTGGCCAAAGAACTGTCTAGCTCCAACCCATCGAATGCTTGCTACGGTAACATCATATCTGATATTAGAGCTAAAGGGCAGGTTCCAAAGCTGCTCCATTAATCACATCTACAGAGAATCAAACCAGGCTGCTCACAAGCTGGCTAGGTTCTCAAAGAATGTATCAAATACTACTGTATGGCGAGAATCAGCTCCCAACTATGTTCAACCAGTCCTTTGGGCTGACTTTCATCTGTAATGTTATCCTGTTATATTAATGGAAAGGTGTTTTAACTTCAAAAAAAAAAAAAATTCATGTCATTACACTCACATCCATTTTTTTATACCATAGTATTTTATTGGGCAAAGAAGAATAGAATATGGGCTAGTTAGAAACCGAAACCTGAAACCAAACTCTATTGAAACTCCAAATGAGGCTCAATTAGTTTAGGCCCATTAAGGCCCACCAAAAAACTCCACCTATGCATGAATTCTTAAGGAAGTTTCCCCCTGCCATGAGTGTAATTTCACTGTCCAAGTCAGTCTCAAATAGTGGTTGATGGGAGAGCAATCACCCACCTCACCACCACCCATCACACGGTAGCTTCAAGTCTAAAAGTCGTGTGCTTTAACCCATGGTTTTGGCTAACAACACATCACTAAATGGTCACCCTCACATCCCCTCTCAGCCCCTCCAGCAGTATATGAATCATCCATGGCTTGTTATTTAGACTTTTGTCACTTTTAATTCACTTTCTTGGAAAGAACTCATAGAGAGACTTTAAACAATTTTTTTGGGCATTCTTGCTTGATTTGTTCGAAGCCTTTGTATGTAGATTCTTATATAAGTTTGTTCATAAAACTTGTTCCTCTGTGAGTCTAGCTTCCATTGATATATTTTATGTGATTTTGCGTGGAAGTTTGATTGGTGAAAAGTTTATTTTTATGTTTAAAGTTAACATGTTAACCTGTAAGTTTCATGTGGATTTGTTACACGTTGAAAGTTTGCAACTGGAGGTGAAAAAATTGTTTCTATTTTGAGAAAGTTTGGACATTTTTTTATGGAAGCATGCTCCTATGGTCTTGATATTCACATATTTTTTCTTAGGACTTTGATCTATGTATTAGGAAGTTATTTTGAAGATTTATAATTGTGATCTTGAGGAAATAAATTTTTATGCATGTTAAGGTCCGGTTGGAACACAAACTTGAGGCTCACGGGTTGTTGTACTTCTATGCAATTTTTGTCTTGTAATTTTGAGTTTAATGCTTAGATCAATTTTAGGACTTGAATATGAAGCATATTATATTGTCTTTTGAATGTTTCTTTCATGGAAAATTTAGATCTAGTGGTTTGATAAAAAAAACCAAAACATGTAGTACTCGGTTTGGAGTGAATGTGCAAACCGATTGTGTTAGATGATATTTTGTGGCTTTTGTAGTCTTTGATTTATTTGTTCAAGCATGATAATCCTTATGCTTGGGAACATGTTAAGAATATTTTTTAAAATTTTATAATTCTTGGAGTTGATTTGAAAAAGGATAGACCAAGAATATCAAGGGTTGTTCTTTGTGGTAAAAAACCTTCATACACGAAATTGTGATTTTTATAATATGTGTTTTGTTAATGTCCTAGTATAATATTAAAGCATAGAATATAATGTTTTGTATGTTTGATGATTCAGTTTTAGCATGAAAGTTAGAATTTGAAATAATTGAAACAAAAATTAAGGATTTTAGCATTTGTATGCTTTGGCCTATGCTTGGTTCTTATTCCGATGTTGTGTTTTAAATTTTTCTAATTAGATATTTAGATTTAAAATAAAATTTACATGAGAAATGTAAATTTTGATGAGATTTGAAATTAGGATGTGAAATTCTTAAATTAGAGTCAAAATGGTCATTTTCCACATATAGAGGGGTAAAATGATACTTTTTTCATAAGTCAATGATTTTATATTTCTAAGTATGTTAGTGAAGAGTTTCTAACCTTTAGAAATATTTCTGTACAGTTTTCATTATTTTGCATTTTATTACATCACGCTACAATTATTGTAAGTTAGCTTTTAACTTACTTTCAAGGTATCTATATGTGTATGGTAAGAGAAACTATCATTTATATTATTTATGCATATGTACATGTTACGTCACACTACAACATCACTAGTCTCATGTACACGTCACGTTATGTCAAGGTATGTTATCTGTTGTTTCATTCTTGCCACGTCATGTCTCGAGTACAGAATATGTCACGAAAACAGTATTTTCAAGCCAATCAAGTCTTTTACGTTTGTCATGACCCCAAGTGCTATGATGTGATAATATCTTAGTGGAACTCTATTGTTTATGATGGAGTGTTTAAATTAGTGTGAGATTTTTTGGGTTGACAAACTACAATCAATAGGCTTTGAATGTGGCCTAACTAACTAGTTACTAGAGCGAAGTCAAACACCAAAGCCGATGGAGCCAAACCACAATTCAATTTCATGTCATATGCACTCGTGCAGGTGCAAATACCAATCATGGAATAAGTACATTACTTACTCTATCGACGACAAAAAGGGAGAATGGGCGGAAGAGCTCCCAAGAGTTTTGTGGGCCTATAGGACAACCGTGAAGACCCCAATAGGCAAGACGTCCTTCACCTTGGCCTTCGGGAGCGAGGCAGTTGCTCCCGTGGAAGTTGGCTTGATCACATATTAGACCAACCACTTCAACCAATCTGAAAATGACGAGGCACTTAAAGAACACCTCGACTTATTAGAAGAAAGGAGGGGAGAAGTGGAGATCCAAAACATCCTCAACAAAAGGAAAGCTGAGTGTTATTTCAACAAACAAGTCAAATCCAGGTCCTTCAGAGTGGACGACTTAGCACTTAAGGAAACTCGGCCCATGATGGGAAGGACCTTACGTGGTCGTCACCAACAACAGACTGGGTTCCTACCGCCTTAAGGATAGTCAGGGAAAGGAGTTGCAGTACCCTTGGAACACCGAGCATCTAAAGAGGTTTTACCCTTAGATATTTTTGCAAAGTCTATGTTTTTTTATCAAAGACAAGTCAACAAAGGCAAATGGTTGTTTGGTTCACGCATTTACTTACAGTTAGCCACTAGTGTTGAGTCCAATGACTCGCAGTGCAATGTATAGGCGTGGAGATCGAAAGACCCCACAAACCCTATACTTAGTGTAATACCCTACTTCTTCCTTTCTTCTAACGTAAGCAATTACGTCAGATGTGATAGCCTGTTCGCCCCTCTCTCTAGTGTCTAAGAGTCCTGTTATGCGTGCCAGACCCCGATGGTGTGTTTTTAAAGATACTACGTAATTTCTAAAGCTGGCTTTGTGTTTTAAAGTAATGTGTATTTTAAATGGAAGATTCCTATTATTATTTAACTAAAGAATATTTTAAATAATTAAATTATAATATCTTTGAAGAGTTCCAAAAATATTATAATTATGGGAAATCATTTAATTAAATGATTTCCAGTTATTTAAAATATTATGTGATCTAAATAATAATGAAATCTTTAATTAATTTAATAGTTTTATTCCTTTAAATATTTTAAGTAAGACTTCATCATTTTATAAATGATAAAGGAATATTATTTTAAATAATATTCTATCTTTATTCCTCTCAATGCTTTTAATTAAATAAATATTTACGTGTTTTTAAATCAGTGTTTAAGGGTCATCGTGGGATCATTTTATAGATCCCCAGAGGATGGGTTTTAGTATAAAACCTCAACCCCTCTCTCTTTCTCCCTCACTTTTTCCCAGCCCTCTCTCTCTCCTCCTTTTCTCCCTCTCGGCATGCCCAGTACGCAGCACCCATGGTTGAATGGTTCTAGCCCCAGGCCCGCGCCGCCGTGCCTCACCTCCACCACCACGAACCTCATCTCCCTCCAGTGAGCTCACCCATGCCAGTAGCTCCTCCCCATGCCCTCTCCTCCTCTCTATCGGTAGTGCACAGCCCGAATGGGCATGATGCTACTGCTCCGCCGTGCGCTGTCCTCCGACGCCACCACTCCCATGGCAGCCTCCTTAGCCACTGGCCATCCTCCTCCGGCAAGCCCAGCCTCCATCTCCCCGCCGGTTGCTCCCAAGGTGTGCACCTCTCTCTTGCACGGGTATAACCATACCCACGGTGGAGCACCGCCTTCGACAGCCATTGCACCACCACCGAGACCTCCCTTGGCCTTCAGCCACCTTCCACAGCCATCCCTACGTCCAGCCGAGCCACCATGCAGCCTCACTCTCTCTCACTCTCCCACAGACGCCGCACCCTTTTAAGCTAGATCCACCGCCGTACAGCGCCACCCACGGTGGGTGACCACCCTCTCCGGCACCCTCAGGCTACCACCAAGCTAACCCGACCACCCACGGCCCCGATCTGCCACCCACGGCCACACACTCTCTTTCACGACTTCTCCCTCTCTCACAGTGCATAGCCAGCCTCATTTCGCCACCATGGACCACCGTGCCGCCACCATTGAGCTTCCATGGCTCCACCAGCAACCTCCCATGGCCTAGCCCAAGCCTAAATCACCACTTTATATGGTGGGTAATCACTGCACGTGATGGACAGTCACTGCACGTGATTGACTGTCACTGTACCCGGCAAGATCCACCATGATACGCTCCCTCTCTAGCATCATCAAGGCCACCTTAGGCCCTTCCAAGACCACACCTAGCTATCCAAATGCCTAAACAGTCATTGTACGTGGTGTAGCCACCCTGTACGTTCCTCCGGCGTTATCGCTGTGATGGTCAACGAGCGATGCACAGGTTATCCCGTCGATAGTATAATTCTCTATCCCTCGCTATTTATGTTAGATGCTAGCTAGTTGACTAGGTTATGGACTGTGCTGTTAGTATTATAGGGTTCGCTGTATAGTGAAAATGTGACGTGCTGTGGTGAAGTGTTGGGCGTAGTTGGGAAGTGTGTTGTGTAGCATTGTGGACTGTGCTGTGAAGTGTGATTGTAGTGTATGTGCGGTAGTAATGGCGTAGCCTAGTGCCGTAAATGGAGTAAACGTGGAGTGTACTCCATGTAGTGAGACGAGGCACCGTATGGCGTGTATGCCATAGCAGTGACGTGACGTAGTGCCGTGAATGGAGTACGTAAGGAGTATACTCCATGTGGTGAAATGACGCACCATATGGCGTGTGTGCCATACTAGTGACGTGGCGTAGTGCCATAAATGGAGTACACGAGAAGTGTACTCCATGTGGTGAGACGATGCACCATATGGCGTGTGTACCATATTGGTGACGTGGCGTAGTGCCGTGAGTGGAGTACACGTGGAGTGTACTCCATGTAGTGAGACGAGGTATCATATGGCGTGTATGCTATAGTGGTGACGTGGCGTAGTGCCGTGAATGGAGTACGTGAGAAGTGTACTCCATGTGGTGAGACGATGCACAGTATGGCATGTATGCCATAGCGGTGATGTGGCGTAGTGCCGTGAATGGAGTACACGTGGAGTGTACTCCGTGTTGTGTGATGATGTACCATATGGCTTGTATACCATAGTAGTGACATGGCGTAGTATTGTGAATAGAGTACATGTGGAGTGTACTCCATGTGGTGAAGCGACACACCATATGGCGTGTGTGCCATAGTGGTGATGTGGCGTAGTCCTGTGAAGGGAGTACACGTTGAGTGTACTCTATGTGGTAGAGCAACGCACCATATGGCGTGTGTACCATAGTGGTGATGTGGCGTAGTCCTATGAAGGAAGTACACGTGGAGTGTACTCTATGTGGTAGAGCGATGCACCATATGGCGTGTGTGCCATAGTGGTGATGTGGCGTAGCATGTGTAAAGGGAATACATGAGGAGTGTACTCCATGAAGTGCAGCGATACACCGTATGGCGTGTTGCGAAGATAAAGGTGATTGCGTAGTTGATAGGAGAAGGGCTTGATGTATGGTGTCAGGAACTATGGAACAATGTCCCGAAATGGTTGTGAAGTATGGCTGTAGTCCAAGGCGATGAGTGTCGCCATGTGACTGGCTTATGGCCAGGAATAAGTGCGAAGTGGCTAGGAAGTATCAGAGCAGTGCAGCGGAAGCATGATTGGGCAACATCATGGAGTGACGTGGTCAATCATGGAGTTATGTTGTGAAGTATGGCTGTAGTCCAAGGCGACGGGTGTCGCCTCGTAGTCGGCCTATAGCCAGGAGTAAGTGCGAAGTGGCTGGAAAGTGTCAGAGTAGTGCAGCGGAAGTATGACTGGGAAACGATTAAAAGGTCGTGCTTGCGATGGGTGAAGAATTAGCGTAAGAGTGATGTAGTGGGAACGTGACTAGGTGTCACAATGTGACGGGAGTACGTGAGGAACCATACTCGTGATGAGTTGGAGGTTGACATATAGGTGATGTAGCGGAATGTCAGAGGACGTGATAAGGTCACAGTGTAGCTTGGGAATGGTCTCGAGCTATATGGCGTGACATAAGGTGTTGTGGTATATGCTGTAGTATTGATATGGCTGTAGTCTAAGGCAATAAGCATCGCTGTGTAGTCAACTTATGGCCAGGAGTATGTGCTAAGTGGCCAAGAAGTATTAAAGTAGTGCAGCGAAAGCATGATTGGGCAACGTCATGAAGTGACGTGGCCAAATAGAAGCCATGCGGTGATGGGTTAGGATGTATGTGAGGTGACGTGAGAGGGTCACGATATAGCTTGGGATTAGTCTCTAGCTATATGGTGTGACGTAAGGTGTGTTCATGAACAGAGTCACATCGTGTTAAGTGTTGGAATGAACTGTCAAGAGGTACAGTTAGCACGAAGGGTCGTGCTAGGCGGGTTATAAGAAGCTTGGTAACGGAACATGGCATTTGCCATACGAGCCTATGACCAATGTATTAAATGATGATCTTAGGTGATAAAAGGGTAAGGTACGTGTGTGTTCTGGCTAGACACACGTGCTGGATGGATTCACCATATGTAATGGGTAATTTGTCCTATGTACGGTGACACGGTACTTAAGTCTCGGAGTGGCTTAGAACCATGTGATGTGTATAAATGGTCATGAGAAGTAGAGTGAGCTAAGATACATAAAGGTAATGATGAGGATGATGAGGGTACTATCTAAGAATGGGATGCGTGACTTAGTCAATCTAAGTCATGTGTCGGAATGTGGTTAATAAGAAGAATGAGACAAAGGTCTTAGTGTCTTAATCCTAAGGTGAATCATGGATTCACTCTAGCAAGTAAGCACTCAAAGTAGAACGTCAAGATTTAAGAAAGTAGAGACCGTAATAGGTCTCCAAGGGTTTTATCATAGTAAGGAACGTGAAAGATCACAGGATAGAAGGAGAGTGTTCTAAGTAAAGCATAGCTCTATTTCTAGTTCAGTTGCTTATGCACAAGATAGAGAATAACGTTAAAGTTATGTATGCATGTAAGTTGCCATTTGACACGCGCATGAATGGACTGCATGGTATGAAAGTAGCATAGAGTTCAGGTAAGTGTTACGTTCATGCTCTTCTAGAGTTTTTCTAAAGTATGAGAAAAAGAAAGAGAAACGCTTTTCCTTCAAAAGATGCTTTACGAAAGGACACGAAAGACGTTTTTAACGAAAGTATGCTAAGTATTGAAAGGTATACGTATGTACGGCCCCTCCTCGGCAGCCCCTTTTTACGCACCCAAAAGTATTAATTTTACGCATATGAATGGATAACTATACGTGGTATCTATTGTACGTATTTTCTAAAGAAAAGAAAGGAAGCTTCGAGGCCTGTGCCCCGAGCTTCAAACCGATGCTTTAAGTGACGCGAAGAAAGTGTTTTAAAACTGGTCCCTAAGAACTGATGTTAAAATGTCCCTACGAACTGATATTTTACTGACGCCACGAAAGATGATGTTTAAGCCCATGCTTTTAAACGATGTTTTCCATGAAAAGATATGTTTTATCATGAAAAAGATGTTTTCTCATGAAAGCATGAAAAGAAAGAAAAGAAAAGAAAAGAATGTTCATGCCCATGCAAATGAATGAATGAAAGCCTCAGCTCTTTAGAGCTGACATGAATGAATGAATGAAAAAATGACATGTGGCATAAATGAATGTATGAAACTATGTAACGGACATATGAATGAAAGAAAAGGGGTACCCAATGAATGAATGGGCAGATTGCAATGCCGGGCAGTAGTATCTGGTAGTGCACCCACTGCTGCACCCTAATGGAAAGGGATTCCAACCCTTGGCCACGGGCAAATCCATTAGCCCAAAAGGCCGCTAACCCCAGCACACAGGGCGTAACGACGTGCACCGGCCTATGAAAGTGAAAGAAAAGTAATGTATGAATGCATGACATTCTTCAAGAATTGAAGTTAGTGACGGGGGAACGTTTTACGAAAAGAAAAGCATGTTTAAAGATGAAAGCTCCCGTCTACTGATGTTTGCAAATGAAAGCATGTATACATGTACGTATAGTATGTATAGAATGATGAATGCATGAATGAAAACCTACCTTGCTATATTTTAACGATATGAAGTAATGCTTACTGAGTATTCGACTCATTTTAGCTTTTATGTGTACCCCTCCCCCCACAGGAACTGAATGAACAGTATGCTCAGGAAGGACACGGCCAAAGGAGAAGAGCACGGAAGTCTAGGTATGAGGGTTTTAAATGTATGAAAGGCCTTTTTATATTAAGATTTATATTTTCCACTCTTTTAACCCTCAAGCCTCTTTCATTATAAAAGCACATTTTATTTTATAACGTATAGTCTTGCACTCTGGCAAGGACAGTAAAAGGTTTTAAATCGAACGGTAATTTCCGTCGTCATTTTCTAAAATATTTTGCAAAAAGACCCACCTCAAGAACGGGCGTTACACTTAGCCACTAGTGTCTAGTCCAATAACTTGATGTGCAACGCATGAGCGTGGAGGTCGAAAGACCCCACAAACCCTATACTTAGCCACTAGTGTCTAGTCCAATAACTCGTGGTGCAACGCATGAGCATGGAGGTCAAAAGACCTCACAACCCCTATAGTTAGCTTCCAGTGTTGAGTCCAATGACTCTCGATGCAACGTATGGGTATGGAGGTTAGAAGACCCTATGACCCCTACACTTAGCCACTAGTTTCGAGTCCAAAGACTTGTGGTGCAATGAATGGGCGTGGGAGTCCAAGGACCCCAGTGTCGAGTTCAATGACTCACGGTGCAATATATGGGCATGGAGGTCAAAAGAACACACAACCCCTATACTTAGCCACCAGTGTCAAGTCCAATGACTCGTAGTGCAACGCATGGGCGTAGGGGTCCAAAGACCCCACGACCCCTATGTTTAGCCACTAGTGTTTAGTCCAAAGACTCGCTATGCAATGAATGGGTGTGGGGGTCAAAAGACCCCACGAACCCTATACTTAGCCACCAATGTCAAGTCCAATGCCTCGTAGTGTAACGAATGGGCGTGGGGGTCAAAAGACCCCACGACCTTTGTACATAGCCACTAATGTCGAGTTCAAAGACTCACGGTGCAGCGCATGAGCATGGAAGTTCTGAGACTCCATGACCCCCTTACTTAATATTGAGCCCAAAAGACTCACATCAAAAGGTGTGTATCAGCATTAAGGCTACAAACAAGCCAAACTGAGGGTCAAAGTTGTATCAGTATTACGAAAAGGCCCAACCGAGGGCCAACATTGTCATTATACAGATAAACAAAACATAAGTAAAGTAAGGAAATGCTATTTCCGAGACGACAAAGTCCCACTAGGCTTGAAGGAAGAGAGAGAGGCAGGAAAGGCCTTGGGCATGGTGTTGCACCCCAGGGCGTCCACAAATTGGCACAACGCCACGTTAGGTTTGAAGGCGTCTAGGTCCAGCCTCCTCAGGTCGGTCTAAGGGTTTGCTAGCAAATGGGCTCGTAAGTGAGCCATGCCAGCCCCATCGCCATACCCGAAGGCCCGATCTCTAACAACCTTGGTGACGGCCAGTTGAGGATGCAAACGAATCAACTCACCATTGGCAGAAGCCAATTGGGACTCCAACTCCTGTAGCTTGGTCTTCTGTTCTTTGACTATGGAGTCCAAGTACAACTGGTTTTGTTTTTCTTATCCTGCGTGGCATTGGCGTCCTCGCTACTTTTCTTATAGGCGGTGAACCTCAATTCTAACTCTGCATAATTCCCCTTTAACTTGAACACTTGAAGGTTGAACTGCCTACGCTCCTTCACATGAGACGCTTTCACCTCTGACAGCTCAAGGGCATGTTTCTTATGCTCCTCCTCGGAGGAAGACGACGCTTGGGCAGACTTCCGGTAAGTTTCATCCACCTGCGACTGCAAAGAGGAGGCCAGCGCCCCACTCAGGAGGGATACTTGGGCTCTGGCAGAAACCCTTCTTGATTCCGCTAGTTGCAGAGCAAAATTGTCATGAGCTTGAAGGGATTGGGCGTTAAGCAATTCGTCGCTAAGCTCACACGACTTGTCACGGAAAGACTCAAGGTCGGCTTTTAAGGCACGAATGTGCCCATTAGCTTGTTCCAAGTAGCACTCCACCTCAGTCTTTTCGGCTAGAAACAGAGTTATCTCCTTCTTGGCGAAGAACCCACAAATTTGCATCTCCTGCACCTCATCTTCCAAGTGGGAGCAATCACTCAAAATCCAAGTTGTCAAGTCATCCATGCCCTACACAACATAAAGGCCAAATAAGATGGTCTTTACAAGCAAGAACAACTCACAATCAAGTAAGAAAATTAGGCAAATAGCAAGTCAATACCGGGGACGAGATTCTTTAGGCGTTGTGACATCTCCGCCACTGGCCCAGAGGGAGAAGAGGGACATGTGGGCGCAGCCTCCTCAACCCCACTTGCTCTGGCCGTCGCGTGAGTTTTCCCTAATGAGGAATGCACCAAAGGGAAGAGAGGGGTGGCTGGAACTCCCAACTAAGATACAAAAGCATTTTGGCCTTCACCTTGGCCCCCTTCCCCCTGGTCACTAGGACTCTCGTCACCAAATTTATCTTAATCACCTTCATCTTCCTCTTCCCTCACCTCTTCCAAGGATGGCCCACCCCCCTCCTGATGAGTCATGGAGTCCATCACCGCCAAAGGAAACGGGCGAAGGGGAGGGAATAGAGACCCTTTCTTGATCTGTTGGCGGGGTTCCCCCCTTAAAAAAAAAAAAAAAAAAAGATGGTCGCAGGAATGGAACTTGGTGTGGAATCTTGCCCTCCACAAGTCTCAATGTTGCCACCTTCGACGTTGGTCTGGGCATCGCCAACTAGGGGAGCAGCATCTTCAGGCACAGCCATCCCATACACGCCCATAGAAAATGCTTCAAAATATCTTCAAATATTTCGTCACCAATGGGAGTCAAAGTTAGGGAGAGAAGGGAAGGGAACACGAAAAGTGGAGTATC
Source organism: Pterocarya stenoptera (assembly GCA_003123785.1). Lineage (NCBI taxonomy): Eukaryota > Viridiplantae > Streptophyta > Magnoliopsida > Fagales > Juglandaceae > Pterocarya > Pterocarya stenoptera. The sequence continues at coordinate 156,051 of QEOT01004681.1, read as the reverse complement.
CACTAAACTGGACCCATTATAGGGCAAGTCAAAGTCAAAGGCCGTTGCTAGGTCAACGAGGGCTTACCCTATGAGCCCATTGAGGTCATCAAGACCTGGTGACGTTAACGGTGACACCCTTACAGGAGAGGCTTCAAGCGTCTCACTCCCAATAGCAAGGTTGGAACCAGAAGCCACGACCCCTTATGGTTCCACCTCCGCCCCCATGACGGACTCTGTATTCTCACCCTCGACGTCTCCATTACGACGGGGGCGCTTTTGAGAAGGCTTAGCAGATTGAAAGGCATGCCTCTTTGCCAAAGGTGTCACAGCCTTAAGTTTACGCCCCTTAACATGGTCATGGTTAGGCACCACAAGGAATCTGTCAATGTTGGCGGCGATCAGGAGTTGCTCAATCCCCAGGCCACCGTCATTCTCTTTAGCCCAGTTGAGGACTATATCAGCGCGAGAGCATTCTTTATCAGTTAGCTCTAGCAAGAGACTTTTATCGTCATGGACTTTATCCTAATTTGCACGAATGAGAAAATCTTGAAGGTGCCTTTCTGTGGCAGGAAAATCCCAACCTCTACCAGAAATAAAGAAAAAATTTCTTTGTCATTGTTTGGCATTAGAGTGGTGGGTTCAAATGCTGGCAAGTGTTGTGAACGAACGCGAAAGCTACAGATGTTACCTGGCAACCCCTTTATAGAATAAAACACTAGGAATTTCTTAGAAGTCAAATCTAGGTATGTCTCCCCCAAGGGCTCCAAGGTCATGTGGAAGACCATGCTTTAGAATAGGAGAACACACCACGTGTGTGAATGAAGTTGGGTGGGAGCCAACTCTAGAAACTCCAAGACATCACAGACTAGGCGGATGAAGAGAAATCGCAAGCCGTGCGCTAGAGCACAAATTGGGAGAGCAATAGATCCCGCTTACCCTTCCCTATCGATACATCCTCCCTCTGGAATTGAGAGCTCCACAGAATCTGGGATGGGATAGGTGGACCTCAGGTTTGTCAGGTCCCGCTCGGTGAGGGTGGAACCCCAAGTAAATCCCTCAAAGAATGGAGGGGTTCGGCTGTCAGAAGACTCCGCGGTGGATTGGGAGGAAGCCCTCGCAGGAGTTTGGGTAGAGGGTTGGTTAGGAGTACGTGAGGAGTCGCAGTTAGCCATGGGTTGGATGTAAGGAGAAAATGGAGAGCGAAGCAATATTCGGAGGAGGCTCAAGGGAGGAGACAGGAAGGGAAATGAGAGAGAATGTGAGAGTAAAAAGAAGAAGTTTGGCACAACTGGAAGAGAGGAAATGAATCAAGAAGATGAAAGGGGGGGAAAAGTAATGATGAAGAGGTTCTTGGAAAACTGAATGGGGGACAGCGTCGTCAATTACAATTATTTTGAATACTAGATAATAAAAGCACGTGAATAGTTACCTGGGCCACGTTTTTGGGGTACGACATGAAGTTTAGACCCATATTTTAGCTAACGTGGACCCTCAACGAGGTAGAAGAAAGGACATTTGAGTGGCCGCCTACCTGCCCCAAACTAGCGGGATAAAGTACTCTCACACAAATTAAGAGGATATAAAACAAATTAATTTCTTATGTATTGGCACAAAGAAAATTAGCAGGGTAACTGGAAGGGATGTTTAAGTCCCATGACAGTAAGCCCACAATTAGAGGACATACTCAGCCTACAGGGCCCAAGACTGAGAGACTCACAGCCAAGATTCCATGGCATGAACCGGGTGATATGATTATGCCGATAGATCAAGGTGATTATCTCGTCTGCTTATTAAAGGATTTTTCAAGATGAACCCTTGGATTTAACCAATTTAATGGTTATCTACATTCTCAATACCTCTATAAATAACACCTAAAGATAACAGATGATTTATTCTGACTTACATATTTATATTGAGACATCTCTCCAACTTAGACATCAGAGCTCCTATGGTCATCCAGTGCCGCTCTGTCATTTGTTGCAAGTTTTTTAAGTAGTTAGGGGTGTGAAACACGTCCTTTATAATAATATTAGATATTTTAATAATAATTTTTTTATATGTTGTAAATATATTCCATATATTTATTAATAGTTTAATTTTTACTTGAAATTATTGTTTCCCGACTATTTTTTTCTTCAATCTAATTATCTAATAGTAGCTATTGAGAATATTTTTAGAGTAAAATATAGTTTTGGAGATGAATAGTGACTGATCAAATTTGAAAAAATGAATAGATTTACTGTACTCTAAAAGTGGAGCAGAGTTTTGACAACTCCACTACGGACTATTTTTAAGCTGCTTAGCCAAAATTTGGTAGGCTCTTAGAGAGATGTGGATCAACACACGATATTCTTACCGAAAACAAAATTAAGGTCCTAATTATTTGTAGAAACCATTTCAATTCATCTGATCTCATTTTATTTGATCTAATGATTATAATTTTTTAAGATTTGTACAAAAAAAGTAATCATTATAAATTTTAAAATATGAATAAAGCTAGTCTGCCGCCCCAAATGTAATGCCTAAGTGTACTGCTTGGTGAAATTTTTTTTTTATTTAGTGATTAAAGAAGTGATTTTAAATGTATTGGTGTATTTTTTTATTTTTTAAATATATTTAAATATGTTAAAAAAAATGAAAAGAAAAAAAAAAAGAAAAGTAATCATTAAAAGAATATCTTTTAACTCCAATTTCATGCCCAGGTTTTTAGGTGCCTGATAATCTTCTCATTTGGCCTCTTTTTTTTAAAAAATCTGATCTGGAAGTGTTTAGTGCCATTTTACAGTGTTTGTTTAGTGTTGGGTTCGTGCATCTGATCTGGGAGAGAGGGTCAAGGGCCCTGGGAAAGATTGTCTTTGGCGAGTCTGGAAGTGAGTTCTGGGAGAGGGTCTTCAGTCTTGGGCAAGGCCGCGAGAGTTTGGAAGAGAAATTTTACATAAGTCCCATTGGAGGGTGTTTTTGAGGCACTAACGGAAGGACCGGTTAGAAGATATTCTCTTGACCGAATTTCCATTGCTTATATTTTGAGGAACCTAACCAAATCAATCTCCCGTTTTGTGAAGAAGAAGAAAAGAAATTAGTTTTTGACGACTAGCTGAGGCGAAGGCCGAAGAGAATGCGGTTCCAGATGTACGGTTCATTCCGGTGCAGAATGGTGCTGCTGCTTTTGTTTCTGCTTCTGGATTGCAACTTCGGCAATTGTTTAGCGGACACTTCTTCTGAGGCTACCATGCACACCAACAACTGGGCTGTTTTGGTCTGCACCTCTCGGTTCTGGTAACTCAAGCTTTACTTTTCGCTCTAAAACTTTTACATTTATGATTTTTGAACCATTGAAAGCATACCCACGTTATTATTAATGTTATTTCTTATCATTTGTATTGTTATGGAGAAATAAATTGTACCCATTTTGTATTTTCTTATGATTTGTTTTTTATAGGTAATCAAGATGTTTTATTCACAATATAATAGGCATAGCCAAGTACACAGGAAGTATTCATGAGTACTACCTAACTAGATTTACAATCTCACGATTGACACTGCCCATGCATATTTTTCTTGTTTCCTTGGAGATTTTTGTTTAATTGCTTGATAAGCTGTTAATGGACCTACATGATAAACAATATACTAGTCTGGATTTTGGTTCTGTTTTGTCCTCCCTTTTTTCTTTCTCTCCTTTTTGTATTTGATGTAACTGACTGGGAAATAGGAGCGATAATCTTAAGGTGCCGTTGTGATTGATATTTGAATTCATGTTTAACTGCTTATGTTGCATCATTGGCAACATCACTTGCAAGGAAATGGAATTCATGGGTCATTTGACTCATTTCTGTCCAAGTGAATCTTTTCCAATGTTGCAATCAAGGTGAAATTAAAGTTATGTGCCAAATGATTTGTACATATGTGTGATGTTTGAGTATCAGTATTAGTTCTTTGTAAATTTGATATTTTGACCTCAGTGATGCATCATCCGAACTTCGTAACAGAAAAAATGGTGAATATTGATCAATGAATCATGCTGATGCTTTGCTTTTAGTAGTAACCGGTATTTGAGTTTCCTAACAAATTAATTATGTTATTCCCTTTCTTAGATGATAAATGAGATAATATCAAATAATTTATGTCCATTTTTTTGTATCCAATAATGGGGAAAAATTAATTTTCCTCTAAAAAATAAATTCATAATTTCTTGACTGACTGAAAAGAAGAAAAACAGTAGTTTAATGTTTTATTACCATTGATGCATCACTTCCATATTTTAAGGAGAGAAACTTGACAATTTAGAGCTTGAAGGACCTTTGGTCTATATTGATACGAGACTAGAATAATCTTGTAATTACCTATTTGTTTTGCAAACTTGGGCTAGAGTTCTGCACCTAGTAGTTTCCAATAACCACTTTCACTTTTAGTCATCTAGAACCTTTAAAAGTTATTCAGAGAAAGACTTCTGGCATATAGTTTTTTTTCCTTCTAATTTTTTTACCTATAAAAAATGTAGCCTTTTAATTTCTGGAATTATAATCTAACCTTTACTTTTCTTAGAATTCCAACTCTTCCACGGAGGTGCAGGACCTAGTATTGTCTCCTTTTCATTATATGTGCTATTTTGAAGAACTACGCAGATGTTTGTTTGACTTTCGGTGGATTTCTGACATACATTATCAATATCTATGTGACTGAACAGTACTCATAATACTAATTTATATGCTGTTTCTGTGTATAACATACACTGTTCTTTTACAGTGCTCAACATAAAATGTCACTGTTGCCCCAATTTTTAAGCGTTGAAATCATATTTGTAAGACTATTTTTTGTCTTTCTACCTCTAGAATGCTCCTGAGTAATTGATATTTGATGTCGGGCCAGTCAAGACACAATATAATATCAACATCATATGTGCCGAGCTGCTTGATATGCATTATGAGAAACTTGAGCCATTGCATCATGAGAAATTTGACTTATCCAGTTGAATAACTTACATCTATGTCCTTGTTCAGGTTTAATTATCGACACATGGCTAATACTTTATCCTTGTATAGGTAAGAAAATAGCTTTAAATAGCTTTCTTTGTTAGGCTTTTGATTGTTGTTTCTTTTAAGATCCCTCTTACCTGGTAACCATTGATTGAAAATCTTCCAATCCTTTATCTTCCAGGACAGTTAAGCGGCTAGGAATACCTGATGAGAGAATAATCCTCATGCTGGCAGATGACATGGCTTGCAATGCCAGAAACAAATACCCTGCCCAAGTTTTTAACAATGAGAACCACAAACTTAACTTGTACGGAGATAATGTTGAGGTGAGTCTTGTATCTCCAATTGGGCTTTTGATGCTTCTAAAGAGCAAATGTATCATATGGTTACTCCAAGCTCTGATCACCTTAGACACCTAGGAACGGTAGCATTCATTAAGAGGCTGTTCTTTTGTTTGGATAATGATATCAATAAATTCTGAATCTATTATTTCTTTTGATTATATTTGTTAGTTGTTCTTTTGGATTTGATTTGGCTTGATTTGTATTACATTTACCATCTGTGCCATACATACACCATCCTAAATGGTGCCATAAAGAGCTTGGAATGATCACCATGTCTAATCTATTTGAGATATTCCTAGAATGCCTTTGTTTTTTTATTTCTCATGATGATGGCTTCCACTTTTTTTATTGCTTGTTATCTGTGGTAGCTTAGAAATATCCTAATTGGTCATCTAAGAATGAATATTAAGATTACTTATATATATAAAAAAAGAATGACTATTAAGATTAAGGTGCATACACAATAATAATGGGAGACAAGGTCTATGATAACTGTGACTGGTGTAGGTTTAACATTTGCAGTTGTACTTTAGGTCAATGGAATATATCTGTGGTGGGCCCTCAACTAGTTTTCCTTCTAGTTAATTGTCCATCAAGAATACCATCAACCTAGTTAAAAGATCTGCAGTTTTCCCAGTATGGATACTTTGAGCAGATGTACTGCCTCCTCTAATCATGAATTCTTTAAAAGCACTGATACTATTTTTGGTAGTATCGTAAACTTGAGCCTTATTGTTTGAAAGAAAAATCAAGTTCAGTTACTTCCAACCTTTTGTTAATGGAAAATCTCCTGTCCTTTGAGCCAAAAAAGAGGGGCCTTTATAGAAAGAGGAGATTCGATTAGCAACTCTTATATGCTCATTTAAATTCTTTATTTCACATGCATGGTGTGAGATTATCTGAAACTACATTGATTTGTGGGATAGGATTGCCCCTCCTTCCCATCCTTCCATTTTATGGTCGAATGTATTGGTGACCCATAAAGTTTCTATGTTTTCTGGTATTTAACCAAATGCAAAAGTTATAATTATCTTGTTCTGTCATATTATTTGTTATGTAGGGATGTAGATTTTTGTACTGTGGATATTATATTTTCTAGTATGCCAAAGACACTCTGAAAAGTGCACCCCCCCTCTCTCTTTTCTTTGAATTTTTGCAAATAGTTCAGTGGTGTATTAGACTATCCATCATATGCAAGAATCTTGAAAGTTTTATGTTCCTTGCTTCAGGCTCGTAATAACCAAGGACTTTTTGATAATTGGTTTTCTAGAATGGACTCTCATTTTTTACTGATTGCAATCTCTCAGGTAGATTATCGAGGATACGAAGTGACAGTTGAAAATTTTTTACGGGTGTTGACTGGGCGTCATGAGAATGCCGTTCCTAGATCTAAGCGTCTTTTAAGTGATGAAGGGAGCCACATCCTGCTTTATATGACGGGACACGGAGGAGATGAGTTTTTGAAATTTCAGGACTCAGAAGAGCTTCAGAGTCATGATTTAGCTGATGCTGTGAAACAAATGAAAGAAAAGCGTAGGTAGGGGGAATCTTCTACTTTTATGCATGTTTCCCATGATATCTGTATTTGATTTTTTTTTTTTAATTTCAATTAAGAACAAAGAAAATCCATTGTGGAGGCTCTAATGGCATCTGCTTCTGCCATTTGGTTGGAATTCTGCAAATAATTTCCTTCACAATAAAAAAAAAAAAAAGTTTGGCTAACCAGAAGACATGCGAGTAATTAACTTCTTTAAATATAAATTTCGATGTGACTTTATGTATCTAATAAGAAAAGTTTGGCTGACTCTCTCTCTAATCATGCTGACAATCAATATAGGTTAGCTCTGGTGGAAAATGAGCCTGATAACTTGTTAATAATGTTAAAAACTCCAGATTCAAGGAGCTGCTCATAATGGTGGACACTTGCCAAGCAGCAACCCTCTTCTCTCAGGTATGTGACTCCTCAAGGGGGGTGATGTTCTTAGAATACCACTAACGTGGATAATTTGTAATCAAAATCCCTATTTAGTTTTAAGGAATTTTACTTACCTGTTTAGTGGAACATCCACATTTCACCGAGAACATTAATTTTTGTTGGCACTGTTGACATTTTCAGAGACAATAGGGGAAAACAGAAAGATCACATTGCTGACAGTTCATAGTTCTCAATTTGATCTCTAGAATTCCTGACTCACAGTACTTACCAAAAAAAAAAAAATAGAATTCCTGACTGACATTTCATTATAACCAATTGCAAGACTGAACAGATTGTTTTTGTTAAACCAGTAACAAGCTTAACTGTCAATTGCCTACCCAAATAAATCATATGAGCTAAGATGCTACAGATTCATCTCATAACTCATGCCTTGCTGCATACTGAATGAGATTAGACAACGAATTGGTATCTTGCTTGCACAGGGTACACCTGTTAGCGATATCAAGGTTTACCAGGGTCAAGCCTCAAGACAGGCCCGGCACAGAAATCGAGGGTCAATGTGCTGGTCTAGAGTCTGAATAATGAGCCAAAGTGTGGTCCCGTGAAAATAACATTCCATAAAACTTTTATAATTCCTTTTTATAAAATATACGTTCTCTAGATAATTACAGTAATGTTAGTAGAGGCATGCATACAAACATAAATTAATGAAACATCATCAATCTTGGTCAGGATTGATAATCTTGATCTTATATTATAAGGCCTAATATCAACTAAGATTATAAACAGTGCTCAAAATTCCTGTAAACCTTCCCTTTATGTATGCAATCTGTAGACCTCTATGGTTACAAAAAGCTCCTTGTAGCATGATGTTCTCAATTTATTTAGAGTATTAACTTTTCCATTCTTCAAGACCAAGATAATAAATGTGCTTGCTAACTCTTCAAAAAGGAATTCAACTTGTGAAACTTCTGCATGTATGCCACCAATGAATCCTTATTCTTAAGCGGACCTCCTATTCTGTGTTATTGGCCTAAAAATTTCCTCATCACTGGTTGTAAATGTCAAAAAATTGGATGAACAAATTGAGAATTGTTAACCTCCAATGTTGATTAAAAGATATGGGAATTAGCAATATGCAGTGGATAGCCAGCGCTCTTATTGTTCATCATGCCTAAATGATAATTAGTTTGGTAAAATAAAAAAGAAAACAATCCCAGTGTGAAGTGCCTTTTGTATTCTGTGTATGAATTCCAGATTTACTTTATCTGTTACATACATATCTTTACTACTGTTCATGACAAATCCTTTAGCTGTTCCATTCTGATATTATTAACCTAACATGTAATTCTTTGATCTTAGCATTGGTTACATCTGCCTTCAATCTGTGTTATCTATTTTCTAGCTTTTGTGAGATTTTATGGAGGCTTTAACCTAGTCTGTTGTATGAACAATGCATCCCCCCCCCTTCCGGGGGGGCGCATGCTAGCCATGTTTTGAGGCACTATCTTTACAGTGAGATCTATATATTATCGGCGACATTTTTCTGAGTAGGATGTCTCTGTTACTATATTGTGCCAGTCATGTCATCTGGCCACTGCTATATATGATCAAACTGGTTTATGCACTTTGGGTTGTGCTTGTCCCAAATGAGCTTGGCATTGTGAGATTAATCTAGTTATCATGGCATACAAAATGTGGCCCTTCTAGCAATTTATTTAGAAATGGATTAAAGTTCGTTTCTTGAGCAGCTTCAATCACCTGGTGTCTTGGCCATTGGAAGCAGCAAGAAGGGAGAGAACTCATACTCACATCACTTGGACTCAGACGTAAGTGCATTCTTTCTACAGTATTTTCTATCTGTGGACCATATAAATAAAGTATGCATCAATATAATTTATTTGACTTTTATTTCACCAGGTCTTAGGTACCACATAGTAAGATTTCTTGTTATTTTGTTTATCTTAAACAGGTTGGTGTTTCAGTTGTGGATCGTTTCACATTTTACACCCTTGGATTCTTTGAGAGGCTAAATATGTACAATAATGACTCATTGATCAGGTATGTTGAACTCTTCTTTACTGATAAAAAAAACCAGGCATGTTGAACTAGAAGTAAAAGAATAACTGCAATTCATATTGCCTCCTTGTTATATTCAAGAGAGACAAAAACTTGAAAAAAAATATATTGCCTCCTTATTATGCTCTTTTCAGCTCCTATACTTTGCTATTTGTGTTATTTTCAGACCCTCACCTATAGTAGTTGTCTATAAGTTTCAATGCTGTCGGAGCTAGGAAAGTCTTGATTTTGAATTTGAACACTGCCTTTGAATTGTAGTGTCATTTATGCCTGTCATAGTTTTGTTTTCCTTGATCTGCTGAGGAGTGCCTCTACCTTTATTTCACTGTAAAATAGGCAAATCTTTTTATTTTATTTATATAAAAAAAGAGGCAAATATCCAAATAGAAAAAAGAATATATTTTTCTGAGTTCACGTGTTTCTATTGGACAGGATTTGTTTGGCGGCAGTTAGCCATTTTCTTGGAAGAAATCGGTGTTATGATTCTTCTAAAAATTGGAACCATAAAGTTAGCTTTGAAATGGTGATAATTCAATAAACTGTGCATAATTACTTGTTTCCTCCAGATCATTTTCCTAATTGGTTTTAATAGTTTTCAAAATTTTGCGTCATTGTGTCCATACTGTCACAGCAACAACTACATCTCTAGCATAAATATTGTTTAATCCATTTTAACATGGCACAGCCTATTGAAACTAACAGCCTATTTTCCAAAGCTCGTGGTATCTCCACAAACATTTACCCAATAAAGCCTTGTTGGAACAAATTCCGAATTCCCAGCCCGCCTTCTCTTATAGGGGTACAAACCGTAACCCAATTCACCAAATGAAACTTGAATTCTTCGTCTATTCCTCCCCCCCAAAAGAAGTTGTCAATTGGTCTGAATGCCCTTTCCATGGGGTTTCCTTTCATTATATAGAAGAGATTTACATAATCAATGCCAGATTTCCAGCGCCTAAATTCTATACAAGGTAAGTATTTCCAACTTATTTACAGCCTAATTATCTGCTATATATAATTTAGATATCAATGAAACATCCCTAATATATTACAAATCAAATCCCAAAATTATCTCCGTAACAGAAGTCTCTTTGAAATTTCTCTATCCGGTGAGCCACTTTGCATGGTATTGGAAATAAAGATAGGGAGTAAGTTGGTAGGTTGGATAGAGTACTTTTTATCAATGCAACTCTACCACCTTTGGACAAATAAATCCTCTTCCAACTCATCAGTTTACGCTCCATTGTTTTCCAACACTCCATCCCAAATAGATAGTAATTTAAAGGAGGCACCCAATGGAAGATTGAGATACTTCATCGGCAAGGTGGAGACTTTACATCCTAGAATATTGGCCAAGCTCAAAACACTTGGAACATTTCCAACTGGAACTAATTCTAACTTGGCGAGATTCACTTTCAAACCCAAAGCCGCTTCAAAGCAAAGTAAAAGAGCCTGCAAGGCTTGCATATGATTATGACTAGCCCCACAAAAGACTGAGTATCATCTGTAAATAAGAGATGAGTCATCTCAAATGTGCTGATTCTTGCATCCCCTACGACAAATTCAGATAAAAATCCACCTTCCACAAGACCTGCGATCATTTTACTAAAATGTTCCATTATGAAAACAAAGAGTAATGGAGATAGGGGATCACCTTGCCTCAAACCCCTCGAACTTCCAAAGAAACCCATTGGGGTACCATCACCAAGATAGAGAAATGTACGGTGGAGATGCAAAATTTGATCCAAGAGCACCATCTTGCTCCAAGTCCACCTCTCGAGCATGTGTAACAAAAAATTCCAGTTTACACAATCATATGCCTTCTCCATGTCAAGTTTGCATAATAACCCGGGTTCACTCGACTTGATGCGACTCTCCAAGCATTCATTGACAATGAGAACCGAGTCAAGGATTTGCCAACCTTGGATGAATGCATTTTGGGGCTTGGATATGATCTTCTCCAATACCATACTCAATTGAATAGCTAATACCTTCGAAAGGATTTTGTACATTCTACTCACCAAGCTAATAGGACGAAAGTCCTTAATCTCCACCACCCTAGGCTTCTTTGGGATAAGAGTTATGAAAGCAGCATTTAGGCTTTTTTCAAAAGTACCTCATTCATGAAACTCTTGGAAGAAGCTCATGATGTGGTCTTTAACTACCTCCCGACATGCCTTAAAGAAGGCCATAGTGAACCCATCAGGACCCGGAGCTTTGTCACTGGTCATACTTTTTTTTTTTTTTTTTTTTGATAAGTAAGAAAATTATATTGCTCAAAGAATAGGCCTAGCCTAGTATATACAATAAGGAGCCCTAACTAAGAGGACGTGGCAGAGACAAGAAAGTCATGAAGGGCCATGCCGTTAAAATCAATAGCAATAGCCCAAGTACAAAGAGTGCTATAAAATGATGTTAACAATTCCTCTAGCGTTCTCTCCTTGTCTTCAAATGTACGCGTATTACGTTCTTGCCACAAGCACCACATTATACACACTGGAATCATCCTCCAAACTGCTTTGATCTGATTCATTTCTCCAATGTTTGGCCAGCTGGCCAACGCTGCCACCACATTCTCCAACATAATCCAAGCGAACTCAACTCTACTCAGTACCGCATACCATAAAGCCTTGGCAACCTCGCAATGCAATAGGAGATGATCTACTGACTCTCCCTCTCCCCTACACATGCAACACCAATCTACTATGATAACCCCCCTCTTCCTCAAATTATCAGTAGTCAGTATCTTGCCCATTGCTGCTGTCCACACAAAGAAAATAGCTTTGGGGGGTGCCTTATGCTTCCAAAGCCGTCTCCACGGAAACTGAATGTTGGCCTCTTGGGTGAGAACCTTATAAAATGAGCGAACCGAGAAAATATTTTTTCGGGCGGGTAGCCACAGCAAGCCATCTTGTTGATTGCTTGGCTTCACAGAATACAAAAGGCTGTAAAAATCAACAAAATTTTCCATACTTCTCACCACCTTGTGAATCTCCACCACCTCGAAAGGCCTCTCTAGCCAACTTGCTTCATGTTGATCAATCGACCCAAAGACAAGGCCATCCAAACAAGGTCTCCAAGAAAATTTTTCTGAAAGTAGCTGTGCATGGTAGTTGGTAATATGATCCATGATCTCAGATGGATTCGATGTAATCTTCCCATCTGCCAACAAGGACTCCATGATATTGTGTCTTCTATGCAAATTAGCTATGCGATGGAAGAACTTGGTGCCTTTATCCCCTTCTTTTAGCCATAAAGCCCTCAATTTTTGTCTCCATGAGATCTCTTCCATTAAATCCATCATTTCAATATCTGAGGTGACTTACTTTTTGCAAGCCTTTTCTTTTTCTGAAAGCCCCCTCTCCTCTTCCACGTCCTCCAAATCATGTAATTCGTCGAGGAGGGACTTCTTTCAGTGTTCCACATTCCCAAACATTTGCTCATTCCACTTCTTCAAGTCCTCCTTGAGAGCCTTTAATTTACAAGCCAACACATAACTCATGTTGCCTTTTATGAGATAGGAAGACCACCATTGTCTTACTCGCTCAACGAAGCCTTCAGATTTCAGCCACATGTTCTCAAACTTGAAATATTTTTAGCTCCCTGTACACCTCCATGATCAATGAGAATGGGGAAGTGATCCAAACATTACCTTGGAAGCTGTTGTTTGATTAGATCCAGAAAATGTGCATCCCACTCGGGCGAAATGAGGAATCTATCAAGTCTTGACCAAGCGGGATGTTCTCTATTACTGGACCATGTGAATGTGCCACCCACTAGAGGAATGTCCAAAAGATCTTGCTCATAATAAAGTCTGAAAAATCCGTCATTGCTAAACTAGAGCTAGGACCTCCTAGTTGTTTGCTTGGGAAGCGAGTGACATTAAAATCTCCTCTAATGCACCAAGGAAGGCTCCATAAGCTACAAAGACCTGCCAATTCATCCCACATGCCTCCTCTCAGTATTTGTATTGGGACCATAAACACCGGCAAAGGACCATTGATACCTATCTTCCACATTCATGAAGCAAGTAGCCACCATATATTCCCCCATACACATCCGTTTTTTCCACCACCCTTTTATCCCACATTACCAAGATGCCTCCCGAAGCCCCTTAGACGGCAAATACGACCACCCCACATGACAACAATCCACGAACTCCATATGATTTTATTGGAGATGAGTACCAATTTTGTCTCTTGTAAACATACACATCCACTCTCCAACTACGAAGCTGGTTTCGTACTTTGGTGCACTTCTCTAATTTCGTTCAACCCCCTTACATTCCACGAGACTATTTTGAGCTTCATAAAACCACCGATTTCTTCATCCCACCACGACTCGCACTTCCTTCATAATTGACCGAACAAGCAAGTCACTTTAATTCCCTTTCCCTTTTCTTGGCTGAATGGCTCTTCATGGTTGGATTGGACTGCCCAGCTTCGATGGCAGCAAGTAAGGCCAAGAACTGATCTTCATAACCGATACATGGGAGCCCGACACACAATTGAATCTCCTTGGCTTTAAGTAAAACCCAATCTGATGCTAGTTGTTCTGCAGGTCATTGCCGATAGCCAGGCACAAGGCCCGTTTCGGGAGGCCTTGGAGGTTTAGCCCGCCAGCTATTGGGATGGGCTGTAGCTTTGCCTTTCTCGGCCCAAGTGTAACGCCTCTCCTAACCCAGCCTATTTTCACTCGGCCACCTTTGCCCAAGCCTGAGGATGACAGGCTCAGGCCCAAGCCCAGTCTACTATTATCCACTCATTAAATCATATTATTGACCAAAATTCTTAACTGTATCAGATCTTGTTTAAGAAGGGAAAGATCTTTTTCCCTCTCCTTGCATCCTCTCTCGGTCAGAGAGCTTCTTACCATTTCAACATTATTTCTGCTGACTTGAGCATGCAGCGCACGTCTCTTTCCTTCTCCCTCAACGGCTATCTCCTTTACTTTTGAATACCCAGAATTACCGTCCACCGTTGGTGTCACTGCTACTGCATCTCGTTGAGCACTCATTACCATTTCTTGACTGCCGGCAGCAAGTCCTGATGACCGGACCACCTCTGCATAGGACTTAGGCAGTGTGTTCATCGACACTTTCTAGTTTGAGTTTTGAAACCTTGACAACCCAACCTTTCTCCCCTTCCCCAAGCTGCCGTAAGCTTCCTGCAGTGCAACCACCATTTTTTTCCACCCTTTCCTCTCCATTTCTTCCGGTACAAAAACAAAATTCCGTCTGCCACCGTTGCCATATTCCACTAACGCCAAATATCGACCTTGAGCATTGGAACATCTCTGAGCAATGTAACTTCTATGACCATCCCTTGAGGTTGCAAAGAACTCCTTTTTATCACCATGTGAACATTCCTCAAGGGCTCTAATGAACCAGTTTACAGTGAACATCTCCAGGACTAATGCTTTCATAACCTTCCAACTTCTCTCTGTTATGCGAATCCATCGGCTAACTTCCTCAGACAGTTCAAAAAGTTTAGAATCTGCTTCATGAAACCCATGATAATCTCGTAGTTAAGCACCAGAAATCATCACCAGTGAGAAAGTGTACAGAGAGAATGTGTACGGACTTTACAGAAACATTTCAAGACATTTTTAACAGGCGTATTTGTATAAATCCCATTTAGAAGAATACACATGAATCATCTCTGTATGATTCATCTCTGGATGTCCAAACTGTCACAGCAACAACTACATCTCTTGATGTATTTATCATAAATATTGTTTAATCCATTTTAACATGGCACAGCCTATTGAAACTAACAGGCGTATTTGTACAAATCCCATTTAGAAGAATACATATGAATCATCTTTTGCATATACAGTGTTTACATTGGCATTTGGGAATATCTAATACAGTGTGCAGATGGATGATTATGCATAGTTTTTTATTCAAATAAAGACCTGTACCGTGGATTTGTGGTTATTTGCAGTCTTTTCAGTTCGTATAATCCTAGTATGTTGATGTCAACAGCATATTACCGTACAGATCTATACCAGCGCCATTTAGAGGAGGTATGGAAGTTCTAGACTTATTTATGTTGCTATTGATCTTCTAATTCNAAATAATCTGTCCCTGAAATTGTTTTTTGTGTTGCAATCAGGAAGCAGTTGCTGGACTTTTCTTTCTGACTTCAATGGAACTTGAAGTCTCCTAGCATTTAATATTCTTTTGGGTATTTTGTATGATGTTCTGTTACATTGCATTTAGTTCTCGAAAGGCTGTCAGATTTTTCCTTTAATGCTCATTTTGTTAATGTGATGTACTATTGAGAGCATTGTCATGTTCACAAAAGGAAATCATCAAAATGCCTTCCATGGGCTGAATTATATAGGAGGGCTTAGGTTATTTTCTGGTTTAGCCGTAAAAAACTGATTTGTGTATTTCAGTTTAACTATTCGTTAAGCTCGAAGCAACTCTACCACTTCATATCGCATATTCCTCAAGATTAAAGCAACATCTAAAAATTTGCATCCTTGTATTGCTATTTTGAATGGTTTTCTTTTTTTATTTGTTGAGCTCAAAATAAAGTTTCGGTATCTCTGTCATATCTCTAGGTACCTGTGACAAACTTCTTTGGCTCAGTCATGGAAATGATACATACTGATTCAGCTTATAGTCTCCTGTCAAGAAAGGAGTCCTTCAGGGTTGAAATCAAGATGTCTGCAGATAAATCAGTCCCTGACAAGAAAAGATTAATGTACAATCCCAGTCATTTGGATCAAATTAGCGAACAAAACATAGAGGTAAAACTTATTGTGTAGCCTTACTTTTGACTTTAATTATACAATTGTAGTAAAGAGGGAAGGTACATGTGGTGCAGGATCAACATGGCGCTTTAAAACGTCTATGGAGTACTATTCAAAAAGAGATGGAAAAAGTCGAAGATGTTGATGCCTTTGTGAGCTATGGCTTAGTACTAATAGTTCCATTGTTGACGGTTTCCATGTGGCTAACATGGTAAAACTTTGAGGCAACATATAATTTCTCTTTCTCCAGACCTTTATCCTCTGCCCAATGTCCTTACATTTGATTCCCTTGTATGCTAGAGGCTAAGAAGAGATAATGTGGTCAGACCTTGTTCGAAGCCGATCCAGCATTCGAAAATATATTCATGTGTAGATTTTGAAGTGATTAGAGGGCATATGTTGCAATATTCGAGGAATCTTGTCAACACATTAGACTTGACAATACAACCACTCGCCCCTTAAAAGACCCTAATACACCAGTTTAAAAGATAAAAACCAAGTACTATGTTTGGGTGTATTTGGTGCTATATCCACACTGCAACTAGTACAGTACTTTATCTTCTTTTTTAGCTTTCCCAATTCGACCATGGAAAACGCCATATGCATTTGTTTTGGCGCACCCCTTGCGCACGAAACATGGCATGGCTGCGTTTTGGTGTTTTGAAACCAGTGTCTTTTTCTCTGGAGGTTTGTTGTATACAAATAAGTTTGCGTATCAATCTGCGTACTAATGTTGTTGCCTTCATATTTCAAATTCAAATTAGTACTGATTTTAATAAAGTCTACTTTCTGACCAATCATATTGAATGCATGCGCATATTAATGGGCATAATCGCTTATAATTAGATTTTTTCTTTTCTCTGTTTCCTGCAAATTTTTAGCACATCCCATGTTCGGTACAGACAATTCCCAAGACCCTTCTCCATATTTTCTTCCAGAAAAGTGCTGTTATGGACTCTCTTAAATGTAAGGATAAAGTAGGTATAATTTGTGTGAGTAATGGATGGATGTAATGGATGATTGTTGTAATGAATTGGAACTGTAATGAACAGATGAAGCTTCAGAAAATAGAAATGGTGGATGCAGAACAGGTGTTTGATAAAATGCTCATAGAGCCATAGGCTGATGAGGAAGACTTCGAGGGCTTCCTAAACCTCCATACACAGATTCACTTTTGAGAATATTTTTCAGAATGCCTCTCTCCTCTCCCTCACTCCCTCATGTCCTCTACGGAGTAACAACCCACTCTAATAATATGCCAACACGTAAACAGAAAATAACAAACAACAGTTTGGAATGAAAAGCAAATACAAGCTATGAAATAAACATAAAACTAAACAGTGCGCTTCAACTGGTCATAGACAAAATGGTGTGCTGCATCCCTCTCCAAACGGTGCGTATCAACTTTATTCTTCTGACTTTAAATGGTGCGTCTTGAGTTTCTTAGCTTTCCTTCATCTTGTCTGATAGCAATAATTCCTTCCTACTCCTTATGTTCCAGAATCCACCCTATAGTGACATTTACTTCCTTCCTTCCCATTCTACTCCTTCCCCACCTACAAGGCTATAATAATCTCTCCCCCTTACAAGACCTTGCCCAGAAGGTGTGGATAAAGTTCCCGCATCCTCATCAGCAATTCCCAACTGTTAGCTTCAACAGATGCCCAACCCATTTAATCAACACTTCCGTAACGGCCCTAGAGTCGAGTTTTTTCATTCGGCGTCCCACAATAGCTTCGGGTTCCGGTTGTATTTCTCCTTGTGCGTTGACTGGTGGCAAGGAATTTAAGGCTCGGATCTGGGTCCAAAGTTTTCGTTTGAGACAGGAAACATGGAACATCGGGTGAATTCGAGCCTCAGATGGTAGATCAAGATGGTACGCCACTCTTCCCAGTCGTTGGGTCACCTTGAAATGTCCAAAGTACCTCGGCGACAACTTCAAGTTATGGTGGGTTGTGACTGACTTCTGACGATAAGGCTATAAGCGGAGGTAAACCCAGTCTCCCACGGCAAATTCCCTTTCCGTTCTCTTCTTATCTGCATAAAGTTTCATTCTTTGCTATGCAAATTCTAGATTAGCCTTGAGTAATGCCTTGATTTGTTCTCTGGTTTTGAGATGTTGATCCACGGCCTCATTGGTGGTTGTTCTTGGTACATAGGCCGTGAGTTTCGGAGGAGTATACCCATACAGTGCCTCGAATGGAGACATTTTGGATGAGGTGTGGTAAGATGTATTGTACCACCATTCCGCCATGGGTAGCCATTGAGCCCAACTCTTGGGTTTCAACCTAGCATAGCATCTCAAATAGCCCTCTAGGGTCTTGTTAAGGGCCCCGGTTTGATCGTCGGTCTCCGGATGGTAGGTTGAACTATATTTCAGAGTTGACTCATGTAGTTCAAACAGGGTCTTCCAAAATGAACTTAGGAAGATTGGGTCTCTATCTGAGACGATAGCCTTAGGTAGACCATATAGCTTGAAAACCTCTTTAAAGAAAACATGAGCCACTGTTACTGCTGTATAGGGGTGAGCGAGGGCCATATAATGGTCGTACTTGGTGAATCTATCCACTACCACTAAGATCACACTAAGCCCCTGTGAGACTAGCAGCCCTTCTATAAAGTCTAAGGAAATTTCTTCCCAAGCTCTCTCGGGTATAGGCAATGGTTGAAAAAGCCCCGGAAGAAGTACATTTTCCGCCTTATTAACTTGGCAAGTATCACACTCGCGTACCACCTTCTTAATGTCCCTCTTCATCCCCTTCCACCAAAAGTCTCTTTTAACTCTCATGTAGGTCTTCAAATACCCCGAATGCCCTGCCTGGGGGTCTTCGTGGATAAATTTCAGAATCTTCTCTTTGAAAGGGGATTGTGGATCAATCATCACCCTTCCATTCTTTAGTATAATTCCCTGCTGTACAGTAACTCCCTTAGGATTCTCTTCTTTAGCCTAAAACTTAGACAAAATCTATCGCAGCTTCGTGGATGAGCTATAGCTTTCTTTTAACTCCTCAATCAAACTCGAAGTTGGAAACGTAATGAGAGCCAACATACCCTCCAATTTTTCTGAACTATTCACAACCTCATGCCTTCTAGAGAGAGCATCCGCGACCTTATTTTCTCTACCCACCTTATATTCGATTCGAAAATCATACCCCATTAATTTGGTGATCCATTTCTGCTGAGCCGTGGTTCCTACTTTTTGCTACAGCAGGAACTTAAGGGCCTGCTGGTCCGTTTTAACCATAAATGCTTGGCCCAACAAGTAAGGACGCCATTTTTGCACTGCTGTCACCAAGGCCAACAGTTTTTTTTCGTAGGTGGAGAGGTCCAGCACCTTCCCCTTTAAAGCCTTACTCAGGAAGGCTATTGGTTGGCCACTTTGCATCAACAGAGCTCCTATTCCCCCTCCACTAGCATCACATTCAATAATAAAAGGCTCAGACAAATCTGGTAATTTGAGTACCGGAGGTGCTATCACAGTAGATTTCAACTCCTGAAAAGCCCTTGCTACCTTGTTATTCCACTCAAATGCATTTTTTTTAAAAAGACCAGTTAAGGGGGCTGCAATGAGCCCGTAACCCTGGATAAACTTGCGGTAATACCCTGTTAACCCCAAGAAGCCCCTTAATGACTTAGTGTTTTTAGGAGTTGGCCAATCTACCATGGCTGCCAACTTCTTAGGATCTGCCTTAACTCCTTTCCCTGTTACAATGTGCCCCAAATACTCTACCTCTGTCACCCCAAATTGACACTTAGACCTCTTAGTAAACAATTGATGCTGTGCCAGAATTTCTAGCACCTGTTTAACATGTCCAACATGTTCTTCCCAGCTGCAGCTATATACTAGGATGTCGTCGAAGAGTACCAACACGAACCTTCGAAAGAAAGGTTTGAAAATTGCATTCAAGCCTTGAAACGTTGATGGGACGTTGGTAAGCCCAAAGGGCATCACCAAGAATTCATAGTGGCCTTCATGAGTTCAGAAAGCCGTTTTGTGTATATCCTCTTGCACCACTCGAATTTGATGGTAGCCGACCCTTAGGTCCAGCTTTGAAAACACTTCGGCCCTATGTAGCTCATCCAAGAGCTCATCGATGACGGGAATAGGAAACTTATCATTCACTGTTCCTGGTTCAAGGCCCTATAATCCATGCATAGGCGCCAACTCCTATAAGATTTCGAACCAAGAGGACAAGGGATGAAAACGGGCTGGAACTGGGCCTTATCACCCATGTTTTCAGCAGCTCTGACACGATCTTCTCGATTTCTGTCTTCTGATAATACGGGTACCTGTAGGGGCGAGTTGAGATTGAGTTGGTGCCTTCCTTCAGCACTATGTGGTGGTCATGATCTCTCGTGGGAGGTAGCCCAATTGGTTCTTGGAAAAGGGACTCAAACTAGGCCAGCAACTGGTCAATTTCTGGGCACTGTTTGTTGTGTACTTCCTGCACTTCATGAGAAATTAATTGCAGTAATATAGCTTTCCCTTTTGTGAAACTATGCAACTTCATGCTATTGCCATCTACAAAGGAAGTCCCAGTTGACTTGAGCCCTTCTAAGTTAACACGGCTACCCACCCATTGAAATGCCATGTGTAAGTTAGAAAAATCCCAAGTGATAGGGCCTAATGTTTCTAGCCATTGCACTCCTAGGACAGCATCACACCCTGCCAAGGGTAACACACAATAAGAAGGGCTGAACCGAGATCCTTGGACTTTGGTAGCCACATTGCTATAGCTTCCTTGGCTGTGTATGACAGCCCCATTAGCTACCTTAACCTTCAATTGTTCCCCTCTGTTAATGGTATATGATTCTTCCTAACAATGGAATGATCAAGGAAGTTGTGGGTATTTTTCGAGTCTACCAAGATAACAGCCATACCATTCCCAATTTTTCCATACAACCTCATAGTATTATGACAAGGAGTACCCGTTATAGCATTGAAGGAAATTTCAAGTTTACCTTCGGGTACAGGAATTAAGGCCACCTCACTGGAATCATAAAACACCTCCTCCACCTTATCTACCTGTCTATTCTCCCCTGCAAACATGAGATAAACCTTTGGGGATTTGCACACGTGATTGGGATTCCACTTCTCATCACAATGCCAACATAAGCCACACTTTCGCTTTTCATCCATTTGAGTTGAGAAAACTCACCTGGGTTGGGGTGAGTACTTCTGGCCCTTGCTGGTAACGTCGGTAGTTGTGATACTATGCCCTCCTGAATTACTGAATGGAGGGTAATTTTTTTCTGGTGCTGTATGTATCTTCTCTGCCCCTCCTTTTGTTGAGTTCCTTATACTAACCACATATTCCTCCTGGATTTTTGCCAGGCTAAAGGCTGTTCCCAGGTTTAATGGATTCAGCATCTTAATGGGGAGTCGGATTTCGTCTTTCAACCCATTTAAGAAGCAGCTCAGCTTATGTGGGTCTATAAGTCCCTTGAGCTGATTAGTTAATGCTTCGAATTTAGCTGTATAACAGCAACTGTAGTGGTTTGTTTGAGCTTGGTGAGTGCCTCCATCGGATCGTCGTAGGCAGTGGGGCCAAAGCGAGTAAGCAAGCCCCTTGTGAAGGTCTCCCATGATGTAATCTATCCACTATCAAAAGCCCCTTGGTACCATGCTAAAGCCCCTCCCTCCATGTGATACGACGACATAAGAAGGCGTTGCGCTAGTGAAGTTTGGTGGAAATTAAAGTAATGGTTTGCCTTAAAGATCCATGTTGCCGAGTTCTCACCAGAAAAGTGGGAAAAGTCAAGTTTTACGCCTCTGTTGGGGTTCCTACGAAGCTCATGGTTGTCCATCTCAAGGTCCACGTTGGTGTCCCGCTGCAAGTTTGGATTGGTGGCTAAGGAGTGCACCAAGGCAGCTAGTTGAGCAACTTCCTCATGGAGAGATTGGAAATGTGCCTTATGTGCTTCATTCCATCGGTCTTGGGCCTCTTGCCTAAGGACTAGTTCTTGATGTTTGCTTCTAGTGTTATCAGCCATGTAGGATCGAAAGTCTCTTGATACCACTTGTTATGGACCCTTTTAAATGTAAGGATAAAGTAGGGATAATTTGTGTGAGTAATGGATGTAATGGATGATTATTGTAATGAATTGGAACTTTAATGAACAGATGAAGCTTCAAAAAATAGAAATGGTGGATGCAGAACAGATGTTTGATAAAATGCTCATAGAGCCATACGTTGATGAGGAAGACTTAGAGGGCTTCCTAAACCTCCATACACGGATTCACTTTTGAGAATATTTTTCAGAATGCCTCTCTCCTCTCCCTCACTCCCTCATGTCCTCTACGGAGTAACAACCCACTCCAATAATATGCCAACACATAAACAGAAAATAACAAACAATAGTTTGGAATGAAAAGCAAATACAAGCTATGAAATAAACATAAAACTAAACGGTGCGCTTCAACTAGTCATAGACAAAATGGTGTGCTGCATCCCTCTCCAAATGGTGCATTCCAACTTTATTCTTCTGACTTCAAACGGTATGTCTTGAGTTTCTTAGCTTCCCTTCTTCATCTCGTCCGACAGCAACAATTCCTTCCTACTCCTCATGTTCCAGAATCCACCCTACAGCGACATTTACTTCCGTCCTTCCCCTTCTACTCCTTCCCCACCTACAAGGTTATGACAAGTGCCTTTTACCCTTCTATATTTCCTGTTTTGGCTCTTTAGACTCTAGTCTATAAGACTTCATGCCCAACCAAAAATTTTCCTGCACGATTTGATCTATAATTTTGCAAAGAAGAGAGTACAATTTTTAATATCAGTCTGAGTCCTTCTTGGTTGGTGAGTACCTGTGTTCTCCATCCCCCCAAGCTGTAGACAACTATTACTACCAATTGTTGGAACCCAAATATTTAATTTGTGTATTTGGTTCTATCATTAAGGTTTTTTTTTTCCGGTTCAATACAAAAAGTTCAGACCTTCCAAATCTGCATCTCTAACAATTTAGGGCGTGAGATTTTTTTCAGTTTTGGTTTTCCATGGTAAACACTGTTTTGTGAAACAAATTTCATCTGGGTCTTAAGTATAATCCCAGTTTGCCTACTATTGCAAGCTGTCAAAGTCCACTGATTTGATTCCTTGTCTCAAACCAGGGTATTGAGAGAAATGTTGAAGGTATCTAAAGTATAAAACTTTCTGCAAGATTTTTTGGGTTCACATCTGAAATATTTAAGATTTTTACATCTGTGGTTTTCAGTCTAATGCAAATTGAAGGCCCTGAACATGGTTAATCTTGTCGGTGTCCTGCTCAGGCTTTTGCAACACATGAACACATATATAAAGGTTGCCGAAGAGCATAGGTTGTTGCTATTGCAAGTTGTGAGCATTGTTCTGGCACTTGCAGGTGGTGAGTTGTTCCCAAACAAAGGCAACCATTATTCACTTATTTTGATATAAACTTTGAGAAAACAGCAAAATCCAGTTCACGAATCAATGTCTTTTGATCTGGAAATATCAAAGCGATCGAGTTTCCTCAGGAAAAATAGAAATTCCGGAAGTCAGTTGTGTTTTCGACACCATATTCTTGAAAAACAAGAAGTCAACAGCCACCCAGTTCGATAGAACAACATTTACTGAAATGGGCAACACCAGAGAAGATTGGAAATAAAATAAGATCTCTGATCTGAGTTCTGTTTCCTGAATTGGGCTTCTTCAAACCAATGGAAATTCCTTAAGAAAGACTGAGATTTTGAGCCTGGGTTTTGGGTTTTTCTTAGACCAACTTTGACTTAAAGCAATTAATTTTTTAATAGAGTGTTAATATAGTTTCGCTCTAATTCCTTCCAAAGCCACATCTTAGATTGAGAAGTGATTTATTTGGAGGTAGATCAAAAATGTGGTAGTTCTTAAGGTTGCAGATGGATCTCTAACAACAGGTTTTGTTTTACCAACCAAACGATAAAACCTTATTTTTCAACCCAACCCATTCATTTATGAGAAATTTTATTTGCAGTCCCCAAATGGGGATTGTATGTACAAACCCTTCATTAAATAAAAAAAAAAGTACCATTTTGATAAAAATATTATTGTAATTTTAAAAAATTTTAAAAAGAAAATTGATTAGGCTTGCACATACAGTCCCCAAATAGGAACTATACATAGCATTGCTCTTCATTTATTAATGGCTTTACAGCCGTTGTAACCGCGAGATTGAGTTTCTGCATAATTCTTTCTATTCTATCCAATGTAATGCGCCTCTTCTATTTTATGTGAAATCACTAACATAGCGAAATTCTATTGGAGGCTGTTAGATGGATCTATGCAAATCGGAACTGTTTTGTTAAACATTTCTTTTATTTTGTAATAGGGATTAGTTGTATTCTACTTTGAAACATATGACATTTGCATTTACTTTGTCTGTTTGTTGCTTTTCTTGTAGTGTATTTCTTTGTTTCTTTTCTTCTCGTGAGCACCGTTTGCATCATTTCACATTGCCTTGACATGGAGGTCTTGCCGAGATGAACCTTGGTCCATGCGTACCCTAGGATCTTTTGCACGACATAAGAGCCTTAGCGAGTTGGTCATCGGTGAAGACATACCCTTGGAACTTTTCTTGCCATAAGGGCCTTGCCGAGTTGCCCCCTAGTCAAGACGTACCCTTGGAGCTTTGCCGAGGTGCAAGGTTTAAACCAAGCAGAATAAGAATTATTTTGATGACTAGTTAATCAACAAAATCTAAGAATTGAGATTGAGAAATGATGCAAACCATACAAAAACTTTTAAGAATAGGATTTATTTATAAAGGTCAAAAAATAGTTCTAAAACCCACAAACCATGCCCAAATAGCTAAGGAGATTAAAGATTTAGAAAATTTTGTTCGAAAAAACAAAAAAATAATTATTGCATAAAATTAAAATAGGTAACAAAATAAGAATCTTGCCAAAAAAACTGGTTCAAATCGAAATAAAAATCATTTCTAAAAGTGACAGTAAAACATTTTCATAAAAGTTAAAAATAATTTAAGTTTACAATTTGGAAGGAAAAATGGCTTATTTCGGGATCGAAACAGGGACTTCCAAGTGTAGTATGGTGACCACAATGTGAGGGCCAAAAAGATCTTTTCAAATTAGGGTCATATGCGCAATTCTGATATCCATAGCTAAAGTTCAAATATCATGTGTAATACTCAAAATT
Source organism: Pterocarya stenoptera (assembly GCA_003123785.1). Taxonomy (NCBI): domain Eukaryota; kingdom Viridiplantae; phylum Streptophyta; class Magnoliopsida; order Fagales; family Juglandaceae; genus Pterocarya; species Pterocarya stenoptera. The sequence goes on along the minus strand of QEOT01004681.1, from coordinate 130,820 downwards.
TTTTAAAAATATATTTAAAATACTTTTTAAAAGTTTTTTTTCAAAAGAAAATCTTTTTAACAATTCAAAAGGCTTTTTTTATAGGCCTTTATATTTTTTTATTTTTTATACAAAATAAATAATAATACATAAACACAAACAATACATGCATACTACATATGACATTGTTGTTTACATCACAATGCAAAACATCAATTTATAAAGAACAAAATAAATAATAATACATCATAACAATATCAAGATGTAACACTCAATACAATTTGCCTCCAATATAAACTTATCCAAACTAATTGTTTCAATTTACTTAGTAATTACTTAGTATGATACGGTTGTTAAAGGACTTCGATCAGACCAACACCGAGCCCTGTTCTCATGATCTATGTTTTAGAAAGAAAAAAGAAGAAGATATTTTTAATCATATTAATATGACCACATTTCAAATATGATCTTTAAAGAAGGAAATGAGACTAAAAGCTATAGATTTGCGATAATAAGTAATTTTAGTCTTTGATTTAATTTACTCTCCAAAAAATACAACATTAGTGTTTGATTTTCCTTTTATTCATTTTTTTAAGTTCCAAACAATCATATAGAGCTTTAGTGAGTCTTGATGGCGTCGGGGGATTTTAATGAATTTAGCTTTAAAGATATATTAATGAAAGTCTCTTAGCCTTGTTTGGTTACGCAGTTCAAATGAGATGAGATGAGATATTTTATTAAAAGTTGAATAAAAAATTGTCATAATATAATTTTTTAATATAATTTTTGTTTTAAAATTTAAAAAAGTTGAATTGTTTATTATATTTTGTATGAGAATTTGAAAAAATTGTAATGATTATATGAGATGAGATAGTTTAATTTTATGTAACCAAATCAACTCTTACTTTCACGAAAAATTTATGGGACAACATAAATTTTGCACTAAATTTATGCTATGCCATGAATTTTTAGCAAAACCTTTCTCTTAAATCGTGGTTTTGGATGCTGAGATGAGATTACCTGGTTTGGAAAGTAAAATGAGATGAGATGATTTGTTAATAGTAGTGAAATAATTTTTTTCGAGAGAAAGTATGTTAGTAACTCTCATATGGTTTCCTTGGTTTCTTCTTGAAGAGGCTCGAGATTTTGGAGAGGTATTTTGCTGGTGCTCCCTATGGTGTTGAATAATTCTAGATGTTTGGTCCGTGGGTGGGACTCGAATTTTTAGTTTGATAACTGGTTGGGTGATGGGGTGATTGCTAGATCAACTATGGTGGTCTGTGATCTAGCTTTGTGAATTTGAGATTTGGTAGTTAGAAATGGATGGGATTTGGCTAGAATTCAGCAGCTAGTAGGAGAGGAGATGGTGGAGAAAATTTCTCAATTCCAGTTGAGGCTACGAGGTACCAAAGATTTCTATGTTTGGAAGCTTTCTAATGATGGTGAGTTCACTTTTAAATCTGCCTGGGAGCTGCTTAGGCACAAGGACCCTATTTGTTCGTGGAAGAAATGGCTTTAGTAGCATCAGGTCCCCAAGAAAATGTCGTTTGTGTGTTGGCGTGCTTGGCTTCAAGCTTTACCAGTGGATGACATTATTAAACAGTTGGGAGTACCTATTGTGTCAAAGTGTAATTGTTGTGAAGCTGCACATATGAAGACATTAGATCATGTGCTGTGTGATGGCAAAGGGGCTAGGAGGGTCTGGGGATTTTTTGCTGGGGTGTTTGGGATCAGATTACCGCAACACAAAATGTGGCAAGGGGTTTTGAATATTTGGTGGCTTCGGGCGTCTATTCTTCTCAAGTAGGATGGCTTTGTGGGGTTGCTCCTGTTGTTATTACGTGGTCTATTTGGAGGGTGAGATGTACAACGCGTATGGAGGGGGTGCCTTTTTTTTGGAGGGAGAGTCAGGTTTTTCATTTAATGGTTGGAAAGGGATTGTTTGTACGGTGAAATGTCTTTTTGTGGAGCTTTCAACTTCATTGAGGAAAATGAAAAAGCTAACTAGCAGAGATGTGTTGATATTGCTAGATTTAAATTGCCTAGTGGTGCCGGTGGTCTCTAAGCCGGTGAAGAAAATTGCGTGGACTAGGTAGGTAGCCAGTGAAGTAACATTAAATGTGGATGGCAGTTCGTGCGGCAATCCGGGCTTGTCTGGAGGAGGTGGTGTGATTCAAGACTCTCATGATATGGTTATTGTGGGGTTTGCTCATTGTTATGAGCATGCCACCAACATTGTTGCAGAGTGTCGAGCTTTTCTTGATGGATTAAAGTTGTGTAATCAACTTGGTTTGAGGGACTTCTTGGTGGAATCAGACTCGACAGTGATAGTGGGATGGTTTTGTTTAGGAGTGTGTAAGTTTTGGTATTTATGGGACTTTTGGGAAAAAGCTCTTCATTTGTTTCATTTACTGAATGTCTGAGTTCTTCATATATATAGAGAAGCTAACATGGTTGCAAATTTTCTTGCTAAGGAGGGTGCAAAGGGTCTGAGTTTAGATTTTTAGGGTGAAGAACTTGGGGGGAGATGTTTTCATGGCTTGTACGTACTGATAAATGGGAATTTCCCTATATTAGGCTCTAGCGTTTTTTTTTTTTTTGTTGTTACTATATTTGTAGCTTTCCTACGCCTTAGTTAGGTTATTAATAAAGCAAAAATTCTATATACAAACGCCCTGCGTTTCCGTTGCAACATCGCATCCCACATGGCAAAAATAAAAATGGCGTTGTTTCGTAACACTGTAGCTTGAAGACAGAAGGGCCTCTCGTCTCCCCATTTTGCCCCACATTTCGTCTTTTTATTTTCATCTTCTTCTTCTCCCTTCTGTAGCGATTACCCTTCGTCTTTGAGAAAGTTGTAGATCTACCCACGAATTCTTGCTGAGCTTATGCAACAGATAGCATAACCTGACTCGATTTTCCCATCTCACAATCTTCGAGCTAGTCTTTGGGCCAAGTCTTAGAACAGAAGATGGCTTGGTCAAAGATAATATAATCTTTTTGAGGAGTTTTTATGGTATGATGTGCGCGCATTATCCACGGTTTTATTTAACTTTTTTTTTTTCGATTTTTGGCTCTTTCAGCATCGTCTTCTAATTTTACTTCTTGAGCTTCCAACATTATGGAGTCCAAACCCATACTGAACCAAACTACTCTCAAAAGTCCAATTCCTCTTCCGAACTAAAAATTTTCTCAATATATTGAAAGCAATAAAAACGACATAAATATACGTATTAAGCTTTAAACAGAAAGTATTTCAATTCCCCAAAAGACCAATCAACTCAGCATGGTTTCCTCTACTCATGATCTTGCAGATTCTGAAAAAAAAAAAAGGAAGCATCGTTCAACTACCAATAAACCAGAGAAGAGAGAAATTGAGAGAGAGTTTTGTTGGACTAGCAGCAAGTTATGCAATTATTGAGAGAGAGAAGAAAAGTCTGGGCAAAGAAAAAAAGTCTAGTTTCGCTCTAACGCATCCAACCCAGCCGCAGATTTTGTTTTTGGTTTTCCCTCATATCGGCATTTTTTTTAATATTATTGAATGACGTGGCATTCTACCACATCAGCCGGTGCCGCGGCAGGGACGCATCTTGGTTGTCCCTAGAATTTCTATTAATAAAGTTGGAGCTTTTGCCTCTTTTTTCTTTGTTAAAAAAAAATAATAGTAAAATAATTTATGAATAATAATAAATGATTTGAGTTAATATATTTTATGGAATTTTGAGAGAGAAGAGATAAAAATTTGAATAAAAATATTATAAAATTAAAATATAATTTTTGTATATTATTTTTATTTTAAAATTTGAAAAAGAATTATTTTTTATATTTTTTTTTTGTAAATAAGACCCGGACATAGCCAAATCTGATTTCATCTTATCCGCCAGAGTTTAATTCTAGTAGATAACCACCCGGATTTTATTTATTAGTTCAATTTTATTTTTCATATATTTTCTTATAGTCTTAAACATTTTTAAAAAAATACAACATTATTAAAAAATAATTCTTTAATCACTAAATTAAAAAACAAAAACAAACAAACAGTCGGTGACTTTTACTGGGACCTAACTCTCGGTAGCTGTAAGATTTTCCTTTCAACTAATTGAATCACAACTCCCATCTTCCAAGGATCAGTCTTTAAGGTTTTTGTGGACAGGAAAACAATAACACTTTAGGCTTATTGGGGAAATCAGTGAGGGGCAGTTCCGATACGTAAGGTAAAATAACAAGTTGAAAAATGTTATCAAAGAATGATTGGTCTGATCCCATAGTTGGTTGTTGTAATGGAGGTTCTTGGATAAATCCAAAGGGAACTGCTAGGTGGTCCTGAGAATTCTACCAATAAGTGTATTTTATATTTTTTTTATATTTTGTGTTTGTTTTCAAATATTTTTTATATAAGTGCATCTTAAAAAAAAAATTCACACACTCGTTAAAAAATACTTTCTTTCTAGAGAAGCTATTCATTATCCCACACCACACGCTTTATATATTTTAAAATTATTTTTTATTTTTATTTATTTTTATTTTTATTTTATTTTATTATTGTTAAATTAATTGAGTTATTCTACTTATCATCCATACATCACATACTTGTTATAGGATAAATGAAAAAAAAATTAAAATATATGTAGTGTGTTATGTGTGAGAATGATGAGTAGAATTATTCATTTCTTAATCATTAAATAAAAAAAATCAATCAATAAGAGCTCTCAAGAATACTTCTAAGATTGCATTTAGATGTTGAGCTGAATTAAGTTTTTTATGAATATTAGTGAGTTGAGATGGTGAAATGAGTTTTGTGAAGTCTACTTAATATGAGTTTAAACGTATTTATATGTTAAGATAAGTTTAGATGTATTTATGAGAAACTGAAAAATGTTGTGGGTTCCATGTATAAAGAAGTATTGAATTGAAAAATATTATGAATCCCACGAGTAAAGAAATTTTGAGTTGAAATGAATTTAATAATTTAAAAATTAGATGTTTGAATATTAGACTTAACTTAAAATTAAAATGAACTGAATTTAACTCAAATAAATTTAACAATGAAACGGGCCTAAGTGGCACGAGCATTTTCCACTCCAAATGATAGTTTGCTTTAAATAACCTATAGCAAAAGGTTCCCTCCATAGGAGGGCGAGCATTGATTTTGAATCTTTGATTGTGTCGAGGCCGTACATCAAAATCTCCAATCCCACATCTATACATTTGCAGTTAGGGTAGGTAGACGAATGCCACCTCTCAGCAAAACAAATATACATGATCACGAAAAGTAAAGAAAAAGCTGGGCGCCTTGAAGACTTTGGTAGTTTGAGCTTATCGGCACCTACAAACAAACAAAAATAGATAAATCTAGAAAACAATAAAAGACAACTCAAAACTAATGCCCACTGGACACTTGTTCAAGAGCAGAAGTGTCTGTGAGTAGTTATAAGGCTAAAAGGTAGTAGGTACTGAGGCGTTGTGGTTGTTCGTTCTTCCATCAGCGTGTGAAATATGCGCCAATGGATATGGGGCAAGGAAGGGTTGGTTGGCAAGACGACGAAAAAGGGAAGCAGTTGGGCACGAGCGTGGCGGGTCTATGACTGCTGATGGATGGCGCTTGGCAGTATGGACTCTGGAGAGAGGCAATGACGGTGCATGAGACTCATGCGGTAAAGTTGAGGCATGTGGGTCAAACGCATTATACACACTCCCTGGTTGGGTGTTCGATGGGGGTGGGAGGTTATCTCTCATTTGGTTACAGAGTTCATATAAAATGAGATGAGGTGTTTTGTTGAAAGTTAAATAAAATATTATTATATTATAATTTTTATTTTAAAAAATTAAATTGTTTATGATATTTTGTGTGGGAGTTTAAAAAAATTATAATGATTATATGAGATGAGATGAGATGATTTAATTTTATATAACCAAACTAAAATATCAAGGCTACAAACATCTTAAAAAAAAATGATCTTAATCCTACCGAGAATACCCACCGAGAGTGGGTATCAATTGTATCTTTTTATTCTTTTTACTTAATGGTAAGTAGTGTTTTTTAATAATTTTGTGAATTTTTAAAAAAAATATTTAAAATGTTTAAAAAATATTTTTAAAATAAAGCAAAAAAAAAAATTATATGCATCGGGTGAGAATCCTCCAAGGGTGTAACAACGTCTAAAAAAAAATTCTAAATTCTAAATATGCTAAAAATAAAGAATAGAGATAAGAGAGATGTTGATGAAAACTAAAGTTATTGTTGAGAAGGAGAGAGTAATAGTGGAGCCAAAGCTCTTTCCTCTGCCCTCTTCCTTGGTGGTGTTCTTAGCTGGAGGTTAAACGTAACACCCCCGACTAAAATAATAAGTATAATACTAGTATATCATCTTATTTTATCTCCTAATTTTAACCTTTTATGTATTTATTTTTTTTTAAAAAAAATTTACTTACTGATTAAGAAAGTGATTATTAATGTATTGATATTTTTTTATTTTTTAAAAATGTGAAAAGATATATTTTAAAAAATTTAAAAATAAAAATAAAAAAGAATAGTTTTATCTAGGTGGCACGTCCAGCGGTCACTGTTGGACGGTAATCTAGCATCACTCATAATTTTACACAAAAATAGTTTAGGTATTTCACGTGGCACTAGTAACAATAAAAGAGAAATAGAGCGGTAATAATTTTGTTTTTCCAGCGTCTCAATGCTATACAATGATTAAAAAAAAAAAAAAAAACTTTCTAAAATAGAACTTTATAGACATCAAGGAAAAATTAATGTTCAGGCCTTGTTGTTTTCACTTTTTCTTTTTTAAATTGGTACCTAGGATTTAGAAAGTTTAAAATTAGTACATGTTGGGGATAAAGTGTCTGAGTCCTGCCCATTGCTAATAATAAGAGAAGAGATAAAATCAAGAATATTGTTTAAAGATAAAGTCAATAAGAGATAAGACACGTTGGTGAATAGTAGTGAGATATTCTAAGGTATTCTGAGAATAATAATCAGGCTCCTAAAAGAAAATGTTTCATAAAGCAAGTAGGACTCAATCACTCAAAAAATGAAAGAGATCTCTATATAGATTCTATGCGACTTCTCTACTCATGGACTCCACTACGCACAATGACTCCCAAGGATCTTCTCTCAAGGGATGCATTATTTTCAACCTCTTAAAACCCTAATTTCTCTATTATATTGAGAGATACATGAGGCCACAAGAGATTGTAAATTTGTTAAGGAAATAGTGTTTTGCTTAAGCCCCCGTGAAGGATATCAAGCTTTGTGATCATGTCACCTTAGCAAAACAATATTCTCTCCAACCATTCAATTTGTGCCAAACCAAAGAAGATTTTAACTTTAGCGAAACCCCCAACACTTGGAATCCAATTGAAATCTAAAATAGTGAAAACTAAAACCCCAAATAGTTTCCCCGAACCCCAAAGTTTGCCTCCAAATCCTAATTGAACCTAGTTTTAGTTTAATATTTAATCACTTGATTAAATCACTTTCACGTGTTATTACCCACTCAAATTCATTTTATTATATCCTTAATTATTCTTTTAAACCTTGGTTATATTATTGGGTTAAGAAAATTAGATTTTGTTTTGATTTCAACCCAAACCCTATTGAAACCCTAAATGGAAGCTCATTTGAATAAGGCCCATTAGGGCCCATGAAATTGAGCCATCAAGGCAAGTCTCCAAAGCATTCCCAAACAGTGCTTGATGGGAAGATCAAGAGCCACCTCACCCCTCTTCTCACACAACAACTGCTGGTAGAAAACCATGGGTTGGTTTTGCCCCTAATTTTGGCTAACACCCCATCACTAAAAGAGTCATTCACACCTCTCCTATCACCCCTCTCGCTATTTAAAGCTCGTCCATGTCCATTTCTCTTGCATTTGGTCACTTTTCAACCCTCTTCTTGGAAAGAAAATAAGAGAAGCTCTCGGGCAAATTTTATGGCTTATGTTGCTCGACCTTTTTGAAGTTGTTGCAAGTATTTTATCACAAAGTACTTTTCAGAAAATTCGTTCCTCTTCTAGTCTTGTTTATTTTCGTATATTTTATGTTGATTTTCATGGTCATTTGATGGGTGAAAATATGGTTTAAGCATGAAGTGATCATTTTGGACGATAAACTAGGTAGTGTGTGATATTTTGATGATTTTGACCAAGTTATTGACAAGATCTTGGTCTGATTTTTATGGAGTATAGTTAACATGCTAATATATAAGTTGGATAAAGGTTCGTTGCATGTTATAAGTTTTTTACGAGAGTTTTAATTGATCTAAAAAGTTAAAAATTGGAAGGTTGAAAACCGATTTTGTTTTGACTAAGTTTGACTCTTTTGTTGTGAAAGCATGCTGCAATGGCTTTAATATTTACATGTGATTTTCCTAAGACTTTGATTTACATGTTAGGATGTTAGTTTTAGGATTTAGGATTTTTTTTTTAAGATATAAAGTTTTATGCATGAAGGAGTTCGAATAGGTCACATATTTGAGGTTTTTGGATAGATTGATTTTTTTTAATGCAAATTTGCCCATGTGATCTTCAGTTGATGCTTGGATATATTCTTGGCCTTACTTTTTAACCATATGATGTTGTTGATTTGTGATTTACTTCATCAAATGATTTGATCAAAACCAAAACATATAGGAATCTATTTTGGTGAAAGTGTTAAGTTCAAATGCTTTAAGATGGATTATTATGATTTTTGTGGTTTTGGATTGATGACTCAAAGTAGGATAGTTCTTAGGAGTGTGTGGTGAATGTGTTGGAAGTACGTTATTGAACTTTTGGAGTTCTTGGAGTTGTTTGGAAAAGAGTGAAAACCTTGAAACCAATGGTTGTGCTTAAGGTTGAAAACATGAAGTTTTGCATTGAAGAGATTTATGATTTTTGTTACAATCCACTAGTAATTTAATGGTGAAATTTTTTTAGACTTTAGAAACCTTATGAAAATCCCATAATTTTTCACGAATTAATCTATCGCGTAGATTTTAGTCTATCAACATAATCAGTGTTGCCACTAACTATGGTACCCGAAGCATGAATTTATTTATTTGAAATAGTTAGAAGTGTTAGAATGTCATATGGTCTATGTCATTAAACTCAGTTGATTATTTAAAATTTTATGGAGCAATAATTTCATTTTCAGTTTTTGGACAAAACTCTTGTTTGAAAACATGTTTTGTTTATTTCGAGGCACTTTGGAGTGAATTTCGATAAACGAATTACACGATTAATTTAGTATGTATATTTAGGATTTTTCAGTACAAAATTTATTCTTCACTTTCTTGGAGTGAATAATAACCTCAATAGTAGCACCTAGCGCAGTGTTTTCAAAATCATAGTACGGAATGTCCAAATTAGGTTAGAGAAGTTTTATTTGGACACTTTGTAAGATCTTAACCACACTTGGTGAATAGTATTGGACACTTGTCACCAAGAGGAACCATGAGATGATTTTGTAGGAATCAAGGTGTGAGATCAAGTCACCTAATCCAAACCCTATGTTATCCAATCTCTAGTATTGTATTTAATTATTTGATTAAATCACTTTCACATGTTATTAATTCCTCAAATTCATATTATGACATTATTATCTACCCCTTTAAACCTTGGAAATTTGATTGAGTCAAGAAAAATTAGATTTAGACTTGATAGCATCTCAAACTTTAACTAAACTCCAAATGAAACCCACTTGTTTAAGGCCCATGAATTTTGGCCACTTGGCAAAACTTCTGGAGGAAGTTTTCCCCCACCCATGGTAGACCAATCTTTGCCCATAACATGCCCGAAATTGTGTATGATGTGAAGGTCAAAGGCCATCTCACCACCATCCTTCTCTTGGATATTTCTTTGACTCAAAATCACTACTATTCTTGCTTTTTTGTAACATAACCACCATACCTCAAGGTGTCATACAAGGCCATACCTCCCTCACTTCACCACTTTTCACTCACATTCTTGGAAAGAAACCCTTTGAAGCTCTCTCTGGCAGATTCCAGTGGCTTTTTACATGCCATTTTTGGAACTTTGTAAGTATCTTCTCACAGTGATTCCTTCATGAACGTTGTTCTTCTTTGAGTCTAGTTTCCCTGTGTTGCTTGTTTGTTTGATCTCATGGTCTTTGGGTCTTTGGATTGATCAAAAGTTGTTTTAACTATGGAAAGATCAATTTGTGAGATAATCTGGATAGTGTGTTGAGTTTTGGAATTTTTGACCAAACTAATGTACAATTCTTAGTCCGAAATTTTTATGGAGTGTTGTTGACATATATATATGAATTTTTGTTGGCGATTAGTTGAATGAATAAAGCTTTTGATAAAATATTTTCTTATATTTAGAAACTCAGAAACTGAAAGAGGAAAAATAATTTTTGTTTTAAGAAAGTTCGAGTTTTTTGTGGTTTAATGTTACTCTAATAGTTTTGATATTTTTATTTGATGATCCTAAGACTTTTATCTACATGTTAGGATGTTAGTTTTAAGATTTTTGATGTTGATTTCAAAGATGTGGATTGTTTTATGCAAGAGATGATACGGTTGGGTCAAAAGTTTGATGTTTTTAGTTAGATCCACGTTTTAATTTATTTTTAGCCATGCGATTTTAAGTTTAATCCTTGGATTCACTTTAGGACACGTTTTTAAAGTATGTGAGGTTTTGGTTTGAAGACCACACCAAAGAATGCCTTGCATCAAGTGTTTGATCAAAACAAGTTGGGAAAGAAATTCTGTATTTGGACTAAGTATGAAGCCGAGTACTTCAAGTGATGTTTTGTAATTTGTGGTGACTTTTATGTGTTGATTCAAAGCATGTTAGTCCTTAGGTTTGTGTTATGAGCATGTTAGAAGAAAGTTTGGTTTTTTGAATTATTGGAAATGTTTTCAGAATAGGTCAAACCTTGAGATTCAATAAACAGTCACATCACCTGCACGAATCGCATCTCATGCAACTGGACTAGGGACACGCCATGTTGAGTTCTCAAAGGAGACAACAAGCAACGTCCAGAGCCAACCTCTTGCCTGTCCCTGAAGCCATAATGGTGGGCGCACCTTTCCTTCGCCTGCCACAAAAGACAGACTTGGGAGGGAAGCAAGCCCACACATGAAATGACAAGACGACAACTGGCATGGCACACAATCACCCTGCCATTAGTGTGGCGCCCAGTACGACCCTTGCGCAATATACTGGTAGTACTTGGGACCACCCTAACCGAGGCATATAAACCCGTCCCAAGTTAAGGTAAGGAATCTTTGAACACTTCCTACAATAGCTCTCATTTCTCGAGCCATTAAGATCCAGATACTAACTTAGGCATCGGAGGTGTCCTCCAACACCTTGAGTACTAATTCTAGTGAATCTTGCAGGTCTAACAAGTTGTGTAACGGACTTGCCCAGGGTACAAAACACGACATCAACAGTGTGGACGTTTGTGGGATTTCTGGAATAACATGTTATTCATATGCCGGTTGGAAGAATCATTGAGAAACATGAAAACAAGGCTTGTCGAAATGGAGGACCTGATAAAGAAGTTGACGACGAAAGTGAGAAGGCTCCTACAGGAAAATGATGCCCTGTGAAGAATGAATGGCCAACTAATAGGAGACAACGGACCAAGCCAGAACGTGCATGCCGAGTCAAGGAGTGCTGCGGAAGTAAACGCGGCAGAGGAAGAGACAAGATAAATGCATCACGATCTGCAAGACCTCATGGACAAATACATAAAGATGGCCAAGAAGATGGGCATGTTGTCCTTTATGGGTCAGCTGCTCACTAGCACTGACTTGCCATACAGCACAGAGATCATGGTGGTGCCTCTTCTGCCTAATTTTAAAGTCCCTCAAATGGAGATGTACGACAGATCTAAGGATCCTTTTGAGCACTTGGAGACATTTAAGGCCCACATGACCCTTCACGGGTTCCCGGCCGAGATTGCATGCTGAGCCTTCCTCTTAACATTGAAAGGTGCAGCAAGGGGGTGGTTTGAGTTGCTATCCCTGGGATTTATTGATGGGTTTGGAGAGCTGGCTCGCCTATTTTTGATACAATTTATGGTAAGTAGGAAGAGGAGATGACTAACAACATATCTCTTTACCGTCAAGCAACGTGATGATGAGAGTCTAAAGGCGTACCTGTCTCGGTTCAACAAAGAACGAATGACCAGGATGAGAAAATCACACTGATTACTCTTTTGGGAGGCATCTGGCCAAGATAGGGGATGGAGAAATAATATTCTTGTATAAGAATACATTGAGTGAATAGTTGACCGTAAATCTAGAGAATTCCTATAGCAAATATGTAAATTGGAGTTTGTATGATTATCTCTAATCAGACCTCTTTCTACCGAGTGATCTCCTCTAATCAGACGTCTTAACTCATCTCACCCCGTTTGGATTTAGAGATGAGTTAAGATGAATTGAATAAAATATTATTAAAATATTATTTTTAATAATATTATTATTTTGATATTTGAAAAAGTGGAGTTGTTTATTATATTTTATGTGAGAATTTAAAAAAATTATAATGATAAGATGAGATAAATTGAGATGAATTCTAAATCCAAACAAGAGAAAATATAAAATGATCCCTGTGGTTTGTTTCTCGTGAAATTGCTACTTGTACTTATTTGAACTTGTTTTTGGTTTATTTTCTTTTTATAAATTTATTATTTATTATTTTCAATTTTAAACTTTAAATTTTTTTCTTTAAATGATTTTTTAATGTATTATATACACGTGGTCTATCAAACACGTATAATATTGTCATTGGTTTAATAACAGAATTTTGATAAAGAAAATTGATTTTTTTCAAGATAAGAAACAAAAATTCAATAAAAAATACATAAAAAAGATTTGAGTTTAATGTATTGTTTGGATATAGATATAGAGTTAAGATGATATGAAATTTAAAAGTTTTAAATGAAATATTGTTAAAATATTATTTTTTAATATTATTATTATTTTAATAATTAAAAAAATTAAAAAATTAATTATATTTTATATAAAAATTTTAAAAAATTATAATAATAAAATAAAATAAAATATTTCCTTTACTCAAATAAGGAAGACAAACATAACAGATATTTTTGTATTTAAGCTTTATAGTGATATGAGATATTTCATTTTTAGTTATATAATTATTTTAGTCACATTCTCTCTCACACGGCTACCTGTCTGTCTCTTTGTCTGTCCCTGCTGGCGGCTGTGATGCGCTTTCTCTTCCCCCTAAAACACCCCCAATCACATCATATTTTTAAGACTTCTCAATTATCTATTTCTTTTATTCACGTTCTTTTCACACGGCCTGCCTCCCTCCCTCCCCGTCCCTGTGATGCGCTTCCTCTTCTCCTTGAAAACCCCACTCCATCCCACTTTCTTCCTCTCCGCTGTCCGCTCCTCCACCACCACCACCTCCCATCCACGACTTGTTCGGTTCAACTCTCTCCGATCCTACTCCGACTCGTTCGATTCAGCTCTGAGATATCCAGCCTCAATGGCAATTCCCCCTCCTATAAAGTCAGTGGCCGCCCTGGACTCCGAAGTGGGCCTCGCCAAACGGTTTTGGATCAAGTTTCGCACCGAATCGGTCCTCGCGCTCTACACTCCCTTCGTCCTCTCTTTAGCTGCTGGGAATCTCAGGATCGAAACTTTCCGGCATTACATCGCTCAAGATGTCCACTTTCTCCGCGCCTTCGCCCAAGCGTCAGTTATCTTATGTTCTTTTTTTCCTCCCCCTTTTAATCTGTTTTTTGTATTTTTTTTAATGCTTAATATGAATCTCTTTGGTAGAGGGAAATGCAATTGTATACTTGGGTTGTTGGGTTCTCAATCTGTGTGTCTGGATGCAATAATTTTTTTTTTTTAAAAACTTTTGAAATGCTGAAATGTTTGCTTTATGTATAGTTGATAGGTATTGGCTAACTAAGTTCATATTCGTCAATCTGTTGGCTGAGTTGCCTATTTGATTTAACGGGCTGGTCAATAAAATAGTAGTTTCAGCACCACCCCCACTAAAACAAAAAGTAATAATAAAAAAGGGAAGGGAGAGAAGATTGTGATATAGTTGATGGATGACCTTCTTGTTGTGTTGGAGTCACTTTTTTTTGGCCAAAATTTCACTATTTTTGTGCCAAGCTTGGTTGCTGGGAAAATGCAGGGAAGAAAAATCAGTGGCATAACTCTATCACTGAGTTAAAAGGTCCAATTTCATTTGACGTTTTCATACGTTTTCATAAGCCATTAACTACATGTGTTATTGGATACCTTTGTTCTATCGGTTATAGTGGAAATCTCAGAAACAGGAAACCTACTTCTCCTAGTGGGTATAGGTAGACAAAGAAGTTCAGACAGTGGATATCTATAATTTGAATAGTCAGTAAAAAAGGATTATGGGCTGTTAAAAAATATGGTCTATTCCATTTCAGTTCTGTTCTTAATCATGAGAATCCGATATTCGTTCTTTGGGATGGCATTTTTTGGGTCTCTTTGATTCCTAATGAAATTTTAGAGAGCACAAAGATATCATGCTATCAATCTTGGATATATTTTATTATTTAGAGAAAATTAGTGCTTGTTTTAGAAAAAAATGAATTGTGGTTCCGAAATTGTAGTCACCTCTGCCCATGCTTGAAGATTTGAATTTCCATCTTAGGTTTTATTAGGTTACATCTTTAGTTTCCATAGCCTCCTCTTTCACAAACTAAGCCATTAAAAGATTTACAGCTTAGGAATTTGTAAGTAAATCCAAGTCTAAACTAAAAAGAAAATACTAAAAGAATAAATCCTAAAATCAAAAATTAGGAAAAGAATAGTAAAATAAGGCACACAATTAAAGATGAAAAGAAAAATCAATTCACCCATTGAGGTGAAATATGTACCTACTCTAATTGAGGTGAGTTCTAGATGTTGAAATTCAAAATAACATGCTGTATTTCCTTTTATTGCCTCAGTTTTATAGAGAACTAGAGGGCTGGGCTATCTATTTTGGAAAATATATGTATTTTTCATTTATTTTTTTGTTGGATTATAGATATGAATTGGCAGAAGAGTGTGCGGATGATGATGATGCAAAGCTTTCAATCTCTGAATTGAGGAAGGCAGTTCTGGATGAGCTGAAAATGCATGGTTCGTTTGTACAGGTATGAGTCTCCGTGCTGTCTGGTATTTGCTCCAAGAAAATGTAAGTTTAGAAGGGAATTGAAACAAGATAAATCAGCTTAGCATTGCCGAAATGATTAAACCCATATATGTAGTAGACCAACTACTTTATTGGATAGGTTGAACTTTTGGAAGCAAATGGTAAAGAAACATAGAGTGGTAAAAACTGCTTGTTATCTTTTTATTTGTTCTGTTTGTTAAATATGCCAAACTCAACTGGCCTGATAATTATATTAGGTCATACTCATGAGTTTAAGAAATATAGGGGAGACATAAATAGTGGTTGGAGAGCCTTTGTTATAGTTTCAGAGCTTATGGAGTGTTGTCTGGATAGCATGGACAAAATTTTCGTCTAATATCATGGAATTTCAAAGGGAGGTTAAGCAGGTGTTACACTTTGGATACAGAACCCTCTCCTCCTTCCCCCAAAACCCCCGAAATGAACGTTAAATAAAAAAAAAACAATCATGATAAGGAAACAATATGTGTTACTTCTAGTGCTCATGCTAATTAATTGGTGGCTAATTTAACTTACTGGGGCCCCAAAGTTTGGTGCTTCTGGTAGTGTTAATTAATATTTCCAATTTAATTTGGCAAATTAATCAGCCTGGTTTGATAAGAATGGGTCTGTTGTAACCTGCGTTATGCGTGACACTATATGTTTACGTCAAAGTATGATGGCACTAATGTGAAATTTGGAAGTATAACTTACCAAAACATCGTTTGGGAAAGTATAAAGCGAGATACTTTATGACCTTGCTATTCTCCCTTAGATTGCAAGGACTTTAGGCTGCTTCAGTTGTTTTGGACCTAGGATAGATTTCTGTTTGTTTGGCTTCAAGTTTGGTAGATTAAGTTGCATGACCAATGATTATTATGGGTATACATGTGGGAAAAGACGGAAAGGCGCACTACAGTAAACAGTTGTGTCAATGACTTTACTGTTTACACCATTGTTATTTACCCAAAGAAGAGAACCTTTTTGTGCCCAATCAAGAAATAAATCCCCTAAATGCGTTTAGATTGATATAGACTCCATTTCCCAACAAAACATGATCCTTCCCTTCATGCAATTCAGTTTCTCATTGGCCTTTTACATTATTGCTACTTCTATCTGTCAATAGATGGGGCTATTGACAAATCTCTAAGCATTTTTGTGATTCTCTCAAAGCATCCAGCCGCATTGAATCCTCTTCCATCATGGGTGACCTTGTTGCATTCAATCTCAGCCATCTCATAAACAATCTTGCAATAACATCAAATTTATCTGTCTCTGCCTTTTTTGGAACTTAAGGATCTAAAATCTGATGCCATGTATCCTTTTTTGTTGTGAAGTCTATTCTCTTCTTCATCTCTAGCGAAATAAATTCTTTCTTTTCTTTTTTCCTCGAGTTAGGAACTGCACAAGCGGAAGTCTAAAGCTATAGTACCCCTATTTGTCATAATAATAACCCTTTTCCTTGGAAGCATACTTGGTGGACAAAGGTTCCCTTGAGAGCTGCGTTCTTTGCTTGGACAGCCTTGTTAGGAAATATTGTTACAATGGAAAATTTAAGAGACAGTGAGTGATTGGTGTTGTGTGTGTAAGATAAATGGGGAGTTAGTTGATCATCTTTTACGTCATTGTGAGATTGGAAGTGCAAGGGTAAGTTAGTCGGTTGGTTGAAATGCGGTTATGCCTGGTTGACTAAAGTAAAGTACTCCAATGCACATGTGAAAAGTTATATCTTAAATTACCTGGCCTACACTTCAGCTACTGATAAGGAGACAAGACTTTACAACTAGATTGGAGAGGATCCCTTCTCTCCAGTGAGTGCAGTGAAGGACTCTTGCCTCAACCGCCCATATGACTTATGACATCATTTACTTGCTTTTCAACCTAAATGATTTCGAGTGCCCTCCTTTGTGGCAGCTATTAATTCAACTTCCTTTTGTGTTCCATTTTGATTGTCTGAGTGGCTTTCACTTGGATTGAATTAGCTTGGGTCATACCTGGAAAACATTCAGATGTATTTTGTTTCTGGAGAGGGATATGTGGCAGTCTGCAAGTTGTATTTGTGTGGAAGATGGTTCCTATTTGAGTCATTTGGTGCATTTGGGAGGAAAGGAATGAGAGAATCTATGAGGATCATGAAATGATGAATGGATATTGGAGGAACTCAAAGCTTTTGTCAATACCCTTTTATCTTCTCTATGGATGTACATGATTGGAAGTTTTACAGAATGCATATACACTATTGCTCCAGTAACTTCTGATGTGATTCTAAAAAATGTAGATTCATCCATGAAAGTGATAATTAAAGGTTTTGCACATTGATATGCTGGGAAAGTATTCCATTAGGAACAAATTCATAATTAGGTGCACTTTTGTCTTTTCACATATATATTTTTTTTCTTTACAGTTGTTGTTTATGGAGGAAGCAACTCAGATTTTTTATTTAAAGGGAAGTAACTCATAATTGAACTTTGATTTGGGGATGTTGCATCGAATTAAAGTATGATGTTGTATGTAAGAATGGACCTCGGCGATCAGAGAGTAGCATCTCATCTCCGCCACAGACGAGGCCGACGGACCTTGGCGTCCTCGCCGAGGGCCCCCCGGTGTTGGTCCTCTTCGGCGAACAGTTACTTATCGTGAGATCTACTCGTCGGAGTTTTATTTCGTGAGTTCCAAACACACCAACTGGTGAGTGTACCCTCACCACCTTCACAGACAAGGCCGACAGGCCCCGGCACCCTCGTTGAGGGCCATCTGGCGACGGTCATCACGCCGGCGACCTGGCTTTTCATTAGGTCTTTTTCTGCCGCCTTCCAAAGTGCTTCGGTGGTTGTCTGCTGACCCAGAGGGCTACGGTGAGTTGGTGACAAGCTAACAGCCGTATCTTTCCATCCGGAGATGATGTTTGGTTGCTGAACAGGTTCCTTCACTACTGGGTTTGGGGCTGTTGGGCTAAGAATGGGTTCTTCTATGAAGTTGGTCATAGAATCTAAATCCTGTACATTCGTGAAGGAGGGGAGCATGTTGGGCATTACTGAAAGGAGTCGAAGGGTGATTTCGAAATTGGTTCTGGGTTCAACATCAGTAAAATGGCTGGCTAAGGCCATGACTGCATGCACAAATGAGAAACGGGATTTTTACTCCACTGTTTGGGAAGGTAGACGTACTTTCACGGCACATCGCTGTTCGAATCCTCGAGGACGTTATATGGCAGTGGAGGAGTATGGTGGTGGTGGGAGGAGGAATTTTATATTCATCCCTGAGGAGGGGGGTAGTGGTTGGAGAAGGATGGGGGAGGTACTGCATGATTTCTCCCACGGCAAGACCAATCCTGTGGATGGACAAAGAGGTGATGGGGGGCCAGTCCCTCCAAATCAAATGCAGGGGGGCTATAGCAAACATGCAGGTGGCGCGGAAGACCCAAGTACATCCTCGGTGTTGAGGCGATCCTATGTGACCGACTGCTTTGAAGACGGGTCATGCCTCGGGGGTTCAGAATGAGGGGGGTTTGCAAAGCATCCCTCAGGACCCGCTTGTAGAGATGTACAATTCTTTAAAGGAGATGGAAACCCAATTGGTCGAGTTAAAGGCAGCAATAGCTTACTTGTCTACGAAAATAGACCTACTTTCAGCTGGAAACAATAGGGTTGTAAGTAACAAGATGGGCCCAAACCCTTTAAACTCTAAAGGAAAACGGAAACTTGGATTCGGTCCTGTCTCTATAACCAGATTCAGGAGAGTATGGCGGGTGAAAAAAAAATCTGGAATATTTGAAGCGGGGTCTACATCCGGTATCGGCGTTGAGACATTAGTAATGGAATGCCATTTGCTGCTAGTTACACCCTTGGTCCCTGAAGAAACTATGGTTCCCTCGTTAGAGTTGAACGAAAATAGTGTACTGCCAAGGTCTGAAAGAGATGTAGAATCCGATACCACCCCAGAGGTGAAGGAACTTGCTGTCACCCCGGAATTTCCAATGGGCCTGAAACCATTGGAGAGAACCGATGGAGTTGCGAGAGAACCGATGGAGTTGCTAGAGAACCAATGAGCTTGGCGTTGGTGCCTTGTATAGAGGAACGTCCAGAGTTGGGAGTGCAGTTGGATACTGTGTCTGGGGATAATGTTGCTCCCTTGGTCTCTCTTCCTCCAATAGCAGATTGGATTCTGCCTAAAGTTAGCGAGATTCAGCAATTTGTGGGAATTTCACATGGAGGATGTGAAGACCAATTCAAAGAATTAATCACTGCGATTGAGGCAAGCCATGCGCTTGAAACCAAATCTAGTTTCAAGAAAAAAGGGAGTTACAGCGTCTGCATTGGGCAATCAACTATGACGCTAAGGGTGGTAGCTGATCTAGAGGGAAGTCCAAAGGGAGGGCATCGTGAAGTTTTAGTTGGCGTTGGGTTTTTGGGTAGCGTTTTAGTTCTACGGGAAACAAGGGTTTGGGGTCAGGCATGGTGTATTTTATGTTGTTTTTCACGGGTTTTTTGGGTCAGTGGGGTCAATGGGTAATGTGTTTTCTTGTATACATCAGTGTACTTGGTTATTCATTTTTGATATATATAATATTTTCTTTTGGTAAAGTGTGATTGATCCTTAACTTTGCATTTAAACCTTTAACACCCCTTCCTCTAGGATTAGGAGTGCTTCGAACAAAAGAATTTTATGAGTTAGGTATGAAAGATCCCATAAAACAAAAATAAATCAAACTTTACTAAGTAAAAGAGAGTTATAGTTAGCATTTATTAAAAATTTGTTTAAAGTCTTGGGCTAACTAACAAAATCTATTAATGAGTAAAACATATATTAGATTCTTCATAAAAGATTTAGGTCCTTGACTCTTCTCCCTAAGCCATATCTTGTTCTGCAGCCTTATCCTCACATTGATCATCACCTGGGACAATCAATTCCGAAATACAAATGTGAGTCAAATACTTAGCAACTATATCATACAGTATATAATATATTGATATATATTTTCAGTTGTAACAGAACATTCATAGTTACTTTTAGTCACATATATACACGTATACATTCTTTTTGTATAATCCATTGAAGTAATTGAGAAGATTGAACGTAGATTGGAAGATATTGTACTAGTCAAAAGGTGGTAGGATCACCTTAATCAAGAGCACGCTGCCTAATTTACCAACTTACTTTTGATCCTTTTTCCCAATTCCAGCGAGTGTGGGGGCCCATATTGAGAAATTTCATCGCAATTTCCTTTGGAGTTGTCTGGGGGATGAATTCAAATTCCATTTGGTTAAGTGGGATAAGGTATGCTCTCCAATATCTTCCAATGGGTTGGGTATTAGAAACCTGAGGATTTTCAATCGGGCCCTTATTAGGAAATGGTTGTGGCGATACAATAAGGAACTAGAAGCTTTATGGAAGTCGGTGATTGACTGTAAGTATGGAGGTATGTGGGGGAGGTGGAGTACTAGGGAGGTACAAGGGGCGTATGGAGTGGGAGTTTGGAGGCATATTAGACAAGGGTGGGGGGTTTTTGCTCACACTAGACTTGTTGGGAGATGGCTCATGAATAAAATTTTGGTACGACTTATGGTGTGGAGATACCGTCCTCAAGGACTCATTTCTTCATTCTTTAGGATTGCAGGTGAGAGAGAAGCTTCAGTGGTGAACTTATGGAGATATCTGGTAACCTAGTCCAATGGAATGTAAGTTTTACTAGGGCGGCCCAAGATTGGAAATTTGACAGCTTTGAGGATTTCTTTAGACTCTTGTACTCCATAAAACCGAGCCCTCAAAGCTCTGACATGTTGTGGTGGGTACCTGCAGGTAAATGTATATTCTTGGTTTGCTCTTTCCATAAGTCTCTCACACAATTGCCGAGCAATCACTTTCCATGGAGAAGGATTTGAAGAAATAAGGCTTCTCCCAAAGTGGCGTTCTTTGCTTGGACAGCTTCTTTGGGTAAGATTTTGACGATGGATAACTTATGAGAACGCAGGGTGATTATAGTAGATTGGTACTATATGTGCAAAAACAGTGGTGACACTGTGGATCATCTTCTACTGCATTGTGAGATTGCTAGAGCATTGTGGGAAGATGTATTCAGACGGTTAGAGCTAGCCTGGGTTATGCTTGCTACAGTGGTCGAGCTTTTGGCCAATTGGACAAATCTAGGCAGTTTTCCACAATTATAGCTATGTGGAAGATCATACTTATTTGTATTCAGTGGTGCGTATGGCAGGAGTGTAATGACCAGACGTTTGAGGACAAGGAGCGCTCATTGGAGGAGATTAGATTATTATTTGTTAGAACTTTGTTTTTATGGGCCAAAGCTGTTGATTTCAAGGGCCTTGATTTTCATGAATTCTTGTTTTATTTCTTCCTCCTAGATAGGTGTTACATCTTGTATCCCATCTTGTGTACTTGGGCTATGCCTATTCTTATTAATACATCTGTTTACTTATTAATATTCTTGTTTTTGATGTTGGGGAACCTCCCCAAGAACTATATCATACAGTTAACAATATGACAAGATAGATTTTCAGTTATAACAGAACATTCAGAGTTACTTTTTGTCACATTTAATGCATTTACATTCTTTTTCTTTGATTCGTCGTTGACTAGCACACACTATTGCCCCCGTGTCTAAAGGTTAATGATCTTTGTGATCTTGGCTCTTCCTGAGACTAATGAACAAAAATCTAGTCCTCCTCTAGGATGGTCATAACTAGGTTCATTGCCAGTGAGTATTCCCTGGTGTTGCAATCTGCCCTCACCTCTGGTACTGTAAATCTGCATGATGATCCATTTTAAAAAGCATATACCTCATATTTTTTGTCTGGTCCTCATTTTATCCTTTCCTTTTCTTTCTTTTTCTTTATTTTTTACTTACTTGTTTTTCGTTAATTTCATATATAGTGATACTATATATAATATCGCAAACAGAAGCATACAGTTCAGTCCATTGCATTCATACTCTTTCTAATAAGAGGATTTTACATGGGATGCCAATGAATAGTCTATACATGCATATCATTTGAAACATGTACATATCATATAGTTTTGTGAACAGAGCATTTTTTAAACAAAATAACAACAAGGGTACGATCACAGTTACTTCTAACCTTATGTAAATAATTAGTCATGTTGATAAGCACCTATACGAGCATATCATTCCATCGAGTTATATTTGAGCTTCTATCATGGTCTTTACACATGCAGTGTTTTTGTTTTGGGAATAGAAGTCATGGTCCATTGAAAACATAATATCATGCAATCAGGTGGTTATACTAGGGTTTTTGGATTTCACGGATATAAAGTGTGGAACTTTAACAAGTTTCTTGATGGTGCATTTAACATAATATGAGGGAAAACTAAGTTCTTGAAGCCTTGACTTACTTAAGGTGGCAGGCAGCTTATTGGAAGACTTTCCTTTAATATTTTTCTAAGAAACTCCAAGAAAAGGTGGGGTGAACAGGCAGCGGTGGGCGTACTTCTGGGTGTATGACAGTGGGGATGGGACTCTTGGAGTCCTGAACTGAACAGAGTTTCTTCGAGGGCTTTCTCAGTGTGAATGGGACTCTTGGAGTTGCTGTGAAGCAGGGGGTGGCAAAAATGTTACCCTATATTCGTAGGGTTTTGTTTTGAGTATTAAAAGATGTCTTGGGCTGGGTTTGGGAAAGTTTTGACCTATATTCATAGGGAAAGTTTTGACCACGGATAACCAAAACGCTGTATGTGCATTGCTGATTGTTGTGTCATGTGCAAGAAGGATGGTGAATCTATAAATCATCTCTTTCTTCATTGTGAGGTGGCAAAGTCTTTATGGTATGAGGTTTTGAGTCGGACAGGTTTATATTGGGTGACGCCAAAGGAAGTTGTGGATCTTCTTGCATGTTGGAGAGGTTTTGAGTGAAGGAAATGTGTAGCTGCCAGATGGAATATGATTCCTTTGTGTTTAATGTGGTGTATTTGGCTGGAAAGGAATGGGAGATGTTTTGAAGATAAAGAGCATTCTCTTGGAGAACTTAAGATTTTTTTTGTTTTCTACTTTGTGTTTGTGGGATAGGATTTTTGTAAGGGATGATGATAATGTATTGAATCTGTTTTAGTCTTTTTCCTGCTTCTAGAGTGTAGTAGGTATTTCCTTTGTATACTTCCTGTGTACTTGGGCTGTGCCTATTCTTGGTAATAAAATCTCTTATTAATTAAAAAAAATAATAATAAATTTTATACTTTGTGAATTTAGTACATGCGGAGGAATGTACAAAACAAAAGAGAGTTCTGGAATAATAGCTTAAGATATGCTTAAAAAGTCAAGCATGGCAGTTCTTGAAAAGGGAACTTTCGGAATAAATATTAAAGAATGATATAATCTTTATGGATTTATAATGGTCAGAGCATGTGATAGAAGCTTTTCTTTTCTTTTGCATACTTTCCATAGCCTAGGGTTTTACCAATTTGTCTGCTGTTCTAATGAAAATATGCTTCCGAAAGAAGCATAAAGATGGAAGTACAGGGACATTTTACCAATCAGAATGGTTCTGCCTACACTGGAGAATTCTGATTCAAATGGCACTGTGCCCATCTGAGACTTCTGATGTCACTTGTGATCTGTACTTTTGCACTAGTTTAAATATCTCATTTTATTGGGGTGTTAATGATTCTATCTTGATTTGTTCGATCAACCATTATGGAAATCGTAATGGAGTACAAATCTGATTGTATGGCTTTTGTAGGAATGGGGTTCGGACCTTGCAAAAGAAGGCAGTATCAACTCTGCAACAGTGAAGTACACAGATTTCTTGTTGGCAACAGCCTCTGGGAAAGTTGGAGGAGTAAAAGGTCCGGGCAAACTTGCAACTCCTTTTGAAAGAACAAAAGTTGCTGCATACACTCTGGGTGCCATGACACCTTGTATGAGGCTGTATGCCTTTTTGGGTATAGAATTCAAGGCACTTTTAGATCTTCATGAAGGCAGTCATCCTTACAGGAAGTGGATTGAAAGTTATTCATCTGAAAGTTTTCAGGTCTGTCATCCTCCTGAGCTGTGAGTTGTTTCCCTTCATTTCTTATGTCGATCTGATTATACTCTACTGATTATCGTCTAGGAGGAACATACATTACATAAATGGCCTTCTTTACTACAAATGCTCAACTAGTGTTATCTTTGAATTTAGGCATCTGCTGTGCAAACTGAAGACTTGCTCGATAAACTAAGTGTCTCTTTGACAGGAGAAGAGCTTGACATCATTGAAAAGCTTTATCACCAAGCCATGAAACTTGAAATAGAGTTCTTCTCTGCTCAGCCGGTTGTTCAGCCAACTGTAGTTCCTCTGATCAAAGAGCACAACCCTATGGAGGATCGTGTTATTATATTTTCTGATTTTGATTTAACGTGCACTGTTGTTGATTCTTCTGCCATTTTGGCAGAAATTGCAATAGTAACAGCTCAGAAATCTGATCAGAGTCAACCTGAAAATGAACTTGCTCGGATGTCGTCAACTGATCTGAGAAACACGTGGGGCCTTCTTTCTCAGCAGTACACAGAAGAGTATGAGCAATGCATAGAAAGCATTATGCCTTCCAAGAAAGGTTTATTATTATGTTGTTTATTGTCTGAAACTTTGAGCTGTCTTTGTATTGGCTAGCAAATGATTTCATGGAAGAAAATTTTCCCCTTAAAAATCAGATGTCAGTAAATTATTTCTTGTTCCTAATATCTGGATTTTTGGGTTGACATTCTTAAAAAAGAAGAAGAAGAGGAGATAGATTGACTGTTGGCATATTTTTATTGTGGGTTTACTGTGAATTCTATAGATCAACACAAGAACCAAATCTTACTTTTGTGCAGAGATGAAGGTAATCTTAATAACAAAATTCATGACATAATTTCCAACACTGATCCAATCCAAGACTTCTTTCTGCAATTTTTAACAAGACAGACTAACTAGAGTATTAACACTGCATTATAAGATATAGAAAAAATTATTCGTAACTGCATAAATTTACTTGCTCATGTATATATTTATTTTTCAATTTATGTGGCTCTACAGTTGATGAGTTCAAATATGGAGATCTACATAAAGCACTTGAGCAACTTTCGGATTTTGAGAAAAGGGCAAATAATAGAGTGGTTGAATCTGGGGTACTTAAGGGTCTAAATCTTGAAGAAATAAAACGAGCTGGTGAACGTCTTATTCTTCAAGATGGTTGTACTGCTTTCTTTCAGAAAATTGTAAACAATGCAAATGTCCACGTACTTTCATACTGTTGGTGTGGTGATCTGATTAGATCAGCTTTTTCATCAGGTATGTCTCTTACGTATGCGTAGAATGTTATGATATGCAAATTGAAATCTCTTATGTGCTTCCATTTTCATTTCCCATATAGACTAGATGAAATGCAAATCTCTGTCAAAGTTTATTGAAGATTTTATTCCTCTGATGCTTATATGCAATAGCTGAAGATGCAATATCTGAAGAAGAGTTGAGTGGCTTACTTGATCCCGCTTGTTTTCAGAGCATTCTTTGACTCCTATATGGTTTTGCATCTGCAAAGATATTGTGCATGTTTTAGAACATAATTTAATGGGTCTTTATTATTTAGAAGTTGCAATGGTTTTGTCAATGTTCTGAAAACAATTAGAAAGAGGTAAAATATTGGATAAGTTTTGAGTGACTTGTTCAGTACAAAGATGAATCAAAACTGAAAATGGAAAAGAATAACTGGAAAAGTTAAATATAAGAAGCCAATAATACACGTACTTGGATGTTATTACAAATTTTGAAAACTAAAGTGAGGCTCTTATATGCACATATTCCATGATATTTGTGTGATTGTGATACACATCTCATATTTTATGTATGCATGTATGTTTGCAATCATGTTGTGTTAAAATCATGCTGCTTATGGTACAGAAGTTCTATCCCCATTTATCTTTTATTGATAAATATTAGATATGGGGTAATGGTATACATACAATATTTTTTGCTACTCTTTTTACAACCTTGTATTTAATGGAGGGCGGTGATGTATAATTTGAAATTCAAATAAAAAAATCTTCAGTATTTTTTTATGAAGTGGAACTATCACATTTGTTGATTGTAAAGTAGTTGTATGAATATTATTATTCATTGATATTGCCCTATAATGATATTCCTCTAGCTGTAAAACTATCTTTTTCTTTGGAAGTGAGGACTGGAAACTCATTGATGCATTGTGATGATAATAGCAATTAACTGAAGGTTACAGCCATTGATCTGATATTAAATTTTGTTTTGCAACATAATGTTACTATTAGTCTCTGCAAATGATGATCCATTTATGTGATGCACATTTAAAGTTTTTAGGCAATGAGCTGTGTGATACCCCATATTGAGTGATGAGTCTAGGTGGTATATGAGATCTCACCTTGCTTGAGAGGGAAATTCTTGCTCTTTATAATGTAACATCTCTTCTCGTAGGTCAGGAATATTACGTGCATTCATAACATAACGCCGATAAAGAGATTCAGTCTCATAAAATACCTCATCTATTGGATCATAAAACTCATCTAGCATGACAGTCTTTCATAACATAAAAGCTGAGAAATAAAAGAAATGACATAAGCTAGTTCTATGCGATACCAACATTGCTTAAATGTTTGAATCATACACTAAGGCCCCGTTTGGATACATAAACGGTTTTATCTCATATCATCATTACAATTTTTTCAAATTTCCACACAAAATATAATAAATAATTCAACTTTTTCAAATCCCAAAACAATAATAATATTACAAAATAATATTCTAACAATATTTTATTCAATTTTTAATTTTCATCTAAAACCATTTATCTCATCTCACTATCCAAACGGGTCCTAAGTTTCTAGAAATTTATTCAACTTCTGGCACTCTTGCTCTGTATCCACGAAATAATCATATGGGATATTAAGGGCAGGTTTGGGGGCAAAGACGAGACAAAATTCTCATCTCATCTTATTTTATCATTATAATTTTTTCAGATTTCCACACAAGATATAATAAAAAATTCAACATTTTCAAATCCCCACACAAAATATAATAAAAAATTCAAGTTTTTCAAATTTCAAAACTATAATAATATTAAAAAATAATATTTTAAAATTTCATCTAAAACTAAAAATTCTCATCTCACTCCCTAAAGCTGCCCTAAAACATAAAAACAGAGAAACAAACAAATGAGTCGAAGACTCAATAATAACACATCATATTGTAAACTTAATTTAGTTTAACATAAGGCTTAATTTTGAAAACTTACATATATTGTTACACATTCACATAACATATATATCATTCATTAGCAACATAAGTGGAATCAAACATAATCACGGCAATACATGTAACCTGGATCCATGAATGACTGACTCCATGCATTTCCTATCATTTTTTACTTAACTTATGCATCTTTTCTTTCACTTAGTGGCCATCATAACATGTGTGCATTGGTCCAATTGTTGTTGACCATATATAACATATCATAACATAGGGTAAACCACACTTGGGTCCGTGGCACCGTCTAACGTATCATAACATGTAGTGAGACACGCTTGGGTCCATGTTATCACATAGCATATGGTAAGCCACGCTTGAGTCCGTGGCACCGTCTAACGTATCATAACATGTAGTGAGACATGCTTGGGTCCATGTTATCACATAGCATATGGTAAGCCATGCTTGAGTCCGTGGCACCGTCTAACGTATCATATCATGTAGTGAAACATGCTTGGGTCCGTGTCTCCTCAAAACATCATATCTTTCTTGTGGTGGACCATGCTTGAGTCCGTGGCCTGCACATCTACCCATAACATAAGGCCAATCTTAAAGTTTGCTTGTCATTCATGTGTTTTCTTACTAACTTTCATAATGCATTAGAACATGTTTGACTGCATGAATTTACATGGCATGGCAGACTCTTGAGCATGGCATAACATTAAACATGATATATTAACACGAGTCTTACACAACATAGCATCGCATAGGCATGGCATAGCATGATCTAAACATTGCATGGCATACATGTGATTTTCATAACATCTCATCCATCCAACAACAATCCATATCAGCATAGCATCCATAGTCTTATTCACAAGCATATCATTGTAATTCATCGAGGATCGTGAAAATGGGCTAACCTTGAATTGGCTCGTAGCTTAGGTAACATCACAGTTTTTCATGCAAAATCAGAATATTTACAGCACGCATAAAGATATGATCATGCTACTTACGTTTTAGCGTTGCTTCTTAAATCCTACTTTGTAGCTCGTTACCTAGAGAGAGGAGAATGAACTGTGATGGTGGGTCTGGGTGGCTGGCTGGGAGTCACGGCGGCGCAACTGGAGGCTCCCTCGAGGGAGGAGGGACGTGCATTTGAGTTCAGGAGGCTGGGTCGGCAACTTCTGTGGTGTTTTCCGGCGAGGTGGCTGCCTGGGTTGGTGAGAATGGTGTCTCAATTATCTGTGTAGGAAATTTTGGTTTCCACGTGGGAGGTTCTGGCCGTTGAGAATTCGTTGTTTGATGGAGGGACTGTTGTGCGGAAAAGAGGATTTATACTAGGGTTTTTGCCGTGTGAATTGGTTACCAATTAGGAAACTATTCAAACTTGGAAAATCAAATAGAGAGATAAAAGGGGCGTACGAAGTGGAAGAATCCTATTCAAATAAACCTACTATCTCAAAACTGATCTGATAAAATAATTACTAAAATAATAATAATAATACTAAAATTCTAAGCCCTAATTTAGGACCTGAATGTTACATTTAATGATTCCAATTGGGCTCCAATTGTACTATTAACTAGTCCTTTTGGAGTATATAACTTGATATGGCTTGGGCCTCCCTTGGGGCATTACAAGTTGACAAACCTTTAGGCATTATATTTTGGGGCTTTTTGCATAATTTAAACATGATCTACTTGAAAAATAACGAGAGATTCATTCGTTTATATTTATTCCAAAATGAATAAGTCAAGTCTTTTGACAATGCCACCCTTTCAGTAACTTCATGAGGTACATTACATATTAACAGTCAGACTACTAAGTTGCACAAGAACTTTTGTCAATAGCATTCTCGATTTTGGGTCCAAGAGTTGATGCCTTGATAGTTATGCTTATATGTTGGGTGGGGTTTTGACAGTATAAAACTCAAGGCTTTTAATGTCATGATGCTTTTCCTTATGTGCCGATATGGTAGGAATGTTCGATCTTTTGATGGTGTCGAGCTCAAGTTTAGATTCTAAGATCTCTTTTTCATTGACTAAGAGTGTTAAATAGTTTACATTTTTCCCTGTTGGATAGAAATTTGTCCGCTTCAATAAGTTTGTATGAATTCTCACGTTTGAGACCTTGTTGTAGCCATGCAGAAAATGACATTAGTGCTTCTTACCTCGAGCCATAGGTTTCAATTGTCTGAGAATGATAAGACATGACATGATGTGATGAGTGCCATGTTGAACGGGATAAGGTTTAGCCATTAGCATCTACCTGTCTTTTTTCCATCTGGAGAAGGGCCATGTTGTTATACAGTGGTTCTTCTCATTTTCTGTTGTTGTTCTGGTTGTGTTGGTGGTGGTAGTGGTTGCTGTTTTTTCCCCCAAGTCAGATTAGATTTCTTCTGTTATGCCATTGCCTGTTATGGTCATAAAATTGTTGGATTATTTCAAATATTAGTCGTTATGTCAGCTACTACTTACAATTGTTAATGCAATCCATTGATCACATGGTATCCTGTTGAGACATTGAGTGCAAGTAGGACCATCTAGATTAGCATTATTGGAGTTTTAAATCCAATTTTGTGTTTCAACTTGTTCTCACACCACATATCAAACCCTTATCCCCCTGCCCTTTTGTTTAAACATTGTTATTATTTCTCTTGCTTGCTTCGTCTCAATGGAAGTTCTTTATATTTTTCTATCAAGTTATTAATAATTTTCTTCTTTTATTGATCAGGGGATTTACATGAGCTGAATATACATGCAAATGAGTTCACTTATAAAGAATCCATTTCCACGGGTGAGATTGTTAAGAAAGTGGAGTCTCCAATTGACAAAGTTCAAGCTTTTAAGAATACGCTTAGTAATTGCAGCAATGACAGAAAGAACTTGACTGTTTACATTGGAGACTCGGTGGGTGACATACTATGTCTGCTTGAGGCAGATATAGGAATCGTGATTGGTTCGAGTGCAAGCCTTAGAAGGGTGGGGACTCAGTATGGTGTTTCTTTTGTCCCACTGTTTCCTGGCTTAGTCAAGAAACAGAAGGAATATGTCGAAGGAAGTTCTAGTTGGAAGGGGCTATCTGGCATTCTCTATACAGTCTCTAGTTGGGCGGAAATACATGCCTTCATTTTAGGGTGTTAGAATTGCAGTTTTTACTCGCTCATCATCACAACAAAATACTAGACCCATTTATATATAGTGCAACAGAAAACACAAGTTGGCTGATTTTATTAGCGGCCACCCCTTTGCTGGCTATCTTCCCTTTTCGTTTTTCTACAGGGTCTACTCGTCCAAAGGCTTGATGTCAGTCTCTTGTTTCCATATGGCGTGAACATGGTATGTGCAATTTCCTTGCTTTCTCTCAGTTGCTTCCCTATCATTATTTTCTTTCATCCAATAATTGGTCTTGAATTAATTTTTTAGTAGTCACCCCCTTTCAGTTTTTCAGAGGTTTCTGGAAGCAGTGATTCAGGACAAAGGTCATTGCATACATTTGTTCATACAAACAATCCAAGTACTGCTACCTATGAAACCTATTTTCATAGGTAATTACAGTCCTTCGTTTTGGAGGAATGGCATTTAAAGAATATATGTATTTTCATTTAAATTATCGCTTATTATAAAATCAGATGGAATGAATGACTATATTCTGGCAATATTGCTGCTTCAGTTATGAATAATTGCACTTTTGCTTTTAAGCTACGTGAAGGCTTCTATCAATTTTAGTGCCCGTTTAGATAGTGAGATGAGATGGGATGGTTTGTGAATAGTAGTGGGATTATTAGTTGAAATAAAATTTAGATAAAATGAGATAGTTTCATCTCACCTCTCTATCCAAACGGGTCCAAGAAGGAAGCTATTTCGTTTTCGCCTTACACCTTGGCCCGACTTCTACCAGGCCTTGGGTGTTATAAGTCTCCGTCATTTTAGTGCTCTTATTACCAGGTTGATCTTGGAGCTTTGGTAATGGAGGGCGAAGGTGCTTGGAGTTGGGAGTAGCTTGGCAGGGAGAAAGAGAGAGAAAAAGAATAAGAATGGTGCTGGAGATTTAATGATGCATAGCTTTGTTGGAATTCCTTGTGAAAGGAAGATAAGAACCAAATATGACAAGAAACAATAGAAGTTTCTTTGAATTGGGGTATCATTGTGCAAATGGTTTTTTTAAGGGTATTCTTTGCTCTATTTGTGCTTTTTTTTTTCCCTTCCTTTCTTTATTTTTTCTAATTTTTCAATTGCATAAAAATTTTTATTTCTGCACCACGTCATAAGGTTTGGCTTTAAATTGTTATATAAATCGTAGTTTTGATTTCTGTTCTGTTTCGGAATTACATTTTCTCATTTTGTTTCGTTCTAACTTCCAGTCAATTCAAGCCATTCCGGTCAGAATCTACATTCCGGACTATACTCAGTCTCGGATTGTTTTATTGGCAAATTTGTGATTTGATTAGTTTGGATGACATTTTTGTAAATTTTAATTATTTGATGAATTAGGCTTGTAGCTTGTTAATAAAACATTAAAAAAAGATTAAAATAACAAAAAAATATTAACATAAAAGTAGATAACTTTTAAAAGGCCAACATTTAAAAAAATCAAAATACAGAACTAAAAAAATTTCAAGCCTACAGAAAGATAATAAAACTAAAATAACAAAAAAGATGATATAAAAAACTTAATGTGGGCCCTCCCTTGAGCCTCATGTTCAGTTCTTTGTTGGGCTCTCTATGGTCTCAATAGCTTACTAAGTTGGGCCTTATATTGGGCTTTGTCTTGAACATTTCTGTGACCCTTTATCCTCTCAAGCTTGGATCCTCACTAAATCAACTTTTGGGTCTTTTTCATATCCAACTATCCTCCATGGCTTGCTATCAATCAATTACCAAGTCCATTAAGGTGACAAATATTCTTCATGCCACTTGTCATCCTTTTATCGGCCTCTTGGCAACCTAATTTTACAAAATTTTTAATTGCTTTAGAAATCTCTTAAAATCCCAATTAAAGGAATTGTGGAAGTTATTTTGTTAAAATTATGATCCAAAAGTTTACTTTTCTCAAGGATCACAACTTTCCCTTGACCAAGATTATGGGTTATTGTAATATCCCGCCTAATTACCCATTAGGATTAACGCTTAATATGAGCTTATGCTACCATATTATAATCTTCATTGGGATTTATTTTTTCTAGCATTAGTGGTTTAATGAGCAAGCCCATTAGTGCTACTCTTAAGGCCCTTCAACTTTAGAATGTTATGGGTCAAGACTTAGAAGCCTTGAACCAAGCTTTATAAGAGTTTTCGTTTTGATAGGATAGCCTTAGAAAGATTTGGCCCAAGTGTGAGGAAGGCTTAAGGCCTTTTGGGCCTAACTTAGTGTTAGCATTGACCCATGACTCATTTATGATAAGGCAAGCATTTTTAGCCCCATTCTTGTGGATCTTGAGGTTTCTCATGACCTTTTAAAATCTAGATTCAAGGCCTCCTATCAACCCACACCCAAAGTCCATAAACCATGCAACTCGCATTCATGGCCTTTCTAAGCCCAGTAAAGCCCAACACCATGTTTTGCATTTTCACTAATTCTAATTTGAGCCTACTTACACCATACCATGAGTTTCCCTCAAGCCCATATTGTGCCCACGTCCCTAAGAGTTTTCTTTGGACCAAAAATTAAGTTTGAACTTGGGTTAAGACCATTGATCAAAATTCTACTTGATTAGTGATATTTAAACCATGTTTTGAGCTTAATTTTCATTCTTAATTTTTTTAATCTTTTTTATCTAAATTTTGTTATTTTTATTATTGTTTTTAATCATTCTTAGACTAAATTAGAAGTTTAGTCTTGATCGCACACATGTCATTAAGAGCAAAAGCATGACATTGCACAAATCCACCAATCGGCTCACTTATGTACTTTCATGTGCATTGCACTAAAACAGTCCCATAGCCACGCCAATTCCATATCATTTTTTGTTCCAATCTCACCAATGACACCTCACTTCATCCCTCTAGAACTAGACCAAGCTTTGGACGAAATTGGTTCCAAGAACCAAACCAAAAACCCCAAACCAATTGCACCTAAAGGCTAGTTGGACGGCAATAGATTGACATTGCTTTTTAGTTGCATTTATGCTCTTGGCTGAGCCACCACAACACACACCAACTCCTTCCTCCTCCAATCCCCATGAGCCCCTCAAATCATCATGATAAATTTGACCCAAGTCATCCCCCATGAAGAGCCAAAATCGAATGGCTTTTGTGCACAACCCCACTCGGCAACCACCCTCCATTGCACCCTCTTCTTTGAGTTGCACCTTCATCATCATATGGTAGCCAACCCTCCATCTTCTACCACCTAAAAAAGCCTTTAAGAAGTGACTTGATACCTGCACAAAACAACCATGGAGATAAACAAAAGGGATGCAAACAAAAAAATTGAAAATTTGCCTAGTTTTCAAGTCTATACCTGGCGCATCATGGCAAGGCATCATGCCTTGGTTTTTATTTTTTTTCTTTCTTCTTCCTTGGTGCACCACAGTAGCTCTACCCCTCTAGCTACCTTGCAGCACTTGCCAAGATGAGATCATGGCAGTTCAGAACACTATTCACCCTGCAAAGCATGACACAAGCTGAAGGAAAGCCATCATCACCACCACAGCCCCACTCCACCAATCACAAGCCACCCTTCCAAGCCATGACCTGTGACCTCCCTTCCATTGAGCACTATAAAAAGCCCCTCAACCCTCTCATTTTCTCCACACATCTTCTCCAAGCTCATTTTGAGTTCTTGAGAGATCTTCTTCCCTTAGAATACAAAAGAGTATAAACCGAGTGAGTGTTCTTGAAATTTCTTGAGTTCTTAATGTAACACCCCATTCTCGTAGGCTAGGAGTGTCATGTGTTTTTCATAAAATAAACTTGGCAAGAGATATCATATTTAATAACATGAAATTAGCATTTATTTCATAAAAATATTTGTCTAATAAAATGTTTTCAAAAAACTTAAAATGAATAACTTGAATAAATTTATGTCATAAAATCAATTTTATTCTAGAAAGTCTGAAATTAATTCAACTATTCATTCTAATCTTGGCCTGCCTACTCGTATTCATCATCATCACCTCATTACGCTTCTTCTTGAATCTCACTTCGTAGCTCGTCACCAATGGAGAGAAGAAATCATGCAATAGTGGATCTGGGTGACGGAAAGTGATCAGCAGCAATTTCTATGCGTGGAGATGGGGTCAAGAGTGACAACTGTATTTTTTAGTGGTGTTTCATTGAGGAGGATGGTGATGAAGCACGGCTGCCTGGGCTTAAACGATTGTGTGTGTAGAAGTAGATTTTTTGTATGTCTCTTTCAGAGGCTTTGTGGGTTTTCTATAGATGATAGGGAGGATAAATGGTAGGGTTTTCTGATATAAGTTGGTCTCCCATTAGGATTTTGATTTATCAATTGGGGGATAAGGATGAGTAGGAGGTTAGGATTATACAATCAAGAGATAGGAATGAGGCTTACAGGTGGAGATAGAAAGAAATAAGGTTAACATTCAAAACAAAACTCTAGTGGCTATTACAAAATCGGGTCATAGTAAAATACCAATAACAAAATGATAATAATCCTATTAAAATTAATAAATGTAAGATCTAATAAAATAATAATAATAAAATGAAATATTTATAGTGGTATGAAAAATACATAAAGTTTATCTTATGGCCTAATCTTAGGATCGGGTTGTTACAAAAAATCAATTTAATTGAAAAAACACTTATGGAGACTTGAACCATTGCACTCCCTTCCCAAGGGAGGCACTTGCTGACCACTAGATTAGGCTCAATATATTTTTTGCAATAGCCATTATTGATGGAAAAAAATATGGGCCGTATGGGCTTAGGCCCAAGGCCCGTTAAGAATCAAAGGCTCTTGGAGATTTAAAGCACACGGAAACAGAACAAGGAGAAAAGCCGTGCGAGAGAAAAAAAAAAAAAAGATGC
Source organism: Pterocarya stenoptera (assembly GCA_003123785.1). NCBI lineage: Eukaryota > Viridiplantae > Streptophyta > Magnoliopsida > Fagales > Juglandaceae > Pterocarya > Pterocarya stenoptera. The sequence continues at coordinate 95,500 of QEOT01004681.1, read as the reverse complement.
TCAGGGGTGGTGTGTGATACTCACAGAGAGGAGTTGATGGGTTTTGGCAACAAGCGCGGGTCACGACGGCGCAACTGGGTGGTCCTTTGGACATGGTGGTTCGACACAGTGAGAGAGAGAGAGTGTTAGAGAGAGAAACTATTAAACCAAGGGGAATAGAGGGATGTGAGGGTGGCGGACGGAAATGGGCTTACCAGAAGGGCACGGGCTCAACTGGGCAGAGCTAGTCGGTGATTAGAATGAGCAGTTGAATTAGTTTAAGACTTTCTAGAATAAAATTGATTTATGACATAAATTTATTCAGTTTATTCATTTAAGTTTTTTTTAAGACATTTTATTAGACATTTTTCTACAAAATAAATGCTAATTTCATGTTATTAAATATGATATCTCTTGCTGCATTTATTTTATGAAAAATACATGACACTTCTAGCCTACGGGAATTGGGTGTTACAATTTGGTATTAGAGCAGAGGATACTGGGATGAGGTAGGAGAGCGGAGGATACTAGGACAAGAAATTATACAAGATATGTGTGAGAAAATATCAATTATTAGAAAAAAGCTCGCCATAGCACAAGAGCAACAGAAAAAATATGCGAACCAACGACGACGAGAATTAGAATTTGAGATAGAAGATAAAGTACTCTTGAAGATTGCACCGATGAAAGGGATAATGTGTTTTGGTAAAAAGGAAAACCTAAGCCTGAGGTACATAGGTCCTTTCGAGATCTTAAAAAGAATAAGTGCTAAGCTTACAGACTAGCACTTCCACCTCACTTGTTGCCAGTGCACAACGTGTTTCATGTCTCTATGTTACGAAAGTATGCCCCGAATCCAATGCATGTATTGGAATATGAGTCTCTTCAGATTCGAGACAACCTTAGCTATGAAGAATTTCCATTGAGAATATTAGCATTGAAGGCCAAGTGCTACGAAACAGAATTATTCAAATGGTCAAAGTACTTTGGAGTCACCATAGTGAGAGAGAAGCCACTTGGAAACACGAGGTAGACATGAGAGAGAAATATCCCGACTTATTTTAATTGAGGTACATTCCATCTCGGGGACGAGATTTTCTTTTAGTGGAGGAGATTTATAACATACTAATAATAGATTTGGGATATATAAGTAAAGCTTTTAGTTATTTCTTCTATTATTATTATTTTAACAGTTTTATCAGATTTTATATTTATTAATTTTAATATTTTATTATAATTTTACTTTTGATATTTTATTATGACCCGATTTTGCAATAGTCACTAGAGTTTGTTTTGAATTTAAACCTTATTTCTCCCTCTCTCCACCCATAAGCATCGTTCTTATCTCTTGATTGGATAATCCTAATCTCATCTTCATTCTTATCTCCTAATCCAAATCCTAATGGGAACTCATATCAGAAAACCCTACCATTTATCCTCCCTATCATCTAAAAAAAAAAAAAAAACCCACAAAGCCTCTGGAATATACATACACAAAAAAATTTACCTCTGCGCACGTAATCGTTTAAGCTTAGGCAGCCGTGTTTCATCACCATCCTCCTCGACGGAACACCACTGAAAAACATATTTGTCACTCTTGACCCCATATCCACACACACAAATTGATGCTGATCACTTTCGGTTACCCAGGTCCACCGTCGCATGATTTCTTCTCTCCATTGGTGAGTCTGAAACTCCTCTATGTCGCACGGTTTTCTTTTTGTCTTTCTCATAGCATTTTCTTCTTACTGCCAGCGTTTCGTATTGTGCTTTTAAATTTATTGTTATCAAAACGCCCATAAGACCTTTGACCGCTTGATATTTTTACACTCAGTATATTGAAGGCTACTTTTATACAAAGCCTTTTATTTCATGTTGGGTTTTAACAATTAAGTTAGGCTTACATTTTAAACTAAATATATTAGCTTTATGTTATTAAGTATTAAATTGAGATTGAATTATACTAATAGCGTGCAATAATTTTATATTGAATACTATTAAGTTTATCTGTATGAATCGATTGGGTGTTTCCACCAGTTGTGTTTTTATTAAACTTAGATATATATATATATATATATTAAATAATATTTAAAGATTAGATATTATATTAATAGAAAATAGTAAGTGTTTAATATATATTTGAAATGTTTTTTTTTAATTTTAATTTTATTTTTTATCAATGTCTATCGTATGAAGAGAAGTTTACTGTTTTCTTTTTTTTAGGTTTTGATATAGTTATGCTATTAAAGCTTTACTTTTAAAATAAAGAAATATGTTAAGAATATTTAAATGACGTAAGTATTTATTAGATTTTATTGTGAAATTGAGTAATTATGCTAATTATAAGAGAATAAATATATTTTAAGAATTGGGGTTTTTTTTATGACTTATTTAAAATAGTCCAAGTATTCTACTAAATTATAATATGTCATTAGTATTTAAGTAATTTAAAATATCATGATTTATTGATTATGGTGTTAAACAAAAGATCTATTTGGCTATTTTTTAGATTATGAATTTAATTAAGTAGGATAATAGTACATGTTGTTCCTAGACAGATTTAGTGATATGTAATACTGTGTATAGGTGACGAGCTACAAAGTGAGATTTAAGAAGAAGCGTAGTAATGTAAGTAATTTGATCACAAACTAGGATCATCAGAGTTCAGCTTATATATAATTATTATTCAAGCCAAATTATTGACATCCATTATTTATGCACCACTCATGTTATATGCAAACATGTTATCCAGCATAGCATACGATCATGTCATTCCACATCATGTTTAAATTTAGAAATTAAAATTATATATGTATTATATTATGTATCTCATGTGTATAAGACACGTAAGCTATTTTAAGTTCAAATGCAAGATAAGATTAGATTAGTTAATCAGATGATCATTCAAATGCATGGTACCAATGCAGTTTAGATCAGGATGGTTGTGCAAGCCACAGACTCAAGTGTGGTCCACCATAGTATGCCAAAATACTATCAGCGGCTCCCCTTGCGACTGTGGGACGTAAGGCCGGTGCACAACCTTGCACACAGGGTTAAGTGTGTTGGTCAGTCAGATCAGTTAGTTAAGTTAGATCAATCAGTTAATTTAGATAAATCAGTTATATATAGTATAAACATCAGTATGCACAGTCATAAATTTTAAACTCTCAATGTGAAAACTTTTATGAAAACCTTATGTTCATTATATTTACGTTGTGATAGATTTCTTGCTAAGTTTTCAACTTATTTTAGTTTGTTTTCTTGTTTTTAACCACCCAGATGAGGATGATGAATGCGAGCAGGTAGGCCAGGATTATAAAGAGCAGTTGATTTAGTTTCAGACATTCTAGAATAAAATTACTTTTATGATATAAATTTTATTCAATTTATTCATTTAACATTTTGGAAAACATTTTATTAGATAGTTTTTTTTTACAAAATAAATTCTAAATTCATTTGTTAATTATAAAATCTTTTGCCGGTTTTATTTTATGAAAAATATGTGACACTTCTAGCCTACGGGAAGGGGGGCTCTGATATCAAATTGTAACACCCCCTTCCTGTAGGGTAGGAGTGTCATGTGTTTTTCATAAAATAAATCCGGCAAGAGATCTCATATTTAATAAATGAAATTAAAAATTTATTTTGTAGAAAACAATATCTAATAAAATGTCTTCTAAAAATATTAAATAAATAAACTGAATAAAATTTATGTCATAAAATCAATTTTATTCTAGAAGGCTTGAAACTAAATCAACTGCTCATTCTAATTCTGGCCTGCCTGCTTGTGTTCATCATCCTCACCTGTGTGGTTAAAAAATGAAAACATACTAAAATAAATCGAAGACTTCTAAAAATATTAAATGAATAAACTGAATAAAATTTATGTCATAAAATCAATTTTATTCTAGAAGGCTTGAAACTAAATCAACTGCTCATTCTAATTCTGGCTTGCCTGCTTGTGTTCATCATCCTCACCTGTGTGGTTAAAAAATGAAAATATACTAAAATAAATCGAAGACTCAACAAGAAATACATCACAACGTAAACATAATAAACATAAGATTTTCATTAAAGTTTTCATGCTGAGAACTTAAAATTCATGATTGTTCATACTAATATTTATACTATGCATGAAGATTTATTTGAATTAATAGATTGATCTGACTGGCCAACACACTTAACCCTGTGTGTGAGGTTGTGCACCGGCCCCACGTCCCTTGGCCCCGAGGGGAGCAACTGATAGTATTTTGACATACTATGGTGGACCATGCTTGAGTTCGTGGCTTGCACATCTATCCTAGAACTGAACTGCATTGGTACCATTCATCTGAATGACCATCTGATTAACTGATATGATCTTATTTTACACTTTAACTTAAGATAGCTTACGTGTCTTATGCACATGAGATGTATGACATAATACATACATAATTATAATTTCTGAATCTGAATATGATGCGGAATGACATTATCATATGCTATGTTGGATGACATGTTTGCATGTGACATGAGTGGTGCATAAAAATGGTTATCAAAGAACTTGCGCTAATAATAATATATTTAAGCTGAACTGTGATGATCTTAATTTGTGATTAAATTACTTACTTTGCTGTGCTTCTTCTTGAATCTTACTTCGTAGCTCGTCACCTATACGCAGTATTAACTATCACTAAATATGTCTAGGAACAACATGTACTAATATCCTACTTAATTAAAAAATATACAAGATAGTAGATAAATCTTTTGTTTAACACCATAGTCAATAAATCCTGATATTTTAAATTACTTAAATACTAATAACATATTATAATTTAGTAGAATACTTGGGCTATTTTAAATAAGTCATAAAACTTCAATTCTTAAAATATGTTTTATTTCTTAACATAATTATTCAATCTTATAAGAAATCTAATAAATATTAATATTATTTAAATATTCTTAACATAATAATTTTATTAAAATTCTACTAAATAGACAAAGGAATATTAACAAAATATTAGGCTCAATAGTATACTTTAAACCTTATGTCTTCCTATCTCTTGATTGTATAGTCCTAACCTCCTACTCATCCTTATCCCCCAATTGATAAATCCAAATCCTAATGGGAGACCAACTCATATCAGAAAACCCTACAATTTATCCTCTCTATTATCTATAAGAAACCCACGAAGCCTCTACGTATAGGTGACACCCCATTTCCGTAGGCTAGGAGTGTCACATGTTTTTCATAAAATAAACCCAATAAGAGATATCATATTTAATAACATGAAATTAACATTTATTTCATAAAAATATTTTCCTAATAAAATGTCTTCAAAAACCTTAAATGAATAACCTAAATAAATTTATGTAATGAAAATCAATTTTATTCTACAAAGTCTGAAACTAATTCAATTGTTCCTTCAAATCTTGGCCTGCTTGCTCATATTCATCATCACCTTGTTGCGCTTCTTCTTGAATCTCATTTCGTAGCTTGTCACCAATGGAAAGAAGAAATCATGCGACTGTGGACTTGGGTGACGGAAAGTGATCAGCAGCAATTTCTGTGCGTGGAGATGGGGTCAAGTGTGACAACTGTGTTTTTCAGTGGTGTTCTATAGAGAAGGATGGTGATGAAGCATGACTGCATGGGCTTGAACGATTGTGTGCGCAGAGGTAGATTTTATGTGTGTGTCTATTTTAGAGGTTTCGTGGGTTTATTATAGATGATAGGGAGGATAAATGGTAGGATTTTCTGATATGAGTTGGTCTCCCATTAGGATTTGGATTTATCAATTGGGGGATAAGTTGAGTAGGAGGTTAGGATTATACAATCAAGAGATAGGAATGAGGCTTATGGGTGGAGATAGGAAGAAATAAGATTTAAATTCAAAACAAAACTCTAGTGGCTATTGCAAAATCAGGTCATTGTAAAATACCAATAACAAATTGATAATAATCCTATTAAAATTAATAAATATAAAATCTGATAAAATAATAATGATAATAATAAAAATAAAAATAAAATAAAATATTTATAATGATATGAAAAATACATAAAGCTTATCTTATGACCTAATCTTAGGATCGGGTTGTTACACTTGAGTTCTTGTGTTGGGAGCTGTAGAGGGCCACAAAATTTGTAATTTTTCGTGCCCTAGATCTTAGTTCACATGTCAAGTTGTGATTTTAAGTGTTGGAGTAATTTTTGGATGAATTTAGAAAGTGTTGCCATGCTTAATTTAAAACTGGGTCATTAAGGGTATATTATGTGTTTAAATTATTTTTTAAGTGGAAATTTTAGCTATGATAGGTTTTAACATATTTTGATATGATTTATTAGTGTCTTAGAATTATTTTTGAAGATTTAAATTTGAGGTTGAAAGCTTGCCGTGATAGATTTTAATTTCTATCTTGTGTTGACCATCAAAGCATGCATGGTTTGTTTCAATCTTGCTTAACTTGTGAAATTTTGATATATTTCACCTAGGCTTAAAATATGAGAGTTTAGAAAAACCTTATGATTGGGATAAGGAGAGAAATTCATAATTTAATTCTAGTTTTTGAAACTTTTATTGGTGATAAGATTAAGAAATATCATGCATGCTTAAAGACTAGTTTAATAGAGATTAAGGTTTTTAGCCATGATTAAGTGTTGGGATGCACTTGTTTACCCAAGATCAAACTTTAACATGTCATTAAGGATTAAAGTGATTATTTGAAATTAAAGAAAATTGAATATGTATGCATTCATAGGGATCAGTAGTTGAAATTATACTTAGGCATTAGCTAGAGTGCATGCCACGGGTTGAGTGTGTTTGGGCTAATTAAACTTTTATTTTGAAAATTCTAAGGGCATATATGAATTTAGAATATGGAAAATATGGGGTTTATGAAGTTTGATTAAATTTGGAATTCGTTTGCAATTTGTGAACAATTACAGTCTTAGTGGCAATTTTTGAAAGTCTAAAGGTATTTTTATAAATACCCATGTTTGAAACCTTCTGATTATTAACTTCTTCCTTAATAGTATAGATCTTAACTTAGTACGACCTTTATTATAGCCACTTGATTTCTACAAACTCAGGCAATTTGTAAGTTGGCTTTAACTTACACATCGATAAGTTATTTATATTTATTGATAAATACCACATTTATATTATAATTGTCATTTTGAGCCTGAAACATCATGTTATATGATACATTGAGTACATGACTACTTGCCTACATGACATGTGACATTTTTTCCATTTTAGTATGTTGCATATAAATGCCATTTTCACATGAAAGCTTGCTACATATGGCATATGCACATATCATGAACTATATTTTTCAAGCATAGCATGAAAATAATTTTTGTCACAACCCAAAAGGCTAGGATGGAAAAGTATCCTAATGAAATTCCACTGTCCACACTGGAGTGAGTAAAAATAGAGTGGTAACCCCTAGGTTGATGAAGAACACTCAACGTGCTTCAAATGAGTTCTTTTTAAAGAAAGTTGAAGCGAAGTCAAATGTTATGACACAAATAGCTGGTAGGTGTATATGTTATGATATTATGATGATGTTATGTTACCAATACACTGAGAACGAGTCTGCAGACAACGTAGTCTCAACGTGAGTTGTATTACGCTCACCAGTAGGTAATCACAGTGCAAATGAGGAACAGTGACGATACCATACGTTATGTTATTAATGTTATGTCTCTATAAGAAAATGTGCATCAAAGTATTTTTGAAAATGTTGAGAAATCTGGATGGGAGATAGATACGGATTTCTTTTTTTTGCATATCATTGCATGAATATCATGTTTATCATTAATCATGCATATCTTATCTCTGTACAGGTTAATTGTTTAACTTTATGAGATTTCAAGTAAATCTCACCCCTTGTGGACCCACTATCATTTTACTTGGAATGATAGAAGTTGTGTAAGGACTCGATGAGGACGGACCAGTGGATCCAATTGATTGAGGAGGGGCCGGACCTCGACAAAAGACTAGATCTCATTAGGATGTTTATAGCCCTCGATTTAGCTATGGAGACTTCTTATCGTAATTATTTGTACTAAGTTATGCTATCTTATGATCCTTTGTGATTTAATGAAAAGGGAAGATTCTGACATTTTGCTTTTGCAAGAACGAAACTGAAAGTTGCTGATATGGAAAAATTTAGAGTTAGATTGAGGTTTGAGAATTGTCTAGCAGTGGATGCTATTGGTCGTAGTGGGGGATTGGCACTCTTGTGGAAGAAAGCAATTGACTGGTTTATACTTAGCTACTCCAATTTACATATAGATGCTAAGGTTGTGGATGACTTGGTACCCTCAAAACAATGGTGTATGACTGGGATTTATGGTCACCCTGAGGTTGCTAGAAGAAATGAGACCTGGAGTTTGATCAAAAGGATAAAAAGAAGGGCTATAGAAGATTGGTTAGTTTTTGGGAATTTTAATGAGATAATAACTCGAGGTGAGAAATGGGGTCGAAGAGAAAGACCAAAACAACAAATGGATGACTTTCGAAATAGGTTAGCTGCTTGTGAGCTGAAACATTTGGGTTTTAGAGGACCTAAATATACTTGGTGTAGTAAAATGGGAGGACTTGATACTATTTCTGAAAGATTGAATAGGTTTGTTGGAAACTTGTCATGGTGCCAGTTGTATGAGAGAGCCTCTGTGATGCATGGCTCTGTAGGCTACTCAGACCATCTACCTATTTGGCTAGAGTTGGAAGGTACTTTAAAAAGGAATTGTTGGAATAAGCCCTTCAGGTTTAAGGCTATGTGGCTTGGTGAGGATGACTGCTCTAAGATTGTGACTGATACATGAAGGATGGATAACTCTCAATGCTGTCTGCAAGGGGTGGTGGATAGAATATCTGGCTGTGGATCAAAGTTATTCCAGTGGAATAAGATAATTAAAGTATGGTAAAGTCCATGTGAGGTTACAAGAGGCAAAGAAAAGGCTGAAGTTTGAACAGGAAAGAGATCAATGGGGCTAGATAAGGAAGGGGTTTCTTTAGCTTCGAAGGAAGTTCAAAAGTGGTTAGAGAGTGAGGAGGTTATATGGAGGCAGAAGTCAAGAGCTTTGTGGCTAGCTGAGGGTGATCAAAGTATAAAATTCTTCGATGCAAAAGCTTCTCAAAGGAAAAAAAAGAAAGAAATAATATTATTTTGAAGTTGCAAGACGATAATGGAACTTGGCATGAGGGGGAGCAGTGTGATAAGCTTATCATTAAATTTTTTTCTTCTCTTTTTATAGCTACAAGCACTCGTGATGAAGCTTATATTCTGGACAAATGGGATCAGAGGGTCTCTAACTCAATGAATGAGGAGTTCACCAAGCCTTATACTGAAGAAGAAGTAGAGAAGGCTTTGAAACAGAGGCATCCTACAAGAGCTCCTGGCCCAGATGGTATGCCACTTGTGTTCTTTCAGAAGTTTTGCCCTAACATTGGTAAATTAGTTACCTTTGCTGTATTTAGAACTCTCAATATTTGTGATATCCCTCATCTGTTAACCACACTTTCATTACTCTAGTTCCAAAGTAAAAGAGTTATTTGAAAGTTCATGACTTTAGGCCAATTAATCTATGTAATGTAGTGTATAATTTACATGAGATGAACATGTCTATAGTGGGAGACAGTACAAACTCAACTCTCCTTCAAAGAACTTTCTATAATGCTCAAACTGTACAGCACCCTCATAGAAGATCATTAACAAAGTCCATCTGCATGACTGAGGACAATGAGGCCATTATTATATATATTGAATAACAATATTGCCTAACTCTTCTCCTCTTTAGATAACTTTATATTGAACAAATCTATAGCGCCATTATTTTCCAAAATCATGAGGTCTTTATATATTATACCAAACTAAAAATATGAAAATTGAATAATTAATATTATAGAGTCAAGTAGAGAGGAAAACATGACTAATTAAAAAACACTAATTACCTTCCAAAAAATAATTATTAAAAAGAAAATCTAAAAAGCCATTCTATTAAAAAAGACACCATTCACATCATTATTAATATATATAGTACGTTCGATTTGATTTATAATATTTAAATTTATAAATTTTTCTTATAAATTAAATTCTACCACACGATGATGAGTTGTATGCTACGTGTACCTCCATCCCTTGTTTAGATAAAGAAATGATCAATTAGGTAATAAACCCACATTAAAATAAGTTCTAAAATTCATATTCTTTGTCAAAAAACTGAAAAAGAGTAGAGGCTTTTCATAAAAATCCCAATGACGGCTAGACGTACACAATAATAATGATCAGTGCCAAATAATGTACAATTAATTGCACCAACCATGCATCAAAGATCGAACTTGATCATCTTGTTTCATGAATGTTGTACATGATATATATAGTACACGCACTAAAACCACAAAAAATATATATTAATATATATTAATAATTCATACTAAAAAATTTAATATATAAAACCAGAACGCATGGCTAGCTTTTTTATTAGCACTACTTTGTGGATTCATATGCTCATGATAGAATTTCTCAGTGATCATGTCCCCACATTAGGTCATTAGTGCATGTGTAACAGAGAATCCAAAGTAGGCATGGACTTTAAATCTGCACAGTTTAAGCCATAAAGCTACCTAATTTTCTAGAAGATCCTTTTTTTTCTTCTTTAAACAGCCATTGATACTTCTAGACTTTGTAGTGCTTTGTTAGCTATCTGTTAATTATGTGGTTTAATTTGGCTTAAAACAAATTTCTTGAAAAAACTTGTTTGTGTTAGGTGTGGAAAAAAATAAATCTTGTTTGGTGGAAACCATCATGATCATATGGTGGAGACCTTGTCTTGTTTCTACAAGACCCATGACTTTTTATGGCTGCTTTAACATGAGTCATCTGTTGTTAATTACCATGTAGATATCTTTTTGTTATTTCTTAATCATTATAAAACACTAAGAATTTTAAATTATTGGTTTTGGATTTTGGTCTCAAGGACTTGAGGTTTCATTTTTTTTTTCAAATAAAAAATAAAGAATTATACTCAGCTTCCATATAATAAATAGAGAAATACTCTAGCCACAAAGTAATTATATAAAAAGCAAGCCCACAAACTGACATGGCTTGATATGATTTGTTAGTTTATAAAGTTACTTTTAATATTATAAAGTAGATTTAACGGATTAGATGAAGTCACATTAATTAATTTATAAGATTGTTTTTGTATAATTCTTTTGTGAATGTAGCAGTCATCTAATAAATAATTCTATGTACGTAAATTAATTAGATCTTAGAAATTGAGAGTTGCATTTATGCAGCGGAATAGAGTATGTAAATTTTGTGTACTCAATCCATTTGAAAAAAAATGAGAATATATGAAAAAAAAAATTAATTTTTAATTGTGAATCTCATCATTTTTCAAAAAAGATACATGGGATTTGTATATTTTAAGATTATATCTAACATTACTCAATACATACTAGATGGAATTATATATTCATTTTTTAAAATTTAAACGCTTCGATAAAAAAACACAGCAAAGCAGAAATTTATAACATTAATATAATATATATATATATACACACACACACACATTAGCGCATAGTGGTCTTTGATCATGTACGTTTAAATATGTCTTCAATTACAGATAGAGTGCTCTAACACTCCAATGGGAATTCTTAATCACATGATCTATACTCTAAAAGAACTAATTAATAATATTATTGGAATTACATTAAAATATTATAAAAAACAAAAACTTTTTATTCTTAAATAATATAAGATCTTATATACCACCTATTAATCTAATGCTTATTATCATAAAAGATAAGTATTATATATATATACTTATCACAATTACCGACACACACATATAAATATAATATATATTTTATATATATATATATATATATAGTCTTTGAAATTAGCACCAAATAATCTATAGGAAAAGTAGAAGTCTCTCACTTGAAATATAAAATTGAAGGTTCTGAAGAACAGATATGGGAGTAGTGGTAAAAAAAAAAAACCGATACGGGAGTAGTTGGTGGAAAGTGTTGACGTCAGCTACCATACATATGACTTCACGATTCACCATTATATATATTATATCTATAGATAGGTCTTAGATATCTCGACTGATTTGTTTTTTTCTACGCCGGCCCTAAAGTCCCCACTACTTGAGCCTTATTTCCGTTCCAAAGTCCATGTTCTGAACATATAAATTGAAATATTGGAATGTGTGTATGTGTGTGTATATATATATATATATATATTTATATATATATGAAAAATATTATTTTATTCTTTTATTTGTATCACTTCGTTTGATCACTTGTCAAAAATAAAAATTTTTAATTTTTTTTAGTAATTAAGGAAATAATTTTAAGTGTATTGAAAATTTTTTAAAAATATTTAAATGTATTAAAAAAATATAAAACAAAAAAGAAAAAAACAAAAACATTGGACGGCAGAACAACTGCACCCTATATAAATATATATATATCTATATATGTATGTATGAGCACTGCTATATGGAAACCACTGTAGTGGGTGCACACTTCGCGACTTCCTCTCCACTTTTTTTTTTCTTTCCTCGTTGCTGTCTTCTCTCTCACTGCTCTTTCTCTCTCATCACTCTCGCTCTCTCTCTCTCGCCTCTCTCCCTGCAACTCTCTCTCATCACTTGCTCTCTCTTCTCGCAACTCGCTCTCTCTCTCATCACTCACTCTCTCTTCTCGCAACTCTCTCTCTCGCCGCTCTCTCTGCAACTCTCTCTCTCATCACTCTCACTCTCTCTCATCACTCGCTCTCTCTTCTCGCAACTCACTCTCTCTCTCATCTCTCTGCAACTCTATCTTTCTCTCTCTCTCCTCACTCTCGCTTTCTCTCTCATCACTCTCTCTCTCTCTCTCTCTTTCTCGCCGCTCTCTCTGTAACTCTCACTCTCTCTCATCACTCGCTCTCTCTTCTCGCAACTCGCTCTCTCTCTCATCTCTCTGCAATTCTCTCTCATCACTTGACTTTAACTTTAAATCTGGTGAGGATACGTAATGTGTGTAGTGGTTTTTCCTAAACAATGACTTTTACAAAGATTAATTCATGTATGTACATGCAGAACAGACACAAGCATGAATGAAATTAATTGTACTTATTCATGGATATTTGACATTCCTAAAAACTAATTTAAACAACACACAAAAATATAATATATATATTTATATATATTCAACGGGAATATGATCTGTACGTACGCACGTACGTTCTAGCTTTAATAATTACTTCGAAATATTCCTCAAATTGGACTGAAATATACCATTACTTAGTGCAGACTGACTGACTGACTGCTAGTCCTGCAGAATTATTAAGATCAGAAGCCTTCCGTTAGCCGCTGGTCTCCGTGGTGAGTTTTTCACACTAGTACTACTGTCGATCTATATTTAATTGGAAAATGATACATTTCCCGTTGGGCTACCGTTGGTAGCTCCTGCTCTTTTATTATTATTTATTTATTTATTTAATGATTAAAAAAATATTTTTAAATAATATTATGATTTTTTTTTATTTTTATAAAATATATTTAAAAATGTTAAAATATACTTATATGAAAAAAAAAAATTCCTATCACTAGCAGTGGCTCCCAACTCCTGCTAGGAGCGTTCGCCTTAGTGCTACCCTATTTAATTCTGCTGCACTGAATACAATATGCATTATATTGCTTCGTTTGATTAATGAACTCAACTGAGTTTAGCTGAGTTCAGTCTAATTTTAAGTTGAATCTAACATATAAATATTCAACTCTCAAATTACTAAATTCATCTTAACCCAAAACCTTCTTACACGTGGGACTTAACCTTTTTTAACTTAAAACATCTTTATATATGGAACCCACAACCTTTTACAATTTTTTATAAAAAATACTAAACTCATCTTAGCATCCAAACATACTTTAAACTCATTTTAGATGGATCTCACATAATTCTTTTCACTACTTAACTCACTACTATTCATAAAGAACACAACTCAGCTTAGTTCAGTTCAACATTCAAACGCAACCTTAATCTTTTCTTTTGTTTTTTTGTCACCTTTTCATGAGTTATTGCAGGTAAAGAGATGAAAGTACTCAATCCAAGGAACCAAGATCATGTGGTTTTTACGATGAAATGCATGTCACCACATAGGGAGCTAAGTTTTTGGCTAAAAAGTTAGCTAGGGTGCTGATGATCTTGAACAATGATACAGTACATATAAATTAATAAAATCTTTGAAAGAGTGTCGATAGGAGTATATATATATATATATATATATAATTGATCTACTTATTTAGTGAAGTTTTTTATGATCTATATTCTGATTACTTGCTAGCTTGCACTCCTAATATATTTCTATCTTATGGTTGGAAAATCTTATGAACATGATAGCTAATTAAGTCGAGACATGGATCATCAACTTAATTACATATATTATTTATTTTTCTTCATAAAATAATGGAAGATTGGATGAAAACTAATTAGGCTTATAAAGTTTCCTGTTCCAACAAGTAATACATTAAAAATTCTAATGGAAATTCCAATCTCTTCCAAAACTAAAAAATTATCCACATATTCTGAATTTAAACCCTCATATATATTTATACAATAATGCTAGAGTCACCGCTGGTAGCTCCTCCTCTGGGAGCTACCGCTGGCTCTAGTATGTGTTTTTTATGTGTATTTTTTTAATTCTTTTTTTATATAGATATTTTTTACAATTTTAAATATTTTTAAAAAATAAAACAAATTCACAATATCATTAAAAAATACTTCCTTAATCATGAAGTAAAATAAAAAAATAATTTTTTTAATTTTACTTCGTGATTAAGAACGTATTTTTTAATGATTTTTTTTACTTCGTGATTAAGAAAGTATTTTTTAATAATATTGTAATTTTTTTTTACTTTTTAAAAATATTTAAAATTGTTAAAAACATCTATATAAAAAAAGAATTAAAAAAATACACATAAAAGCACATACTAGAGCCAATGGTGGCTCTAGTACGTACTTTTATTTTACCAGCGGTGGCTCTAGTACCACTCATATATATATATATGTGTGTGTACACATTATCTTCATTCAATATCTATAAAATTACCTACATTCTTTTTCTTAAGGCTAAATGCAATATTGGTAATAAACTTATAGGGAATCGGGATGAACAATTACACACCCTTGATCTGCTTGGTAAGCAATAGAGACTATAGACCAAACCAAAGGCTATGCAATACCCCAAATTGACTATAAGTAAAGTCAACCCAGCCAAAAGAATGAGATTTGAGCCATGTCACGTTCGATGGAATCGCCTATTAATGAGGATGTTAGAGATTTAAAAGGAGAGATTGTAATAGCTAAAATTGACTTCAAGACTGATAAATGAGATCTCATATTGCTTAGAAGTAAAAGATTATTACCCTTTATAACGACCCCAAATGACTTTAATTGTAACCTTAACTAGTCATTTTAGAGTAATGCCTAGATGTGGCTTGGACCTTCTTTAGATCATTACAAATCATTTATTTAATACTCTAAATTGACTATAAGAAAGTGGTGACTGCATGGTGATCGTAGGATCACTCATTGTTTGAGAGAGAGAAATTCTTATTCTTTATACTTATTCCAAAAGATTCTAGTTAATTTTAACCTTAACTACTAGTCATTTTAGAGTATGAGGTCAAATGTGACTTGAACTTTCCTTAGGTCTTTACAAGTTATACTAGAGTCAAATCCAACATAGTCATGTGCACTGTGCCACTACAATAGTATGCATGGATTGATGAAGATCATATCATAGATTTAAGAGGGTGATTATTGTAATATCCCGCATTGACTATAAGAAGGTGGTAAAAAGAGTCCCACATTACCTTGGAGTGAGAAGTTGTTGCCTTTTAAAATACACTTAATGGAGTGTACTTTTGTCAACTTCTAGCCTTTAGAAATGAGGGATTTTTTTTTTTTAATCAAAAATTGTCGTTTCGGGAGGTGATTACAAATGCTTAATTTGTAAGTAATGTGAAGATCGACGAAGTGATGAAATGTGTTTTCCAAAACAAGGGTTTGATAAATAAGTGAAACCTTTTAAAAGTGCATGCAAACTCGCTAGCTGTTACCACTACAATAAAAATGGTCTTTTCCGACCAATCTATCACCACCAAAAGATAATTTGCAACCAAAATTAGTTGCGAATTGTTTTTTGGTTGCGATAGATTGGTCGCAAAAAGTCATTTTTGTTGTAGCGTACATGACTTACGCGCAGCCACACTAGTGGAACAAACTAGATTTGAGGGAATTATTACGCTATATATTGCAAGCAAAGTTATGTGTGTGTGTATATACACACATATATATATGTTATCTTCTTATCTTTTCCTGTTCACTTATCTTTTTCTTTAGTTTTTTCCACCTCACGCCATCATGTATGGTACCTCGACCTAATTTTAAGCTAATACATTCCACTTGGATCAGCAGCTAGAGCTAGCTAGCCGCACTTCCCAAACGCTTCTACAGTCATTTTTTAAAGAGTACTTACTTTTGTGTATTATTTTTGTGGCTAGAATATTTCCTTATCTTTCTTTTTTATCTGGTTTTAAGTTTATCTGGTTTTAAGTATATATAATTAAGGCTTTTAATTGATAGCATTTGGGACGCATCCCGTGCTTTATATAAAGTGCACCACCTCGAGATCGCAAAGCATTGATCTACATGAAGACTAGTAGAATAATTTGCCATGATCCAATTAGACTGGTACAATTAATGCATGCATTGCCACATTGTCGCACGGCCATGTCTTCACTCGCTTTTTTGCCAACCCTTCAATTTACAGGCAATTAATGCTTGTGCCACACTCGTTGTAACTGCCGCTCCCCGGCCATATCCATGCTGTGCATGCATGCTTAGATCAGATCATCGATCAAAAACTGAATCTATCCAATGAAATCTTTAGATCAAGAACCTAGCCAGCTACAGATCATCATCATCATCAAACGTATTATCCCATAATATTCTAGAGTGATTCTGGAAGCGAATTACCACAATTTTATAGACTTTAAATTAACTATTTTGCCAGCTTTATTGTACGTGGCATTTTCTATAGATAGATTAAATTACAAACCGTACGTACGTCAGATATAATTAGGAGCAATATTATTGGTACTTTGCTAATTCCATTTTCCACTTTCTCGTCTTCTTCTTTTACCTTGTACGTATAGATATATACGTTTCTGCATAGACTCATGTAATGGGGTACTGATCTTGTTGGACGTCTAGCTCACCCCTTCTTTGACTAATTAATATATATATATATATATATATATCTGATTTGCTTATATAAAATAAATTAAACAAAAACCTAACATAATCCACTTGGGGGAAAAAATATAATATATTAATTAGTCTCAGCCCCTGGATCATATATTATATATATATGCATTAAGAAATAAGATTACTACAAGAAAAACAAATATTTGTGACGGATTATTTGTAATAATAATGACTATATACAACGAAAATAGACTACTTTTACTAGAAAATAATCATTTTCGCAGGAAATAACTGATCATAAATAATAGGGCTGAAAACTGACTATGTCGGTTCGGTTTCTTCACAAAACCGAGACCGACCGATCATTGAATTTGAGGGGTTGAAACCAATTTGAGGGGTTGAAACCGATCGAAACTGACTGGTGTTAAGGGATGAAACCGGCCAGAATCGGTCTGGCCGGTTACCGGTCGGTTTGATCGGTTTGGGCTTTTTATTGTGGGCTGTGACGCCGTGTGGTTCATCGGTGACGAGAGAGGAGAGAGTGCTATAGGGTTTGTGGGTTGTCAATGTCGAGAGAGGAGAGAGAGCTATGGGGCGTGTGGGTCGTCGGTGTTGAAAGTGGAGAGTTTGAGAGTGAGTCCGTGAGGCGTGAGAGATGTGGGGTCCGACCGTCTGGGGAGAGGGAGAGGGAGTCTGGGAGAATGGAGATCACAGAGCAGTGAGGAGTCGAGGACGGCTGCGAATAAGAAGAAGAAGAAGGGGAGGCAATTCAAAACTAATCCTACCCAAAAATGACACCGTTTGGTTTAGTCCAAATGGTGTCGTCTTCATTCTTATTTTTTTTCAATGTATTAAGAATAACATGACGCAGTTTCATGTGAAACAGCGTCATATTGTATAAGAAATATATTTAAAAATATGTAATTATAATTGTCCATCAGTTTTTCTGTTTAGACCGGTCTTGAACCGTAGACCGAATTAGCCGATGTCGGTTTTATGAAATTTCTACCGCCGGCCGACCGGTTCTCTGTCGATTTTGGCCGATTCCTGAATCCGGTGGACGGTCTACATCGGCGGCGGCGGGTCCGATTGGTTTATTTACACCCCTAATAAATAAGCAGTTTTTTTATATAATTAACGTTGCATAATTTGTAAGTATGTAGTACTGGGAGCTAGCTAGCGATAAAGTACGCGTATAAATATATATATATTTTTATATATATATATAAGCGGCCCAGCTCTGACCTGAATTTATTTACCGAGCTAGCTAATTACAATTAAACTTTTTGTACTGATCTTTTCTTTTAACCAATTAAGTTATGAGCAGATTGATCAAGGATATTATAGCTAGTGGTGATCAATATTTCTGGCCACGCGTATAATTATTAATGAGCACTAATTATGGACCCCTAAATCATCAGTACTTTAATTTGTTTTATTTATTAAACCATGCACCTTGTTGTTTTATGCTCGCTTGCTAAATGGACCCCAGATTAATTGGTTCACCTCAGATTCCCACTCTTATTAGAGCACAAGGACTTTATTTTTTTATTTTTTATTTTTTTATTTTTAAATTATAATTGGATATATTCGCTTTACTCGTAGTCTAACATGTACAGACATGTGAAGTAGGCCCTCCGGTCCACATGTCTATACGTGGCCAACTTACTTTTTATCTCGTAGCTCTTGTTTCTTCCGTCTCCATCGCAAACCAAAGAACTATAAAATCTGCATCTTCTCAATCCAAACTATTCGCATCTTCTCAATCCATCATTGTCTATATATCTCTTTCTGCTGCTGTTTCTTCCGGATCGATTCTCGTCTTCGTATGAAGAAATAAGCTTCTGGGTATCGAAATTAATTGGCTGCATATGTATCTATATATATAATCTGGGAAATTAAGGAGCTGCCTGCTGTCATGTCGAGCTCAAATTACTCAAGGCCGGGAGGATTACTAGTTCTTGATCTTTCTTCCATGTTGGAGTACTGTTCTTCTGGGGGATATGGATCCTTTGCTTTCGAGCCATGGCCGAAATGAAGATTACAAGGAAGGTGAGCTTGAGGAAATATATAACCTCTAGGCAAGTCTAATCCTTGGCTTTTTCAGTTCTCCATGACCGCCTGCTAGCAGCTTCTTTCTTTTATCTATTTTCCTTTTTGTTTTGTTTTTTTTTTTTTTCCGTTTGTTTCCCATGATAGTTTGGAGGACAAGAAAATTGGGATCTCGATTCCATAATTTCATCTCTAGTTTTGCTGTCTTGTTTTGCAACCACACAGGTTTAATATATAGCTGTCCTCTTTCGTGTCCTTGTGTTTTTCCACACTCCAACAACAAAAAGCATCCATATAGAAGAACAGTACTGTTTTCCTGTCATCTTACATTTATAATATCAATGTCGGTCATTGAAGTCTCAACACAGCTTGGATTTCTTCGCTGCTGCAACAGAAAGCTGCATCCTTGGCTTATTTATTTATTATTCATTTTCCTTCTGGATGAAAGAATCGATATATCATCACATACGCCGACGACGTAAAACAACAGCTAGATAGATGTTTGGCAGGTAGGAAAAACGGTTCATCTTTCTGTTTCCATCCTTGGCGTTTATCGATTTGGCCTTGAAAACAGATGCATGCTTTTCCCATAATTTTATGTTGATATCGTTGACTGACAGATGGACTAGTAGTATTTTCGAAACTCTATTATTTGTTGGAATGAGATCAAAAGTTAAAACAATCTCATGAGTTATCAGAATTTCAGCATCTCAGTATGCACAATTCACAGTGGGGAAGTTAATTGCTACTGCTTTGAATCTCTCGAACGATAAACCCATATATATATAGACACCTAAAATCCAAGATCTTGCTTCTCAAAAGCGGGTTTGGATTGAGAGATGTGTCACTACTATTCACAAATTTCATTACTATATATTCACAAATCATTTCAACTATCTCTTCTCATCTCTCAATTCAAACGAAGTCGGCACAAAGGAGAAAGAAGGCAATCAGGGTTTATGTAATGGAGCTCGAAAAAAGAAAAATGAAAAAAAAAAGAAGCCGTGAAGTGCTTTTTGAAGTTCAAATAAAGAAATTAAAACAAAATTTCTGGGTAGAGATCAGCAAAGGTGCTCTCAAATCAAACAAGTACTACTCGATCTGCCCATTAATCTGAATAACACAACTTTTACTTTCTATAATAACGGAAATCATAAAGTTTTGTTGTCCATATAACAATTTTTATGGTAAAGCAGAAATGGAAATATGTGTATTAAGGAGTTTTAAAAATAGTAATTGACATGTATTCTGTTTGTGATCAAAATTGTAATGTAATGAATGGAATTTGTTCTACTTTAAAAAAATGAAAAAGCAGAAGAAATGATATAATATTACGGGGAAGTAGCCCCAAATGGAAATTTCTGATGCAGAGTACTACTTGAGGAAGATGGACTAACAGGAGAGGGAGGATATGGAGGGAACTACCGACTTACATAGGGGCATAGATTGGCTTAATTGATTCCATTGAATCTATATTGGACCCACGCATGAAATATCTTGGTCCACCTGAAAAAGTCACACCTAACGTCAATCAAATAGCCAAAATTCTTGTCCTTTTTTTCCTAAAAACAATTATCATTGCTATTATGGCCAAGATAGTGACTTTATTAAATAGGGAAGGAGAAGATCAACAAAGTACTTCAAAGAAATTAATGGCAAGTGAAAATAAAAACAGGAAATTATCAAGAGTTTTGATGCAGGAGGATCTGTCATCAAATGATGTTAAGTTGTCAGATTGTATGTTAATTACGTTAAAATATTTTGAGATGGCAAATCAACATAAAGAATGTAGGAAATCGTGATCTTTTCTTAGTTCGGGTAATTTTGGACACGTTTCGATATTTTAGAAATAACTTTGGCTAAGGGTATCAGAATCGTGCATATAATCCCAATTCGGAAAACTCTTTTCAGCGCGCATGTCGTAGGCACCCAGCTCTGCTGGTTTGCATCATTTTCGAGGCCAAATTTCACTATTTTTTCCTCTAATTTTCTATTTTTAGTTATTTTTTATCTATTATGATAACTTTTCATTTACGATTTTGGAAGTGATTCTGAACTCGATTTGGGTCAAATTTTTGACAAAATACTTCTTTTATTATGTATTTAATTTTGACATTATTATTGAGATTTTGCTATTTTTGGTAAAATTTCAATACAATCGATTTTCAGCTATTACAACTTGGCTTGTGTGTTGATTTTGGATCATTATTGATTATTGATAATTTGAATTGATATCAGAGACGTTTTCTCTATGTTCTTGAGCAAATCTCTTGTTTACTTTTATGTGAATCATCTATTGAGACTTGCCTGCAGAATAATTGCTATTATGTCCGGCGTCAAGTTCTTTATAACTATTGATCAGTTAATTTTTAGAAAACTTCTCAACTCATCTCATGATCTAATCATTACAATTTTCTTAAATTTTAATACAAAATAAAATAAACAATTCAACTTTTTGAAATCTCAAAACATAAATAATATTAAAAAAATATTTTCTAACAACTTTTATTCAACTTTTAATTTTAATCTCAACTTATCTGCGAAAACAAACGAGGTCTTAGTAATGAATTGTTACAAAATCATGTACGTAGTCAGATAAAGACATATGCCATAAAATACTAGATTCAAGCGATTGGAAGAAGGAGCATTTTTTTTTTTAATTATCTTATATAAGGTAGGAGAGTTCTTTTTTTTGGATGCCCTCTATTTTTTCTTTCTAAACAAGTAAAATTAGTTGTGAATAGTTTTTTGGTTATAATAAATTGTTCATAAAAGTCCATTTTTATTTTAGTGCATTGACGTGACATGCATGCCATGTAAAAGAATTTAGAGTCAAATATATCTCAGCTAACAAAGCACACGGTAATTCCTTAAGTTTTAAACCATTAAGAAAATCACAAAAGATGGATCGAAGATTTGAAATTTGGGAGCTAGCCAGGCTTCGTCTTTGGTCATTCCGCTCTTTCGATATTGGAGTTAAAAAGCAATCCTCTAAATTACTTTCAATTTTTATTGAGCTGAATGGAACCCTAGGGATTGAGAGAAAAATCACAATTTTGGAAGCTAGGGTTCGAACTTAGGAGATACTTGAGGAAGAGATGAGATGAGAAATTTGTGAATAGTAATAAAATTATTAATAAATAGTAGTGAAAATATTTGAGTTATTATGTTTTATCGGATTTTAAAAAAAAGAGAAAAATAATTGAATAAAAATATTATAAAGTAAAAATATTATTAGAATATATATATTTTTCACATTCTTTTTGTTTTGGATTAATTTGAAAAAGTTGAATTATTTTTTTGTTTAGTTTGGAAGTTTGGGAAGATTATTGTAATGAATTGGGTAATGATTAGATAATAAAGTTAAAGACTTGAAATTAAAAAATATTTGTGTTTAAATGATGTTTGGAAAGAAAATGAAATGAGATGAGATATGATGGAATGAGATGAGATAAAATCATCTCATCTTCCAAACAAGCCCTTAGTGACGCCGCATTCCGATCTGTTTTCATTTTCTAAAATTTTAATAAATATTTTGCACGCAAGCTTGGAATAGTAGATGTTTGTCAAGTCAACAATATATTCAATGTGTCCATATAAGATCAAGCTTGCAAATAGGATCTTTAAAGAGAGGGACGATAAGATTTGCATCATTTTTACTTAAATTGATGGGGGTATTTAATTAATTCGTGTCTACAGATATATATATCCCCATCCACCTTGACTCTGCGTTGAAAGAATGTTAATGTACTACACCAAACATCATTAATTTGGATTGTACATGGTGAATATAATACATCAAATAAACATGCACACACACATATACACACCATGCACACACCACACTTTTTTTTTTTTTTTTTAAAAATTTTTTAATTTTATTATTCCTAAACAAATTGAGTACTCATCATTCATATACCATACATTTAGTAAGAGAAAAAAAATAAAAATAAAAAATAAAAAATAAAAAATTATGTGTGGTGTGTGGTGTGAGGATGAAGAATTTATCCAAACAAATTAGTAGTTATTGTCCATTGTAGTAACGATTATATATATATATATAATGTTCAAGTTAACAAGATTAAAATAAATCATGATGGATATATAAACCGTACGTATACACGAGTTTTAGTCTAAAATGAATTATTTGTATTTATAAAGATTAGAAAGATTAATAATTATGCGCACTCAGAAATACTTGAACTGACCTGCTGGCTCGTACTGATCCTCTAAATGTCTATCACATGATATCATATTATTATAATTGCTTAAATATATAATATATAACCGTCAATTCAAAATGATATAACATCATGCACATTATATATATATATAATAGATTAGGGGTACCATTTTTTTGTGTTTATATATGTAATAATTACTATTTTATTTACCTTAAAGTACTCAAATTGCTTCATTTCAATTAATGAATTTTTTTAACTTCCTATATAATATAGTTTAAAGAATGATCGAATATTTAGTCCCTTCATCAGATCAATTCCTTTAATATATCACCGTTAAAAAATGATTTATTATAAACACAAATAATATTGATGAGTTGACACATGATGACCAAAGTGTCACCTCACAGCTTTAACATGATAAGCACCAATTTAACAGGGTTTACTAACGAAATTTAGAATGAGATCATCAATTCGATCTTCAAACTATTTGAAGTAAAAAGTTAATTGAAGAGCACAGTGTATGTGCCATTTGAATTTAAGACATGCACATTTCATGAACTATATATATTATATGATCATAGTAACATATTAAAAACATACAATATTCTTATTAATATCTCCAGCAATTTGTATATATCCTTGTGCAGCACGTACGTACGCATCATATATATATGACAAATGATGATCATTAGATTTACAACTTCAGTACCCTTGATGATTAGATGCATGACTCCTACGCGGGCCTCGATCTTTTAGTAGAAAAAGAGATCAGGACTCCTTTGTAGGGTTACTTATAGTATATATATCTCTATCATCGATCTCCAGCACTTTGTATCTTTCTACAACATATACACTTCATATGTGACCGATTAGATCCATGCATGATTTCATCCGTAATAATTAAAGAGTAATACTACTCTTTCCGCTGGGATTTTTATTTTTTGTTTTTTATTTCTTGATTAAGAAAATAATTTTTAATAAAGATGTGATTTTTTTTTTAAATATTAAAAAAATATATGTTGAAAATGAAAAAAAAAAGCATGTCAAATAACACTAGCGGGACTCCGAGCGGGAGCCCCCTGCGGTAACCCTAGAACGACTCATAATTAATCCATTACTTCTATTTTTCCCCTACAAAAGAATATGACTCTTTTGTAGAATTAAAATCTACGATCCCAACTCTCTTTTGTCATTATAAAGAGAATAGATACCCGTTGGCCAATTATAAAAGCTCATATTAGTGGGATTATATTATTTTTCACTAAGATACTATCTGGATAATGAGTTGAGATGAAAGTTGAAAGTTAAATAAAATATTATTATTGTTTTGGGATTTGAAAATATTGAATTATTTATTATATTTTGTGACAGAATTTGAAAAAATTATAATAATTAGATCATGAGATGAGTTGAAATCATTCTTGTATCCAAACCAGGCCTAAATATTTGCTGCATGTTGACATGCAACTGCGTCGTCATGAAATCTAAAAATCCTATGGTTAGAAAAGCTTGGTTCCAAGATAATCAAATTCTCGCACAAAGTGTTGGTATATTGTAGGGTATTGATCTCTTTTATAAATTTTAATCATTCGAATTGGCCGGTGAATACAACAATATGCATGATGCGATCGAGTAGTACAAATTATTAAATTGGTCGGTCAAGACGGCACAATATTAGGCCGGGATCAACTAGTCATGCATGTCTTCGATCGATCGAATCTTGTGTTATCAAGTACTACTGCAGAGTGGAGGTTGTACCATGGTCCGTACGTACGTACTACTGGGCCGGTTTGGATTAGGGTTACAACTCTAGCTACTAATCCCTCACTAACAGACCAAATTAAGGTACTTGAGCATACATGCATTAATGTCTAGTTTAAATTCTTAGAATACGAATGCATGCGTAAAACTCTTATCTTATCATATATAAAATGTTTAAACAATTAAAAATAATGTTGGTAACACGTCTTATCCATTAGACGTCACGCGCATGAATGGACGATAGATTTATAGAAGCATGCATGAGCTAATAAAACAAAACCAAAACAAAAGGATGCTGCTTACTAATTAATTAACTTCAAATAAAAATTACAAACTTAATTATTTAATTATATTATCTCACCTTTAATAAATTTAACTTTAATTACATTCATTTTATATTATCTAATGGCCGGGTGATGCGGCCATATATGCACATAGAAAGTACCATATATAAATTATAATAGATAAAAGTATATATGTGTGCTCTCCAACAATATTATCCTTGCTCATGTAAATTAAATCTATTATTAATTTTTTTTTTACAATCTGTCATCAATAGTTTTTGGTCAACATGTTTACATGATATATATATGCGAAATATTCTATAGCCACAAAAGTAATTCTACAAACTGATGTAATTTGATGTGGTTTGTCAGATTGTAAAATTATATTTATTATAAAATAGATCTAACAGATCATATGAAGTCACGTCTGTTTATGTGATTACTTTTGTATAATCCTTTTGTGGTTGATGTAGCACTCGTGTGTGTATATATATATATATATGTATATATTATATATATCCAAGTACGCATGCAATATAGCCATAAAATTATATATATATATATAGACACGCAAACACAAAAATATATATATACATTCACGAATGGGGACAGTGGAATCTTTGCTCCAACTTTTGTGCCAAAGTGAAAGCCACATTAATAAAGCTGGTTCATGAGATTTTTGTAACTTTCTAATACACGTTCATGTTAAAGCTAGAAAACCATAGCTGTAATCAATTAACCTGCAGACATTAGGATAAGGATGATGATGATGATCCACTTATAAAGTCTTTAACTTTCATCATGTCCTTTGTGTCTTTATTTAATTTGAAGCGCTCGTCTAGCCCCATGTCTATCCCTTCCAGTGGAAAATGACTCCCAACTATTCCATCAATTTGTTTAGCATTTTTTAATTGGTTTGTGACTCATTGACAAGCTATTTTAATCTTTTGACGAATGGCCCATAACATCAATGACAGCTACTAAAAGTTGAAGGAGATTCAGAATCTAAGAACCAAATACGCCAGTTGAGATACCTTCCACTATCTAAATTTAAAGTTTTCTTAATTAATTTGCAGCTTTTAATTATATGGTATTTCTTTAGGGTTTTAGATTTGGAATCTGAGTTTTTTTGTGCAAGAATCATATCACTTTGCATTTACTTTTCCTTGTTCTCCCCCCACCCTTTGCTGTCATGATTGTACGGCCAAAAAAAGTTGAGTTATTTGAGCAGTTGAGATTTTGGAGTCCTTTGTCTATGATTTCACTTGAAAGTGCATGCCATCAATGGATCAGGAGGCCGTCGGTGTTTCTTTGTTTTGTTTTTCTTTTTGCTTTCCATTTTGTTCATTATTGCAGGCCATTAGGCTAATTAAAGAAGCTCCACTTTTGTCGAGTACACCCTGGACTATGGATGTGGCACGGTGGCCATGGAAGAAAGCAAGCTCTTTGTGGCAGCTTCTTTTTCTTTATGAGAAAGAAGCTGCACGGTTTTAAAAGTTTTGATAGGGGTATCTAAACTCCTAAGCAAACCTCTTTAACTAAGATGAGATATGGCAGTAGGTTTGTACACAACTTCAATTAAAAGGTGGCTCCTTGTACTTTACGTACGCGTTTGAAGCGTAGGACTAACATTGTGCCCGAAATGCAACTATTAATGTTGGACGATACTTCGTCCACAGCTACCGTTAGGTATAATTAATCTTTTTATTTTATTTATTCTTATATATATATTTTTAATATTTTTAAATATTTTTTAAAAAAATTAAAAAATTATAATATTATTAAAAAATTCTTCCTTAATTACTACATAAAAAGATAAATTAAAAAATTCCAACTATAATATCGAGCGGTAAAAACCATAGTGAGAGTATCATTTTTCTTAAAAGATTACATAAAAACAAGGCACTATAGCCATCATTGGGGAGCTATTGTTAGTTATTTTGGTGTGCCTTTTTTTAAAAAAAAAATTTTATATGTATTTTTTTAACACTTTTAAATATTAAAAAAAAAAAATTTACCACATTATTAAAAAACTCTTAATCACAAAGTAAAAAAAAAAAAAAAATACAACAAAAAAAATAAAAAAATAATGCGAGCGGTAGCTCCCGCTGGAGCGATGGGAGTATCATCATTCGTTAATGTTTGGGTGCTCTTCTATGTACATAGGACTATTTCATCCGGATCAAGGTATTTGGGTATACTCGGGCCCGGACTCGTGTGTGTCATGAAGCCTAGATATCTCTGCTCTGTTAACTTGGGTTATGACTTGGCCCAGCACCTGGATTAATTCAAGTTTTTTGAAAATCCGTAAATCGGGCTACCATCCCGGGTTGTGTTGTACTTGGATTTTGCAATAGACCAACTTTTTTTTGTTTTTCCCTAAATGCCTTTATTTTATTAAAACTCTTTCAAAAAGAAAAAAAAAAGTTGAAAAAATAATAACCATATATGAAATGGCATTGACTAGATAATATAGACTCTAACAGGAATTGTAGTGTAAGGAAGGTCTACAAAATAGTACAAATATAGAACACAATTGATCGAGTTTGATCATCTGGATGCACAACTTCTCACATATTTCAACAATGTCAAGAAAATCAAACTAGATGTGATGCCCCCAACTCTCGCTTAGGATTTGGCAAATCACTGGCCAGTGTAATCAAGGACTAAGCAGCAGCTTCCGTTGCAATCATGGCTTCAAGGTATTTCTCGGCCAAAGCCATCACGTCATCCAGGAAAAGAGTTGGTGGAGCCACGAAGGTGGTCAGTTTGCTCGGTTGTTCCCGAGGAACAACCAACTTAATACTTCCACTCGACGAGGGAAGAGGTGAGGAATCGCATCTCAACGAAATAAACTAATCTAAACGTGGAGAAATTTGAGCCCTCTTAAGTTTTCTCTTCTTGTGCGCACTAGCACTAGGACGGGTTTTCCTTTTCAAATCACCCGTCAGCGAGGAGGCACCCAAAAACTCATGACTCGATATGTGGGCCCGACTAGGAACCGTCAGAAACTTTTCAATATTATTGGAGGCTAGAAGTACATCCGAAAAACATAACTTGGGATGACTCTGGACCCAAGCCTTTACTAACTGCACACGAGCCTCTTCACGAGGGGAAAGAAGAACCTCAAATCTAAGGGGAAATTCTTGACTAGAAGCTTCATCTGCAGGAAATTCTCAACTCGAACCAGAAAGGAAGAAAAATTTATTTTCCCAATCTTTTGCATGAGAATATTTGTGTTCTAATTAGACCAATTTACTATGGGACCTAAAGCTACAAAGATTCCCTCCAAACGCCTAAACCCATGTAGCAACAAGAACTCATGGGTTGTTTAGTCAGGATACTCATCGCCCACGAGTTCCAAGACCCTTCGCCACAAAACACAATAGGCCATCAAGATTCTTCAGGCATTGGGCACCAGTTGGCAAGGAGCAAGCCCTAGGATGTCTAACAAATTGTGGACTGGCCGCACAAAAGGCAATCGAAGCCTCATAGTGAACATTGCAAGATAAAGGACAATGAAAACAACCATACCTTTTGCATCAACAACCCTCTGGTTTGGAGTGGGTACCGTCAGATGAATGGAATCGGGGATATTGAAGTTGTTTCAAGAGTTCTCGAGTTCATGAGAAGAGACGTTTGAGGACCATCGATGGCCCACGAATATGGACGCCGGAGCACGCCTCTCTGGCCCCCCTTCCCCACTAGGGTTTCGCAGAAGCAGTAGCACATCGAGGAGAGGAGTCATGGGGTGGTGAAGGACCGCAAGTAGAAGCCACGGCTTTGCCTTTGGAAGAAGACGCCATCAACGAAGGAGAGAAATCACAAGAAAGAGGAGATGGCCCAGACGGAAGACAAGAACCCAAGAGGATAGCAAGAAATGAGAAAAAGCAAAGAACTCAAGAGAGGAGGGAAAAACAAGAGCCCAAGAGCCTTAAATAAAGTTGACGGTTGATGATTGAGGCACAAAAGAAAGGAATGCGAAACAATGCACTAACAAGTACCTCGAAAAACGAAACGGCGGTAGGCATGGTTTTAAGTTCCATCACGCCACGCATGATGAGACTTAGCAAGGTAACTGGAGAGGACATTCCAACCAGTTAAACCCACATGGGCCTGGGCCATTATTCAAGCCCATAACCTACCTCACTACCTGAAGCACAGCTCGGTATAAAAAGGATTTAGCCTATCGCCAATACCGACTGGATAACTATCTAACAGTGGCATGAGATCAAAACATTTATTATTCATATTTAATAAGAGATGAATCCCTTATCTCCAAGTTCGAATTTGAAAAATAGATGTGTCTGTTATCATTTGATAACAGAATGGTTCAAAGGCTCTATATAAGAGAAGAACCCAGGTATGTAAAGGACATCTGATTCATTGGTATTAAAGAGTTATTTTGGTCGCTGACTTAGGCATCAAAGGCATTCCCTCGAATCTCCAAACCATCTTACTCTTTGGTTGTAGGTGATCGTGAGGCGGTGGTGGTGAAACACGCCCATAACAAACAGTATACAAATAATTACATATCTTCATATTGAAAAAGTATGAGTGAAGTAAAAAGTCAATGAGATATTAGTGGTACAGCTAAATGAGGAGCGAGTTAAGGAATGTAATAAATCAGTCCCTATTTGAGATAAGCATGTTCTACCACTAGAAGGTAGCAACAGATCCTGTACGCATATCTTCTTGAAATGTAAATTGGTTCCAAATAATAACGGTATTGCTCAACCCATACTTTAATAAAAGTCAAAAAAAAAAAAAAAAAACTTGATAACGGAAAAGAAAAGAAAAGAATCGGGTATAGCTATCTTATGCTTGGGAAAAGACAAACCAAAAAAAAAATAATAATTATGGGCTTGTCTCAACTCGTGAAGGATGAGGCGGAATGGATTTGACAGGTCATCAGGTCAAATGATAAAAATAATTGGAATAAGAAAATTAACAAGAGATATTATTTGTATTATGTTTATCATAAAGTAAGACTCTTTTGATTGCTTTGCTAAGATATTATCTGTGTCTTGACAGATCCCAAAAAATGGAGGAATGTGGTGCCTCAATTGGTTGCTGCTGGGGTTTATGTTGTCATTGACACTGGCATTGAAGCCAGCTTCAATTAATTAGTTGGTGATGTAAATATGTGTGTATGGATACTTAATTGGTGATGTAGATTTGAATAGCAAAGAATATAATTACTCGGTGATGCCAGACAAAGCAGATCCAAAAAAAACTACAAAAAACAAACATCTAATGGTTTGTGTTGCAAATCCAAGATAATTATTTAGGCGTCTGAATTTCTTTAATTACATGCATCCGAACAAGGGAATTTTAGTATTTTCGGAAATCCAAAAACATCACTAGCATACAAACGTCCTCCATTGATATATTGCAATGCAGCAAATCCTATCTTTCAACAGGATCGATACTTTCCAATTAAAGCTTTGTTGCAAAGAATTATCCACTGCAAATTATCTATGATACAAGCTGTTATAGTTTTATACTTTTACCTTGACAGTAAAAAATTTTAAAAAAATACAGATCAAGTACATACAGGTTTGTGTTCAACTGGTTATTAGGTTATAGCCAGGGGTGTTCATCCGGGTTCCAACCCGACAACCCGGGTACACCCGGGTTTCAAACCGGGCCGGAACCCGGACCGGGTTAGCCAGGGTCAAACCCGGGTTGTAAATCCGGAACCCGATTTTTTTTTTCTTTCTTTCTTTTTCTTTTAGTCTGTGTTCACGAGTTTGATAGTTATGATTTAACTGATGTTATTATTTACACTTTCAAATTTATTTAAGTGTAATAATAACAAAAATGTGGCCCAAATTTTTCTTTTTGTGTTTTTTTTTTTGGAACAAGGCCTCAGCTAAATGGTCTGGACCCTCACCCAAACACTTAACCAATCCATAATCAAATCATATATGCATGATGCAGATATACTCAATAAGCCGAGGTAAACACCCATGTGCTAAAAAATGCAAACCGTTGTGGGATTTGTTATAAGGTGGAAAGATGACAAGGGCATCTTTCTTAGTCTAGATTTTTGAGAAGAAGAATGTGCTGAACATCTTGATATTTAAAAAAAAAAAAAAAAAAACCCGAGTTCCGGATTTACAACCCGGTACCCGGACCGGGTCAACCCGGGTTCTGGCCCGGATTTGTTCTGGGCCAGAACCTGGAACCGGAATCCGGTTTCCTGGGTTTCGGACCGGGCCGGGATGTTTCCCGGCCCGGATGAATACCCCTACTTCTATGCAATCTTTTGCTACCGTTTCTCTCTCTCTCTCTTCGGACATTTCAATCATCACTTTCGAAAGACACCATCGCTGGCCCATTTAACTCTGTCGGTTTCTAGAAAACTCCCTATAACTAGGGGTGTTCATCCGGGCCGGGTTGTTTCTCGGCCCGGTCTGGAACAAATCCGGGTCGGAACCCGGGTTGACCCGGTCCGGGTTTACAACCCAGAACCTTTTTTTTTTTTAAATATCAAGATGTTCAGCACATTCTTTTTCTCAAAAATCTAGACTAAGAAAGATGCCCTTGTCATCTTTCCACCTTATAACAAATCCCACAACGATTTGCATTTTCTAGCATATGGGTGTTTACCTCGGCTTATTGAGTATATCTGCATCATGCATATATGATTTGATTATGGATTGGTTAAATGGTTGGGTGAGGGTCAGACCATTTAGATGAGGCCTTGTTCCAAAAAAAAAAAACACAAAAAGAAAAACTTGGGCCACATTTTTGTTTAAAAAAATAGTATATAGACTACACTTTTATTATCTTTTAAAAACGAGTTTAACTCAAAAAATGATGTTAAAATCTACCCCTGGTAAAACTCTACTCATCCAGAGTTCAATCCAGAATGCGAATGTTCAAGTTCCAAAAACCATTCACTGGAATGATATAATCCCCCCAAAAGAATGGATCTTGGAAAATGAATGTCCGCCTCCTCCAAGAAATATTTCTTTAAGTGTAATAATAACATCAGTTACATCATAACTATCAAACTCGTGAACATAGACTAAAAAAAAAAGAAAAAGAACCGGGTTCCGGATTGTAAACCCGGGTTCCGGATTGTAAACCCGGATTCATCCGGGTTTCGTCCTGGGTTTGACCCGAGCTAACCAGGTCCAGGTTCCGGCCCGGGTTTGAAACCCGGGTTCCAGTCCGGGTGTACCCGGGTTCCCGGGTTGAAACTCGGATAAACACCCCTACATAGAAGCTAGGGTTTCGACGAGAGAGATCTATCGCAGTCGGGAAGAATCTGATCATCTGGGTTAATGTTAAGCATCATATGACAACGTTTGTAGCTAAACTTAATTTTTTAAAAATAAAACCGATACCCAATTATCAATCTAGTCAAACCTAGACCGATATCCGAAACTTGATTATCCAGATTTCAAACCACACCGAATAAAATCTAGCCTGGTTAGGAGAGGTTTGGGGGGTGAGATGAAAATTTTGTGTTTTTTTTTTTAAGTTTAAAATATTATTGTTTAGTTTTAAGATTTGAAAAAGTTTGAATTATTTTATATTTTGTCTTACTTCTACCATCAAACATATATAGAACTCGCTTACACCATAAATTTCAAACCACAGAAAAATAGGAGATAAATTGAAAAGAAAATAGGATGTCGAATTGCTACCTTCTTAGAAAAATATTTTTTGCTTTGATTGTAATAAATGAATTCATTTATGCATGTTAGCCTAAGAAACAATATCTGTAGATACTCTTCAGCTGCAAAGATTTCCTTTGAATTTAGAAGTGACGGAATCCCTATTCCCCATTAGGCTTGATACTTGGCTCCATCTATAAAGCTTGATACGATCAATTCCTGGAAATCCTGTTACCATTCTTGAGCACCCAAAAAACAAGATCATGCAAGATAGCACGATTGCAAACTGAAGCACCAAAGTCATCCAGCCGAAAAAGAACTGGACGTATATCAGTACATCATAACAATAATATTGGAAACTATAATACACCTCCATCTTCATTGATTGAAAATTTAGTTGTGTAACAAACATTAAAAACTTTGATCAATTTCAAAAAGAATATTAAAAAAACCTCAGGGAAAAATACATTTCTAAATTGAAAAATTTCGCCACAATTTTACAAATCAAGCATAGGGCCACTATATGCCAAATAAATTACAATTAGAAGTGACGGACATTGGCAATAGTTTACATCTTTTTAAAGTGTCACTGATCAACATAAGAAACATAAGCTCCTACTTCGTGTATTACCTCTGTCTTCCAAGCCTTTCAAGAATGCTCTAATTGCAAGATGCTCTGAAGAGTAAGTCATGAAAGATGCCAAAACCAGACCTCCCAAACCCATCAAAGCTAACCTGTTTAAAAAACAAACTCTTGCTTGATTACTCTTTTAATTTTCTGTTGGGCTTGACTGATGGAATGCCGAGCAAGATCAAATTAAACAGAAGAACACAAGTCTGCCACTAATATTTTCAGACAATCATATAGAGAAAAAATTATGTAAATAATCATTAACTTGCTTTGTGATCAAGGAGAATAACAACATATTTAGAAGAATTAATGCATTTTAACAAGCCTCCCAAAAGAGCACAAGATAGAGAGAAATAGGAGCAGAGAGAGGGGAGCAAAGAGGTTTACACAAAAAAGAAAAAAAAGGAATGTGATTGGCTTCTACATTTACATAAAGGCATGAGCATACAAATTATATATAAGACGCAATGCCTCATTGAAATTGCGGGTTAACAAGTCACCTAACAGCCTCCCTATTATTTACTTGAAAGGACAGGAAAAAAATTCAACAAATAAAAACAAAAAACAAGATTAAAAAAAATAAAAAAAACTTGGGTTAGTAAGCTAAGCACTTCCTTTTTGCCAAGCAGATGAGCTCTACATGAAGTTAGAACAAATGCAAGAACATCCAATGATTTTTTATGTATCCTTCAGTAAAAGTGAATTAAATATTTCTTCGTTAAGTAATGGCACAGAAGTATTAAATATTTCTTATCTTTACTTGTAACCTTTACCACCCAGCAGATCTCACCACCCTCTTGTCATGTTTGATTCTTCGACATTAATATAAACACTCTTTCACATTGGCACAATTAACAACCTTCTATTGCACAGATCCAAACCAACTCAAAGCGGAGAGAAATGAGAAGAGAGAAGAAGTGGGTGGCCGAAAGATAAGAAGTTTAGGGTCTTTTTAAATATATACATATAAGTGGGCAGGCAGGCATTCTACCCGCTACCTCCGCACTATACATGTTTAAAAGTACAGATCTGCCCACTGGGCCATGCAATGGGCGGGTTGCCCGCCCGTTTCCAAACAGGCCGGGCAGACCAGGTCCAGGTGAATCCCACTAAGTAAATTCAATGATTCTTTTTACATTTTTTTTTCTTGAGTTATGAATACCATTAAAATTATGGTTGCATGATTTTGTTTCTCATTATTTTCATGGAAGAGGGAAAAAAGGAAAGCAAGACATTAATGATGACAATAATCAGCACTACAATCAACCAAATTACCTAGCAAAAAGAGCAGTGACCCCTAAAAGACACGGTAAAGATGGGCCAGCAACAGCCAAAAAGGCCATCACTAACCCATAATGCCATGTCGCAACATCAAAGGACAATCCTTGCCGGTGATGACCTGCAACACACAACCATCCATGAATTTCCATAATAGTATAAATCAAGGAACTAATGGGCACAAGTCATACATAACCATGTAAATTAGATATAAATAGCTACTTCAAGCCAACAAACCTTTTCCAGAATCATAATCAAGAGATTCAGGATCGGAGGAGAGGGATCCCACCATAGCTTTTGTCTTTCCCCATATGGAAACCAAATACAGATAACCTCCAAAAAGAAGAATGAACAATGTAAATGTCCATTCATACATCAAGAGCAAGCCAGTCCATGGCATCACTTGGCGAGGCACAATTGCTAGAGCAAGTGCGAGCGACACCGCAGCCGCCACAAAACAGACAAAGACAGATATTCCACCCAAATAAATAGGCACCTTGGTGTTCGCACCATTAGAGAACTGTTTAAAATCACAACAAAAAATATCAACTAAGACAAAATAGAGATGGAGCAATTGCACAACTAACCGCAAGACATTCAAGAGTATAACTGCATTTTATATAAAAAAAGAGAAGCTTGGATATGAAAGCAATCTTCCAGATCCAACTCGGTAGAAGGGGAACAAACTAACCTGATGGTTGGAACCGATGGTCGATGATGTAGAAACACCACTATAACTAAGTGATCCACCATATCTAATTTTGTAGTACATATGTCTGATGCTATCGCACAATGAACTTCTACAAAATGAACCAAAGTACTCCCGTGTCTGTATAAACATAATATAACATTAGATCCAAAGAACAATAATCATTTCATTGTATGCTTGATAAAAGATAATGGTGATGATAAAACAGGTAAGCGCTGACCTGAAGAAAAGACTGATAATAACAAAAGAGTAAAGCAAAAGGCGGTAGTAGAAAAAGAAATTTGACAAGAAGGTCATCATTAGGATTTCCACCCCCTCCAGTTCCAGGAAGGGATTCCTCAAGCTGTTCCCTAGCATTCTGCAACATAAGCAAACAAAATAATAATAAATAAAGAGAAAATTAGAAGTCACGGAATATTAATGTAATCCTCTGCCACTAAGACAGTAATTACAACTTAATGATGACAAACCATCTTGAGTAATAAATACTTAGCAGGTGCACTTTCTCTTCTTCCTATACCACCCACCCGCATCATGTAGAATAGCATGCCAATTCAGAGGTGCAGATATCCCTCGTAACTAGACAAAAAAAAAAAAAAAAAACTCCCATCGCTCTCTCAAGAGAAAAGACAAAAACTCCCTAAAATTTTTTAGAAACAAGCGAGACAACAGTTACTTGTAAAGATGGATAGAGAACTGATCATTTAAAATAGAAAATCAGAAAATTTAAATAATTTGGTAAAAGAATCTGAAGCTGATACCTGCCAGACATCAACAGGTTTCAACAGCCAAGATGTCCACCAGTCCCAAGGCTTAAGGGGGCCAAGTGTATAGTGAATAACGCAGAGTTCACTCTCATTTACCATCCACTGCATATTCAATTTAATAAAAGATTAGAAAACTTATATAGGAAAACTGTATACATAACAATAGTACATAAAAAGAAAACTTAGTCAACACTCCATCAGTCAACAAAGTTATAACGCTTTTCACATATAAAGGCATCAATAGAACGATAAGTGCATATGCACAACACCCCTAGGAGATGAAAACTGTTCTTTACAAGTCCTAGACCACTCATATAGGAATGTTAACATGTTCGCCATCTCGTCACATAAACTTAATATTCATTTGGACTACATTAATCCACCAAAACCCCCCACAGCTGCCAATGCAGATTCTGGCATATAGAAGTAGTGATATTCTCACCTATCTAATTCTTTAAATCCTATTGGAGCTATTTAAGCCTTCACTGTATATAAAAAACCACAATTTTTTCATTTAGCATCCGCATTTAAATCACTAATAAAAAAACCGAAAGGGGGTCACATGTCCTCTGCCTCTGCAAAATGAAAGAGCAATCAGCTAGAGATCTCAATCCGGTAAAATAAAATCCAACTACTGAAATTTTCCAATATCCCATTATAGAGCAGCAGAAAACATAATTTTTGTTTTTAAGAAATGAGTACTCAATATAAATAACATCCTTACGTTATCCAACAGACATTGATCAGGTAACTTGTTCCAACAGATAGCAATCTTTTCATGGTTTAACTTGGGATAAGATAATTTAGGTTTCTATATATTTACCCCTTCAAATTGAATAGTCACTCTCTTGAATTACAAACAGTCGGGGACATGCAATATCCAAAATTTGCAATCACACTTTAAAAATCCTGGTAGGCTATAAAAAAGACCTATCCTCTTTGAAAGAACGTAATAACTAGCATAACAGTAGATTTTTCTGTATACATAAAGCCCACAGGTAAAAAGATTGCAGATAGCTCCCATACTCAACCAAGTCAAAAGCACTACATCATGTCAAATGAAGTAAATGGAGATGCACGTGGAGGGTGGGGTATTGAGAAGAAGATCGACCTTTAAACTTCTGGTATAAATATGAGCATAGTGTTATCTAAATTAAAAAGATCCATACTTTGGCAAGGCCCCTGCATGGTGGGGTTAAGATACTATAAAATCTATATGTCCATAATCAAAAGGTACATCATAGCATGATCAGTATTGGTAAAAGCTTAAGCGCAAAGCACCTAGGCCAAACCACTTTGCTTACCAAAAGTGAAATGCGCGCATAAGCATGCTTTTTGTGCAAGCTTAAAGGATAGAAAAGTGTGCTTTTGTAATTTTTTAAAAATTATAAAGTATTCGTTCAAGACCCAGAAAAGGATGTAAACAAATATTCTAAGTATTCAGTTTATATTGAAAATCATTTATGGACCATGGCGCCAAATGCTGTCGTATGTAATGTGTATGCTTTGACCAATAACAGTCCAAGTGGGTTTTCTAGACAGGTTGATATTCAATTGCTCATATTAGCATAAAAGTCAATACTTATAATTCTTGAACTTTCTTGGTCATGGCCATTTGGGTATATTTTAATTCAACCATGTACTCTAATTTGATTATAACTATCAAAACCATCGATGTGTATATTCAGCAAAGAAAAAGTGAACTATACATAAAATGCTATGTTTTAATTTTTTTTAAGAAAATAAAAAGGAAAAAATTAAAATATCCAAAGCTATCTAGGAAAGGAACATGAAGAGCTACATAAAAGCGTCCCTTTCCCTCAAACTGCTTCGGTTTACTTGCTGTATGCCCCTGTCTGAACCAAATGGCGTCGTATTTCAAGTTTCCTTTTTTCGACGTCTGGTTATTCTAGAGGCAACTATGTTTAAATTAAATGTATTAGTTGGTTACTTGATTTTCATTCTGCATACCAACTAAATTTCAAACCTTGTTTTATTGTATTTTATGGATTTTTTGTTATTATACATCTTCAAAACTGTTCTATTCTTCAATCAGGTGCACGCTTGTTCTTGGTGCTTTGTACCTAGGCTCTAGGTGGCGTTTGTGGTCAAGTGCGCCTAGTGCATTCACCAGCACTAACAATGATAGAGATGTTTGCATTAAGAAATTATCTTGCAGCTGATGAAGTGAATACTACAGTCTTGAAGTACTTGATATATTGAGAGCAAAAGCACAAGGAAATAGCACCATCACCATAGTGTAGTGAAAACATTTAGTAGCAGCAAATTTGCCTGAAATAAAGAGATCCCCCCCCCCCCCCCCCCCCCCCCCAAAAAAAAAAAAAAAAAACCAACTTACCTTGTTTGCAAGCATGTAAAGACCAACATCTGCATTATATAGAGTGGACAGGCGCTGCATGTCAGGAACTGGCTTGGATTTCAACTCCTCCGGGGATAAATTTGGCTCAAAAACATGTGCATTTGGAAATCCAGTGTAATATGAATTCAGAAAACCCTGATCTCCTGTCACAGAGAAAAAAAGTGCTGGAAATAAGATCAAGCTATAAATATTATACAATTCCTTTTATAAGTAAAATAAAGTTTAATTGAATCAAGTAAATAGGCGTAGCCTAGTTACACAGGAAGCATACGAAAGAGAAAGTCAAGTGAGTTAACATGAGGAAAATTCCATTTACATATTAAAGTACAGTTTCTGTAAAGACCCATGGTGCAAGACCACTCAAACATCTCAAATGAAAAATTGAGTACTCTAGTTGGTGTGCAACTACTTAATTGACCTCATATACCATCGAAGGTGCAACAATATGCATCCTCACGTTATCATTTGTTTGGGAACTTGCCTACTCTTTTGATCAATAAAAATTTGTTCACAGATAAAATAAAAAATAAAAATTATTTGTTAAGATCTTTCCTAAGGTTGCCAACCAAATTTGGCTTCGTTTGGATCCTCAACCCAACTCAACTCATCTCAACTCATCTTACAACTTTTTCAAATCCCAATACAAAATATAATAAACAATTCAACTTTTTCAAATTTCAAAATAATAATAATACTAAAAAATAATATTCTAACAATATTTTATCATCTCAACTCAACTCAACTCAACTCAACTCAGTTCAACATCCAAACACAGCCTAAAATAAAACATTCAAAGGCACCTTGTTTCTCCAAATGCACTTACACAAAAATGAAGAGTCAACTGAGGGGAGAAGCACATTGAAGAGGGATAAAAACCTCAAAGATTTATACCTCACCACTTGAGATGACTCGCCTCTCAAGAGGGATATCACTTTCCTTAGAGCTGCCCAATGACTAGAGGAGCAGATGAGATTATGTGGTCACAATCCAAGAAGGGAAATTTTACTGTACAGTCATACTACAAGTCCCTCATGACACACTCTACAAGAGCATCCCATGGAAGAACATATGGAAGACGAAGGCCCCCCTAACAGCTTTATTTTTATATGGACAGCTTCACTAGGGAAGATTCTTACGTTAGATAATCTAAGAAAACGCCGATTAATTGTATTGGATTGATGCTATATGTGTAAGAAAAGTGGGGAGTTTGTGGATCACCTATTATTGCATTGTGATGTAGCCATGAGCTTATGGAATGATATCTTTCCTAGAGTGGGCTTCATTTAGGTAATACCAAGAAGGGTTGTTGACTTTTTGGCCAGCTGGCAAGGCATTCGAGGTAATTCTCAAATCGAAGCGATGTGGAAGATGAAACCGATTTGCCTATGGTGGTGCATATGGATGGAGAGGAATGGTTGGAGTTTTGAGGATCGTGAACAGACGATGGACGAGATTAGAACTTTTTTTCTTCATACATTATTCCATTGGTCAATTGTAAAAGATTTTAATTTTTTTTTATAAGTGATTGTAATAGATTTTAATGGCATGAATGTACATGATTTCTTGTCGCTTTAGACAATCATGCATAGGTGTGGTTCTTGTATATGTCCCGTGTACTTGGCTTTGCCCATTTTTAATAAAATTCCTATTCACTGATAAAAAAAAATCTTTGGATGGTAACCAACAAAAACTCCCCAACGAGTGGAGGTTTCAGTATGTTGGCGGAATCACTAGGTCATGGAAATTTAGAAGCTTGAAGGGTAGCTCCCCTATGGTTTATGTGGCGTACTAAGAAAGATCACAACTCAAACTTTTAAAGACTGAGAGATGACAATGACAAAAATAAAGCTATCCTTTTAGCACCATCTATGTTTGGATAGCTGCTCACCATGGCTCCCAATTATCTAGTTGTCTAAACTAGACATATTTTTGCTCTTTTTTTCTTCTTGCTAGTTTGTCTTTCCTTTGTGCTTCTAATACAATTCCATTACTTATCAAATAAATTAATTTATTAACTGCACTAAGACACTGTATATGAATATCAGAAAAACTAGCACATCAAAGATATCCACAGTACAATTTGTAATAAGGTCAACTTAGCAGCAACACTAATTTGAATTGTTGCATTGCTTTTTTTTTATTAGCACCGGGTGTTCGAGAACAACGTCCTAACTAATCCCGGAGGTACACAGGCCCTCAGCAATGAGCTTTCCGCAAGTGCATCTCAGTTAATTCAGGAAGAAAATCCCTCAATCTGATTGCCCCTAGAGATTGCTTGCACCCCAGGAGATTTGAACCTTAGACCTGGGGGGAGCATATCCCCATGCCCAAGGTCTTTACCACTTGAGCCAACCCCTAGGGGTTGATTTGCTGCATTGTAACATGAAGTTGAACGGGATTTCTTTGCTAGGAAAAACAAATTAGACTTGGAAGCTCATGGTTTTTTCCACAAATTGGTTGAAATATGCACATAGATGTGAATCCAGCGATTTGTTTATTAACAAATCAGACAAAATCTATAACCCATATCTTCCAACTATAAAATTAACCACAAAATCATCAAGATCAATTAAAAGGAAAAAAGATTACCAGAGAGGGATAAAAATAGAACTTGTTTAACAGCAAAAGCAATGCACAAAGAAATGCCTTACCTCCAGTGTAAGAAGGCAAGGTGGTAACTTTGCTCATCATGTCATTGAATATAGTTTCAGATGGTTCGACTACCATCACTCCAGAATTCAGCTTCTCAGAATGCTTTAAGTTAGCACAAAACTTTCCACATTTGAACAGATCCTCAATGCTTTTCACCACAATAGTGTCCGCATCAAGGTATACAACTGCAAAATTGAATTTCATGAATCAAACTGTTAAAAGACATGCCAAATTAGTCCTAATAGCAAAAAAGGAAATGAGCCCACATCTCATGTATCTGGAAATAACCTCACTTGGACCACTATGTGTGTTGGAGAGTCAATGAACTAAAAATTCTCCATCTTAGATTTGTCACACCATAGGAAATCAAAGGAAAAACCCTATTCAATCAATAATCAATAACTGGCCTGAATTGAGGTTTCCGATTTGCTGAGCAAAGATGCATAATAAGTTATGCTAACATGTTCCATCTATATAAATATCTTAGCCTCACA
Organism: Pterocarya stenoptera; assembly: GCA_003123785.1. Classification (NCBI taxonomy): domain Eukaryota; kingdom Viridiplantae; phylum Streptophyta; class Magnoliopsida; order Fagales; family Juglandaceae; genus Pterocarya; species Pterocarya stenoptera. The sequence goes on along the minus strand of QEOT01004681.1, from coordinate 53,440 downwards.
ATTTTTTTTTATTGGCACCGGGTATCCGAAAATAAGGTCCCGACAAATATAACATCAATATGGTAAAAGCCTTAAAATGAAATAATTCATTAATTTGTATAACTGAAAGCCTTTTCCCATGAAGCGCATTCATGATCTGATCTGCATGAGTAGATCTATTACCAGGGATAAAATGGAAATTTATTATCAAATATATTATCACTTGGTTCTGTCCCACAACCTTTTGTTCAACCCATCTGAATTTCGATGGACAGGAGAGCCAGTCAGAGATTGCCCACTTTAAATAAAAAAAGAAAAAACAAAACTTAGATAAAGAGTCTGTGCCTTCATAATTCCTCGATTTTTCCTAAGCAACCAGATGTAGTGAACAATAAAGCAAAAGCTTTTACCTTTCTTGTAGTTAGTCATGTTAAAAATTTTAAGCTTCGTGTAGACACCCCAAAACCTCTTCGGCCGCACTTGATTAGGATTTGCCAATAAACTAATCTTCTCTACTAGCCACCCATCAGCCTGCACAATATTCCGCCAAAAACCAACAGCAAATAAATTCTATAAGTTAAAAACAAGCTATATCCAAGTCTTAACCAAAACTCTATATCTTTAACTCATCAAAACTGTGCAGAAGCATATGAAACTAGTTTCATTTTCATTGCGAGCACCCAAAATTCTGAAAAGAAAGCATTCCTGGTTTATAAGTTCTCTAGACATAAAGACAGTTGCACTCTTAACTCTAAATCTCGCTCAAATGAAAGAAATACATAATATCTAATATTTGTATCTTATATCGATTTCATCTTACTGACACATTCTTCATATAATAACCCAAAAAAGTCAGCTAAAGCCTACCACGATTATTAACAAAATTTAGTAGACTTAAAATCTTTAGCAAAACGGGGTCATCAAGGAATACTGGGATGCAAACTTGAGGGAAAAAATTAAAGAATATTGGGCTGCAAAATTCTGCTTCCTTTCTTCTCCTCAGTTTTCTAACTAACGAAATAGAAACTAAAGAATAGAAGTTTAATTTAAAAAACAAAGAGAGTAAGAGACATAATTTACTAAGCTTCGTATTCACAGCTCGATTTTTCTCTAAAACCAAACAAAAAGCGGTACCTGGAGAAGCTTCTTAGCATAGTTCGAGACACCATCAGAGACCAGAACCACCATGTCCTTCTTCGATCCAGTGTCCTTAATCGACTTCCCGAGAACCCTAACGCCCAATAGGAACTCATCTCCGTACAGGAGCGTGGCGTAGGCTTCTTTCGAGGACGGAGATTCAGCGGAGGCCTTGGATTGAAGCGAAATGAGAAATAGAACGAGCAAAAGCCAATAACCGGAGAATATTTTCATTATCTATAATATTCGAATGTATCTGGGGATCCGAATTTTCTCGAGAAAATGTTGGAATTTTCACGCGAAAATGATTCTGGGACCTTTTGTTGATATATATAGATTAGAAAAGTTTGAAAGGGGTTTGAATCTTATGCGCCTCTTTGTTGCTGTCATATTTGACGTCTCTGACTGACTATAGATGGGTCGTCCTAGTTTGGAAGTCGGCTCCGATCATCGGCGGCCACGCCCACAGTAAGTTCATGTTATTTGTAAGTTAACAGATGAAATATAAAAAATAATCTATAATCATCTAATTTAATGACATATTATAAAATGATAAAAGGATGATAGAAGTTGAGATGATTACTAATTTTTTTTTTTTTTTTTTAAATTTTAATCTTAGCACTTATCATTCCGTTACCGTTGATAAGGTGATATGTATCAACTAGGTTTCATTTATTTTTCAAAAAAAAAAAAAAGTAGGTTTCATTTAAATAGGAAAAATATCAATTTACAATATTTATAATTTTTTATAATCCTATCTAAATTAGTGGAGGGTAGTAGTTTTCTACGAATAATTTTTTTTTTAATAAAGTAACTTAATTACATTCATTGTGTAGAACCATGCCCTTCGAAGGTAGGAACTTCTCACATATAAGACTAAGTTCCATTTGGGTGGTAGAGTGAACTATTTATTATTATTATTTACTTATTTTTCATAATTTTTTATTACTATTCACTATTATTCAATATTTTATCATTACATTTTTATTACTATTCACAAAATATCTGAAATTATCTCATTATCCAAACGCAATTTAAGAGATTCAACATCTTAGACACAAAAGCTTTGCCAAAATAGTCTAGGCGAGCAAAAGTCTAGGTGAACAAAAGACCTAGACAAGTGCGGCCCTCAGCAAATAAAGATTCAAGAAAAGAGTAGGGAACGAATGGACTAAGTCACCTTGGGCGAGCAGAGGCAAGACGAGCAGGTAGGTTTGGGAGGTGAGATGAGAATTTTGTGTTTTGTTTTAAAATTTAAAATATTATTTTTTAGTTTTGAGATTTGAAAAAGTTGAATTGAGATTTGAAAAAAGTGTATTGGGATTTGAAAAAGTTAAATTGTTTATTATATTTTGTATAGGGATTTGAAAAATGTGTAATGATGAGTTGAGATGAGAATAGAATTTTTGAGAATTCTCAGCCCCCAAACCTGCCCAAAAGTCTAAAGGGCATGCGAGATTAACATTAGGTGAGTAAAGGATAGATAGGTAATCTGGTGTTTCGTGTGTGCAACAACGTGGGCAGGTATAGATAAACGAGCATAATACGATAAGGGCAATAAGAATACAACGGGCAAGCAACGTGTAGCGTTTTGGGGCGAACAACAAACAATGTAGTGCGAGATCAACTGAGCACCCAAAAATTTTGGAGGGCCCAAGGGCAACCTAGGAGTGCTCATAGAGTAGCAGGCAACATCATACTCAAACGACAATGTTCCTACAAGGAGCACATGTGGGAAAGAAAGATCACAAACTCGAATGCACCTGATCATACTCAGGAGCTTTCCACCATGTGGGCTACATTCACAAGTGGTTGACTGAACTCCTCGTTTTCTTGGCCAAACTTCTGAAATGTGTAGAGCACATCATTTTCGTCATTGTGACCCCACCTGTAACCCCAGTTAATTGTACGTAATAATTAGAGTATTTTTATTATACGATTGGTTGTTGGTTGTAAATATATATGTGCGAGCGTACACACACTATGATTTATTATTGTTAGAATTTGGTCTAAGTTAGAAAAGACTAGGGGTCTCAACTTTTAGAGGTTTCAGTATTTGAGGATTTAGGGCTTGTTTGAAAATAGATCTCATCCCAAAATTTTCATCTCATCTCATCAGAGCTCATTCCCAAACATAATTCAAATACAAACATTTTCAAACTAATCATTACAACTTTCTCAAACTTTAAACAAAAAAAAAAAAAAATCTTTTTCAAATTTTCAAATAAAAATAATATTATAAAACTATATTCTAACAATATTTTAATTTTATAATACTTTTTATTCAACTTTTTCTATCTCCTTTTTCAAAATCTAAAAAATACTCAACTCAAACTATTTCACTACTATTCACAAATTATCTTACTACTATTTACAAAATTTTCATCTCATCTCACTCTCCAAATGAGCCCTTAGAGTGGGTGGAGACAATATAGGTTAGAGATTAGCCTAGAAGTCTAGAGCTATATCCAGACTCTCATGGAAGCCCATAATGTGACCCAAACTGTGACCTATCCTAGTTGCTAGGATAACTACATCGATGTAACATATGGAATACGTAGTGCCGCATATCCATTTGACTCAACATCCTATAAATATCCCTATTTCTCCGTCACAATTCTCTTTCCAAAATTCTAAGTGTTTCACATTCTTCTTCTTTGTACTGTTGAGATTCGTGAATCTCGGCTCAGCCTCATAAGGAAGAATAATGTTTCGACGTTGAGGGAGTTGTGTGAAGCCATGATATTCAAAAGCTACTATAACTCATTCATAAGACATTCATGAACCATCGGTAAAGTCTTTTTTGTCGTAGTAACACAACACCCATGTTCAACACGCACACAAATGATGTTTCACACACTCTATTTTGCTAACCAAAAATAGAGGAGGATATGGGTTGTCGTACAATAGCTTTGCTGTAGTGAGTTGTACAATTAAAGGTTGCTGACCATCACTTGACCAGCCGAACAAGGAGACGAAGGAAGAAAGATTGTCATATCTTTACACACAACCACACACTATCATTAGTAAGTTCCTTCCCAGATTCATGAACTTTCTTGTCACATACACATATAGATTATTAGACAAACTTTAAGATCTGGGGCTAAAGGTTTTAGAATTGAGTGAAACAAGGAAAAATGGTGTAAAGGGATAAGCCTGAGGCAATGTAGGCTTATGTGTGCTGTGGAGACTGGAGTAGTGTAAGTTTCGCGTTTTAGGCGAAGAATGATGAGGAAAGAGTTGAGTGAGAAAAGACAAGAAAAAGAGGAGGAAATGGCTAGGTGAGGAAAGGCAAAGAAAAATTTGGGCAATGGAGAGGCACGAGTATTAGGTGAGAAATGTGAGTAAGGTGAGGGAAGGGTCATGACCAAGGAATGTAGGTATCCTGAGATCTCATGCATGACACATGATGATTGAGAATGCTTATGACACTGCTTAAGTTATTATAGGTTTGAAGCTTGGAGACACACACTGTTAACATAATTTACATAATGATCAAAGTAAGTGATTATGATCATATTCTTCGAGACACACATTGTTAACATAATTTACATAATGATTAAGGTAAGTGACTATGATCATATTCTTCAAGACACACACTGTTAACATAATTTACATAATGACCAAGGTAAGTAACTATGATCATATTCGTCCATCATTTTAGGTAAACTATAAGGTCTCTTTTGAAACTATATATATATACCTAGTATTTATGAAAGTATGTATCTGTATGAGCCTTTGCTGGCACCCTCTATTTATGAATCCTATTTATGATGATGCTACCTATAGGTGATTTTAGAGTCTGCATGAATGATGATGTGATTATATTCTATGTAGTACAACTATGTATTTTTAAACAATGAAAGGGAAGGTAAGGTAAGGTTAAAGAAAAGAAAGGAAGATGAAAATGTATGATTACATGTGCTTGAGGAGGAAAATGAATGGGCCATATGAGGATGAAGAAGGTACCTATGAGGTTGGGACAGATTGCAGCATCCGAATGCATCACTAGTGGTGCATCTAGACCATTCTTTTTTTTTTCTTTTTTCTTTTTTATGTCGGGAAACCTCTCCAAGGCAGGGCCCTTCGGACCTACCCCTGCAGAGTAAATTCTAATCCCATGCACCGCACCTCGGGAGTTTTTCTACACGAAACTGGTTAAAATCGCTGACTTTTCACCAGGGGGTGTGGCCCCAAAAGATTGTTTGCATCCATGAGGTGTTAAACCTTAGACCTTGAAAGAAGTTATACCCCAAGACTAGGGCCTTCACCACTTAGGCCAACCACTTTGGTTCTTATCCAGTCGCTCAGGAAGAACTATTGATCGCAAGGGTCGCCAACCCCAACACACGGGAGTTAATAGTGTGGAACGGCCATAAAGGATAAGGATAAAGGAAATGAATGATCAATGCTTTGAGGTTAAGGAATGAAATTTTTTCTAAAATGATGAGGTAAAAGTACATTTTTATGCTCCTTGTAAATGTTTTATGCTCGAAGGTAATGTTTCCTCAAGAGTGGTAATGACAATTGAACCATATGTTTATATTATATTTACTTCATGATGTGGTTCTTATTGAGTATTCAACTTATTTTAGCTGTTTTAATTGTCTTCCATACCCCAGGTGGGGAAGTCTATGAGGCTGCTGCGGGCGGGATGATGACCATATGAACGATAATGATGTTGAGGTGATTTAGGAAGTCCTTTGAGTTCACTTTATAATCTTTAATGAAGTTTGTAGTACATTTACTTGTTTTATTAAGTTCTTTTGAAAAAAAAATGTTATTTTCAAGAGCTTCGTTTGATGAAATATTTTGATTTAACTGTTAGATGCGTGGAATATTTATACCTCGTACAAAGGATGTATGTTCGAGTTAGTACCATCTATTTCCTCTAGCTTTACAAGCCCAGAGGGACGGGTCATTAGAGTTGATATTAGAGCTCAGGCTTTAAAAGATTCTGTACACTTCTTAAAAAAAACTAAGGAGGAAAATTATTTTAAGAGTTAAGAACTTTTAAAAATATGCAGAAAAACCTAAGTCAGCTTCTTCTCAAGATAGATCCCACTCGGCAGAAGGAATATTTGAGGTTTCATTCTCTCGACTAAATTGCTTGACTGACTTGAATGCTTTAAATGCATGTAGGATAGATGGCCCCTACTACTAAACGTAATGTACATACTCTACAGAGCTCTAACAAGCAAGGCAAGCAAAGTGAAAGCCCTGAGATTCTTCTTGTTACATTGACAAGATCTTCCAAAATGTGGAGGACGGGCAAATGGTAGTGCCCAGAGCTCCGCAAGTAGGTTGCACACTAGAACATTTTACTCGACAACAACCTCCAACGTTTGATGGTAGAAGAGGAGCCATGGATGTCAAGAACTTGATTGAAAGGCTTGAAAAGCTCTTTTGAGCACTTTTCTGCACCAACTAGTAGAAAGTGAAGTTTGCCACGTACACCTTAGTTGATATGGCGAACAAATGGTAAAGGGCGTCCAGAGGACTCCTACAACAAGAGCATGGTGAGGCAATCCCAATTCCCTCGAAAAACTTCAAGAAAGCCTTTCGTTTCTTTTCTAGTACTTCATGAAGCTTATGCGAAACAATTTGTTGACTAAGTGCAAGAAAACATGACAGTAGACGAGTATACAAACCAATTTTTTACTTTTCCTACTTCATCAAGTATTTAATTCTGGATGAGGAAAAGAAGGCCAAATATTTTGAGCGTAGACCGAACCTAAGGATCCATAACCAACTGATACCCCTTCATCTTTGAGACTTCTACTAATTAATTACCAGATCCACAGTAGTATAGGAGGATATCAATGCTAACATTGAGGAAAACAACTAGAAGAAGCGCAAACTACAATAACAGCCACCAAGGCAGATTCCTTAGCAAAACAAGAGACTTTTTCGAGGAAATGTGCCAACCAATGTGTAGAACAACAAGGCAATACAAATCAAACCTGGTATTTACCAACCCTTCTAGAACTATGGCAAAATGCATGTGGGTAAATGCCTCTACGGATCGAACACATATTTCAAATGTGGGAAGCCATATACATATATCGCAATTGCCCTCAACTCCCCGACACTACAGTCCAAGCCAATGCTGTGGACAAAGAAAGAACATCGTCTCTATTCGAGTCTTTTCGTTGTCAATGGACGATACTGATGTGTCCATTGATGAGGTGACAAGTATCATCCCTTTATTCTCTAGAAGAGCTCTGTTATTATTTTATTCAAGTGCCAAACACTGGTTTATCTCGAGTGCATTCGCTAGTAAATGTAATAAGGTTCCCGAACCTCTTAGTAGTTTGTTGTCTGTAACTACTCTATAGGGAGATCATATCATATGTTGATCGATTCTTAGAAATTGTGAGGTGGCAATTCAAAGACAATGCCTCCCCGTCGACTTAGTGATTTTTGACATGTTAGGATTCGACATAATATTGGGCATGGACTGGTTGGCCTAGTATAACACTTGTTTGGAATGCAACAGAAATAAGTAGTGTTTAGACCACCACAAGGGAAAGAATTTTATTTTCATGCAGAATGTCAAAACTTTCTTTGGTGATGATCTCTACACTTCAAGCCTCTAAATTGTTACGAAAGTGTTGCAAGGGAGTTTTGGCTAGTGTAATTGAAGGACAAAGTCATGGATCTAAACTGGAAGATATTCTCGTAGTAAAAGAATTTTTAGGATTTTTTTTAGAAGACTTGCCAGGATTATCATTGGATTGGGAGATTGTGTTTTCTATCGATCTGCTAGTTGGTACAACCCCTATTTCCAATACCTCTTATAGAATGGCACCAGCAAAGTTGAAGGAACTCAAGGAGCAATTACAAGAACTATTGGACAAAGGGTACATATGTCCCAATGTTTCCCCTTTGGGTGCACTAATGCTTTTAAGTGAAAAAAAAAAAAAAAAAAGATGGATCAATGAGACTTTGCATAAATTACAGAGAGCTAAACAAGGTAATGATTGAGAATAAGTACCTATTGCCTATGTGAGGACCTCACCTAATTAAAGTGACGTACAAGTGATGTGGAGGGTGAGTAACGAGTAGACAACGACGTGGGCAAGCAGGATGTAGTCGAAAGCATTGTAGGGTGAGCAACACATCATGGAAAGTAAAGGCACTAGATGAGAAGCACAAGTGTGAAAGTTGAGTGTCACCTTAGACGAGCAACAAACAAGGCAAACAAAGAAATACACATTCTATATCATGCAAGCAAAATAAATATTAATGATGTGACACCCCCAACCGTCGCTTGTGATTTGGAGGTGATCAAAGTATCGGGACATGCAACATTGTGTTACATACTTCTGTTCATGTTAGTTAACTTGCAATGCACCTAATATTTATCCCAAATCAAACATGACTCCCAATACCATACAATTGTCCGGGTTTCATAATTAAACCCATCATCCACAATTCAAAGTACCGTAGAAATGTATCGTATTTCAAAAGTTATAAAATGTATCATCAAAACATTTCCCTAACTTCTACCATTAGTAGTAGAACAATTTTCAAGAAGAATATAATTAGTTCAATTTTTTTCTCTTGTCGAAATCGAGCTCGTCCTCAATCAACTTTATCCGAGTTGGTTTGCTCCTCTCCATCTTGCCCAACCACTTCCTAACCTATTACACTTCTACCATTCCAGGTGGAAATGGTAGTGGGACTACTGCATGGTGAGATTTATTGACATCTCAGTAAGTTATGCCATAAACATACATAGAGATAACATGAGCATGAATATGAAAAACATGAACGTGTATGCATGAACTTGAACGTGCATTTCATGGAACTGTATTTTTCTTCCATCCATATTCCTATTAAAAAGTCCAATGAACTTAATGGCATCATAACATACTTTCTTTCATCATACTTCTTATGTAATGTCTTATTTTGTACCACTTCGCTTCCTAATAAAATCGTTTTTTGAATTTAGGAGAACGGGTATGCTACTAAACTTTGATTTAAAAACTTTTCTTCTTAATAGAGCACTAGATATGAAAGATTCCATAAATAAATAAGTCAGTTTTATTAAATACTTAAAATTTAAAAGAGAGTATGCGGAAGTACTTATTTCAAATCCATAAAGTCTCATGTGTTTATCAAAATAACTTATTAAACTGGAAATCATAAAACTAGCATAACATAAACTATCTAGGCCTCTCTCTCGCCTCCCTGGGCCAAGTCCTGTCCTATAGCTCTATCCTCATAAAAATCCTCACATAGGGAGGTTATAATATAAAAACATACAAAAATGAGTCGAATACTCAATAAATAACACATCATACAATAAACATAATAACATAAGGTTTCTTAAAAAATATGCATACTGATAAATATATACGTAAAAAGCATGAAAGTGAACTTATTTTTCACTTGTCATAGGCCAATACCCACTGTTGACCCTCATGAATTAAGGTAAGCGGATCTAAGTAAATTCTGATTCCATCGGTGGTCGCGGGTTGTGAAATCTATACATAAGGAAGACAGACTAACTACCAGTATGCATAACTTGACAATGCAATATGCCCATAACATATGATACTGTCTTTATATCATAACATAAGTTGTTACATATCTTATCATTCATACTTCATCATAATCATACTTGCATACTTGTCATATCATATATTTCAAATGAAATTGCATTCTTTCAAAAAATGTCATGATATATGTTTTCTCACATAAAATTATGATTTTTCATAACTCTTTCAATGCACAACTCATTTCATAATATCATGAATTTTCATAAATATTTTATGCATGTTTCGCAACTAACATGAAACTTATGCATAAAATAATGATATTTACAAAGTAATCGTGACTTGGGTACATAAAAAAGGGCTTTCAATGGAAGGTGTATATGCATAATACTTTTATAAAAGATATGTCGTTTACCGTACATACGTGTAAGGGTATGATCATGCTACTTGTGATGCCCTCAGATTTCGCTTGGGATCGAAAGGACATCTGAAACGTCAGGACATGCAACACAAGGTTACTTGCCCCGTTCATGACAGATAAATATGTAATGTTCCTAACATGTATATAGCAATTTGCAATATTCATAGTGGATAATTTTTTTCTTTGAGCAACACTATACACAAAACTAATAATATCCTAAATACTTAAAACATAATCCATACATATTGAAAGGATAAACACCATGATTATAGTACGAGTCTCAGAAGACTGTAATCTCAAAAGCATGGGAGACTGAATTCCATAATTACAACACCAAAACAATATAACTACTGGGCTAGTTCGTCGAGTAACTTGGATAACTTGACCAACGATGTCATATTACTATCCAAAAATCTAATTAAGGAGGCCACAAGCTCTGCATCGCGTCAACGCCGCCTAATCAACCTCCTCCAATCGGCCAGGCTCCATTTTCTCTCATCGACCTGACACATCTCCTACCATTCATGAGGAATGGGAGTTGGGACTACCATGGTGAGATTTGAATACAAATATCAACAAGTTACCAAAGAACTTCCATACAAGTTAATGATGCATGCATGTCAGTAAAAGTATGAATGCATAATCAAAGTCATAAGCAAGCATAAAATAACTTGACGCGCAACATGGTATAAACTTACATGACTTGAACTGAAACGTGAGCCGAATTTGAAACTTGACATGACATAAACTTGATCTGAATAACATGAACTTAAAATAAAACATTAATTGAACATGAAATTGAAACATGACTGAACGTGAACTTGAAACATAACTGAACATAAACTTGAACATAGCATAAACGTGAATGTGAAATACATGAACTTGGAATCTTGTTCAATAAGCCTTATAAATAAACGTGATCATGTGGGTGCTACATGGGTCCCCTTGAGCCTTGTATCTCTACCGATTATTGCATCACAACACAGGTATCTGCACAAGTTGTGGGTGCTACACGAGTTCTCTTGAGCCACGTGACTCTACAGATTACCCCATCACAACGCAGGTATTTGCACCAGTTATGGGTGCGACATGGGTCCCCTTGAGCCGTGGTCACATGTCACATGTTTTTTGGGTTTTACATTAAAGGAAATGGTTTTTGTCACAACCCCAAATGCTAGGATGAGGAAATATCCTGGTGAAACTTTTCTGTCCATTCTGGAGTGCTTAAATTGGAGTGGTAAACCCTAGGTTGACGAAGCACAGTCAACAAACTTCGAATGGGTTCTTTTTAAAAGAATTTCGGAGCAAAATAGTACTTAATGCTAGTGGGTGCAACATATTGAAAATGCGATAAAGCAAATTGCAAACTCTCGTATCATACAGACTCTAACGTACTCATACTAGTCAAGAGGACCGGCAATATGATGCAATAATTAGCAGGGAGCCCATGGTGCTTAGGGGAGTCGTGATGTGTCTACCCACATTGTTATATGGTTTAATGAATATAAGTGATTGACATGAATTGAAAATGATATTGTTACATGGTCACTTTGTTACTCTGTTAAATGATTACAAGGTCAATGCTTTTAAAAGAATACATACAAGAAAGAAATGAGTTTTAGTCAAATTCATGTCCATGCTCATGCATTCATATTCATGGTTTGCATTTTCATATTCAATGTTTCATGGTGATAGTTTCTACCATCATTCCCCCCGGAATGGTAGAAGTTGCGATAGGGATAGACGATAGCGATAGGAAAATGCAAACGTAAGGATGCCCCGAAAGAGAAGAGGCCCCGAAAAGCCCTGAGCGCTCGGTGGAACCAACACTAGTAGAGTGGCTTGAGTCAGCTGAGAACTTTATATATGAAGTGCTAAAGCTTTTTGAGGACCTGCAAAAGATTTTGGATGAGGATAAGGGCAAATAGGACATCTCTCGACTATTGTTAAGGAACGGCATGATTTTGGATAATTGGATTGTTGGTATGAAGGGTTATGTTTAAACCCTTTTATTTTGTACTGGAAGTTTTTGAACAAGTACTTTTGATATTAATAGTTACTTTATTTGGTACCATACTTTAATTGCTCAAAGCTTTACTTAGAATTGAACTTTTTCCACTGCGATTATTGCATACTGCTAAAAACATACTAGGCATATTGCATGTGAACTATTTTGAATGAGGAGTGTCTAACCTTGAGTTCCATGTCCCGACGATTTACTCTCCGTCCAATCCCAAGCGGGCTCTGGGGGCATAACAATTTTATATATCTTTTACCATTCATCCAACATGTAGAGGATTCTAGTAAATCAACCATTGATTTACAAAATCCTCCTGAATCCTCTCCTCCTTGATTGTAGGAGATGCAGGTTTATCTCTTGTGATTGTTTTCCTTTTTGATGCAGATATTGTCTCTGTATCCAACTGTACTCTGCTTGTACACATATTAGAAATGGAAAACTCTCCACCCCAGAAACGTGTGGTGGTTTACAAACATTGTTATGGTATCAGCCTTTTTGGATTCACATCCATTGATCCACTCATGATAGATTCTTCTTTCTCTTTCAATACTATGATTCACATGATCACCATCAAACTTTTTTCCACCAATTACCTATTGAGGCAGAACCAACTCCTTCCTCTTCTTCAATGTCAAAATCTCCTTGGTTATGTCGATGGCTCCATAGCAATGCCTTCCTCCACTATAGACTCTGGTTCCTCCTCCCAACTGAATCCTAAGTATGTGGAATGGAAGCTCCAAGATCAACGTCTTCTTAGCCTTCTTTTCTATTCTTTGTCGAAGAAGTAATGGCAGAAGTCATTGGTCTTATCACCTCTCGTGATGTCTGGCTCGCTTTGGAAAATTCCTTCAGCCATATTTCCAAGACTCGTGAACTTCACATCAAGGATGACTTGCCACTCATCAAACGAAGTGTCACTAAATATTCTCACTCTTTCAAAGCTTTATGCATTCAACTCGCTACAATGGGCCGTTGGGTTGATGACGTGGACAAGGTTCACTGGTACCTCAAAGGCTTGGACACTGAATTTGTTAATTTCTCTATTTCCCAGATGTCCCTCATCCCATTGCTGGCTTTCAAAGATTTGGTTCCCAAAGCTGAAAGTTTTGAAATTTTCCAAAAGTCGCTCGAGTCCTCTTATACTGCCTTCATCGCCACAAAAGGGCGCTCCTCTCAATCTCGGGGAGATGGTAACTTCAAGTAGCACCGTTCTAGAGGCGACAATAATGGAGGCCACGGAAATGGGCATGGCAAATAGGGATCCTACACTCCTCAGTGCCAGATCTGTAAGATTGAAGGACATACTGCTAATCGCTATCAAAGTCATTATGAACGTGCTAAACCTACTGATCAGCTTGTTGAAGCTTTCACCAGTGCATGCTCCCTTTCTAATGGCTCGGAGTTTGATTGGTTCACCGACACTGGTGCTTCCACTCACATGACACTCGACTCCTCCCAATTATATAAGGTTGAGCCCTACCATGGTAAAGACTGCGTAACAGTGGGAAATGATGCTTCTCTTCCTATCACTCACACCGGCACTCTCTCTGCCTCTTCAAATCTTAAACTTTTAGATGTCCTTGTTGTCCCTCGTCTTACCAAAAATTTGTTATCCATCAGCAAATTAACATCTAATTTTCCTTTCTCTGTTACTTTTTCTAATGACCATTTTGTTGTGCAGAACCGAGTAATAGGAAAGGTGGTAACAGGTAAAAGAGAAGGTGGTCTTTATGTGCTGGAACGCAAAAATTTGGCATTTGTTTATGTCTTTAGAAATAAAGCATTACATGCTTTTTTTGAATTATGGAATGCACCACTTGGTCATGTCAATCACTCTGTTATTTCTTTATTGAATAAAAAATGACAGTTATTTCTAAATTCTTTATTGCCTAATCCGTTTCTTTGCTCTACTTGTCAACTTGCTAAAAGTCATCGCTTGCCTTTTTCACCAAATGCTAATAGATCTAACTTTGTTTTAGGTCTTATTCATTCGACATTTGGCCGCTCCAGTTAAATCTACTTTGGGATTTGCCTATTATGTCTTATTTATAGATGATCATTCTCACTTTAATTGGTTTTATTCCATGAAACTGAAATCTGAATTTTTTGATATTTTCCTCCAATTTCAACGATTGGTTGAAAATCAATACTCCACAAAAATCAAAATTTTTCAAAGCGATGGCGGCGCCAAATTTACAAGCAATTGGTTCCAATTTCATCTTCGCACTTTTGGCATTCACCACCAAATGTCTTGCCCATACACTCCTTCCCAAAATGGAAGAGCTGAACGGAAACACCGTCATGTAACTGAAATTGGTTTTGCCCTCCTTTTTCACTCACATGTTCCTCCTCCATATTGGGTTGATGCTTTCAGCACAACGACTTACATTATCAATCGGTTGCCTATGCCAATTCTTGGTGGTATTTCACCCTTTGAGGTTTTGCATGGAAAGTCTCCTAATTATGAAAATTTTCACCCCTCTAGTTGTTGTGTCTATCCTTGTTTATGAGATTATGCACCTCACAAGTTTGCTCCTCGCAGTGTATCATGTATCTTTCTTGGCTACAACTCTTCACATAAAGGATTTCGTTGTTTTGACACTGCCACCTTTAGGGTCTATATATATTACATGGCATGCTCAATTTGATGAGACGTATTTCCTTTTTTGAGCACTTCATGTGCCACTTCTCCCACTTACATTGTTTTTTCAAATTTTTTGGAGCCATGTTCTCTTGCACTACCTTCTAGCATCTTATCTTCCACTAATACGCAACCCACTGATGACTGTTGTCGTATTGTGTTGATGACCTTGCTACTGAGTCCTTGCAGGTTCCTTCCTCTGCCACTGAGTCGGTTTCTCTTGATCATCAGCCTGATTTTATTGTTGCTAATTCCATGGCCCGCTTAGGTCCCTTGATAAGTGCTATTTTTATGTGATTTTTATTACTATTTTATTTATGAAAAGTATCATTTTCCCTTCAATATTATTGATTTTATTTTATTTCTACATATTTTTATTGGATTTGAAGGAATGAGAAGATTTAGTGCAAAAGGAGAATATTTTGGTACAAAATAAAAGACTACAAATCCAGACTGATGAGGGGCAGCGATATCTGAAGAGAGTCGATGAGATTGGGGCGAGAAGCCTTGTTCTGTGGGCAGCAAAGAGATTTCTCTCGCCCAAAGGCAAGAAGACTCATGACCAGAAGGTGCGACCAGGCTTTAGGCGGTTAGATTGTGCGACTAGTCTAAACGACCAACTTAAATGACATCGTGGGCAACAACGAGAAAAGGCAAGAGGAGTCTTTGCTCCCAGTCGGGAGTCTTTCTACTCGGTAGGCGAGGAGAAGGCTGTGTGGTCTTTGTGACCTCTACGCCTATTCATTTGTAACCTCCACGCCAGTTATATTCAGCGCACACGGTATCTACTCAGTGGGATAATTCCTCCCAACCAGGATCAATCTGCTGTTGACCACCAAATCTGAGTTCCACAATCAATCTATTGGTGACAAAATCCTTCCGAGCTCCACAATTCAAACCGCATATCACTGAATCTTCCATTTTTTATAATCCCGTTATTCTTGGTATAATTCCTTTTATGTTAACATTTATCTTTAGAAACTAATTTCCAGATCTTTAGGCGAGATTGTAGCCGCAGTTATCTTGTTTCTAGATTTGAATTTCAACATCTATTTAATCTCGACCTGTGAGATGAAAAGATGGGAGTTCTGAATCGGAGTTTTGTTTTGAGTTTTAGAGAGCCTGAGTTTAGAGTTCCAGAATTTATTCTTGAAGTGTTCTTTCGAGAAGGCGGAACTGGAGGGCAGAGGCGAGAGTTGCATGCCTCATCAATCGACTTCTACGAAGAACACCAGTTTCATTTTTTTTTCTTTTTAATTTCATTATGAACTAATTCTATTTTCTAGAACTTTGATGTAACCTAGCATTGAACACAGTTTATATTCCAAGTTATTTCATTTTTAATATTTTCATGATTGAGTGTTTATTCATTGTTCTTACTGCTTACAATTTTCTAGCTAACTATGGATAAACAATTTTCTAGGATTGCAGTGAGACCGAGAGGTGATTTGTGATTAAATCTCTAGGATTAAACACTATTAATGGAGCGAAAGCAGAGATATTTTACAGCGACTAGTGTGATTTTCAAGAAAAATTCAAAGAACTTAATGAGTCTCTAATTAGTTAAATTCACATAGAGATATAGAGTTATTAGTTGGAGATATTTTTGGTATTTTTTGAGAGAAAATATTGAATAGTTAATGAATTTTTATCATTAACTTGGGATAATTGAAATTCTATAACAAGGAAGAATAAATTGTGTGAGATTTGCTAGGTGAAGTCAAACGCTCTAGATTTATTCTCATTATTTTTTAAAATCTTAGTTTTAATGTTCTTTTCTTCAGTTTAATTTAGATAAACTATTCTTCAAATATTAGTTTTCCAAATATTAATTAATTTAGTTAATTTCAATACTCAATAGCATAATTATTCCATGTGGGTTTGATAACATCAACTGTTTTCTTTATAATACTTTACTACTTGTTACGATTCTGTGCAGTTGCAGATTATATTTCTAAGCGAACATCCCTCTTCTCCAGCACCTGCTCCGCCAGCTCCTCCTGCCTCTCATCCCATGGTTACTCATGCCAAATCTAGTATTTTCAAGACCCGACATCTAGCGCATCTCAATTTTGTGCAATCTTCACTGCTGCTTCATGCCCTGCTCACCACCTCTGAGCCTAAAGGTTTCAAAACTACTACCAAAAATCCAGCTTGACTTGCTGCCATGGATGACGAGATGAAGGCACTTCAAACCAATCACACTTGGGATCTTGTTCCTCGGCCCTCCAACACTAATATTGTTAGTTCCAAATGGGTTTTCCAGACAAAATTCCTTTCCGATGGATCCATTGATCGCTTCAAAGCGCGCCTCGTTGCAAAGGGCTATACTCAACTTCCAAGCCTTGACTACACTGACACCTTTAGTCCCGTGGTCAAAGCCTCCACAGTTCGTGTTGTTCTCTCCCTCGCTGTGCCTTATAAGTGGCCATTACGTCAACTTGACGTGAAAAATGCTTTTTCAATGGCATCCTTCATGAAAATGTTTACATGGAACAACCCCCGAGCTATGTTGATCTTCGACATCCTCTCCATGTTTGCAAATTGAAGAAAGCTCTCTATGGCTTGAAACAAGCTCCACGTGTTTAGTTTCAACACTTTAGTTCCTTTCTCTTAAAATTTGGTTTTTCTTGTAGTCGAGTGAACCCCTCTCTCTTTGTCTTTAATTGAAGGATGATCTCATCTATCTCCTATTATATGTTGACGACATCATTCTCATAGGGAACAATTCTTCTTTTCTCAACTGATTTATTCAACAGCTGCAGTCGAAGTTTGCCATCAAGGATTTGGGCTCCTTGAGTTACTTTCTTGGACTCGAGGCCTCTCCCATCACCGACGGCATTTTTCTTAGCCAAATCAAGTATGCTACCGACATCTTGGCATGAGCTCAATTACTTGACAGCAAATCGGTGCCTATGCCAATGGTTGTGTCTCAACGGCTCTCCTCCGACGGTTCTCCATTTGCGGATCCTAGTTATATCGCTCCTTGGTTGGTGCCTTGCAATACTTGACGATTACCCATCCTGACCTCGCTCATTTTGTCAACTTTGTAAGTTCATTTCTTCATGCGCCAACTGATGATCATTTTCAGGTAGTCAAGCAAATTCTTCACTATGTCAAAGGCACGCTTCATTTTGGTCTAAGCTTCACTTCGCCTTTCTCTACGGCCTTAGTAGCATACTTGGATGTAGATTGGGCTGGGTGCCTTGACACTAGACGCTCCACCTCTGGCTACTCGATCTATCTTGGCAGTAATCTTGAATCCTGGAGTGCTAAAAAACATCCAACCGTTTCTCACTCCAGCTGTGAATCCGAATATCGTGCTCTCGCCCTTACTGCTGCTAAAGTTCTATGGCTCACTCATCTCCTACATGATCTTTTGGTCACCTTAACTCAACGGTCTCTCCTTATTTGTGACAACAAAAGTGCTATTTTTTTGAGTTCAAATCCAGTTTCCCACAGGTGTGCTAAGCACATTAACCTTGACTATCATTTTCTGCGTGAGCTTGTTGTTGTTGGTACTATTCGCACTCAGCATGTTCCATCCCACTTGCAACTTGCCGACATCTTCACCAAGAGTGTTTCACGGGTCCTTTATGTTTTTTGCCATTCCAAGTTTTGAGTTTGCATTAATCCCACTCTTAGCTTCCCGGCCCTGCGGGGGTTAAGAGGATTCCAGTAAACCAGCCACAAAAGAATTCTACAATGAAAGAAAATTTGAATAATGGTTTGATTCTCTACAAAAATATATATAATATCCTTGCCATGCCAGGCAAATGTACGTACATGCACTAGTTGAAAAGGCGAATCTATTTATATTCTCTAAGATCGATGTAGTAGCTAGATAGCTATAAAAACTGCACATTATATGCTAATTAATTACATAGAGGTGGGATTGACGCGAGTGCTGCTGTATATTTATAACTCATTTGCCACACACACATGACACACGTTTGGAAGAACTTGCAAACATCTCTTAAACGCCAAGGAAAGGTTAGTAAATTTATCACAGTATCAATATTAATTAATGCTAAACATCTTAATTAAGTATTGGATCGAGCGTATAGAAAGTTAGATTAATAATACGGGCGCCCTTGTGATTAATCTGGGACAAATGCAATATGCATGGTAACTTTTTTTTTTTTTTTTTTTTGATAATAACGGATCACTTTCCATTCATTAATTGAGGACATACAAAGTTGACTTAAAAAATAAGCCAATTACAAGCGTTGATAGTTTTCCAGTACACTTCCGTGACTGACATAGTCTAGTCCAGACGGAAAATCTCCATAGACCTAAGTCTAAGAGATAGCCCACCTCTGTCTACGACAGAGGTCTCAGTAACCAAGTAACCAAACTCCATACCCGACGAATCAGAATATGGAGAACCAAACCCCGTACATTATCGCCTAAGCGGAGGGGGGAGAAACTACCTTCGAACTAAGGTCTAAAGGCACAACGTTTTTGGGTTTTTTTCTTGAAAATAAAGACAGAGCATGAAATAAATTACATTGTGAAAACACTGTAAAAAAGAAAAAACAGTGCACAAAAAGGTTGTTGGAGGGAAAACTGGCGGTCGAGCTTGGTAGATCCAGAGACGCCGGTTCGGGAACAGCCGCGCGTAATGGCGGCAGAGAGTTCCTTGGTGGCGCGTGAGGGCCACGCGCAGGTGATCTCCGAAATCTACGCCCCGTGCGTGCGGGCAACGCGCCACTCTGGTTGATGCCGCCTTTGGTGGTTTTGCTGATCGGTGGCTGGGCAACCTCCAGGTGGGGCGCATGTTGACTGTTTGGTGTCGGAGAGACTCGAACGACGATTCTCCCTTTATTTGGCCTGAAAAAAAATAAAAATAAAAAAAAAACCTAAAACACTAGACAAGAAGAAACCGAGAGAGGGAGAAAATGAGTGAGGGGGGTGGGAGCCTAAGCTCCCACCCCCTAAAGCCGATTATGAAGTTTGGGGGTTTAGAGAGAAGGGGAAGCTACCAAAATTTGCCCCTTATGCATGGTAACTTAATAAATAAGAAAGAGCGTGTAATGTTTTGAGGGGGAATCATGTGATCATAAGTTTAGCAATATAAAAAATTTTCTCAGCTAGCTTTTACCTCCCTGGCCTACCTTCTTATAATTAATTGGTTCGTTCAGCCTCATTATAGAACGTTATTTTTTAATACAAAGTATGCACAAAAATGTGCAAAAGTAATACTATAATGTGTAAAAAGGAATCTTTATTAGATAATCCATTCTAAGGGCCATAAGTATAATAGTACTACTGGGTAGGGCACGCATACAAGACCAGTGAAGCTGGCCTGATCTAATAGAAACTGGATCTTCTATTATTATTTTCTTCTTAGTTAGGTTTTTCATACAAACTACAAAACAATTGCACGACCCTACATATAGGAACCACCAATGCAATCCCAAATTCTCCCTTCTTCTTCTTCTTCCCTAGATTAAGATTTAAGTGTATAAACTTTATATTTTGCACACGTGTATAGAAAGTTAGTTACAATTCTTTCTATTGATGTATTACCCAATTAGAGTTAAGAAGCTTTTGTATAAATAGCAGGTCTTGTATTTCAGTTTCATTAATGAGAAGAATATTCATCTTTGTGAAATTAGAGATCTCGAGATTCTTGATACCGTAGCTTAATTTGAAGCTTTCTGTGAAAATCTTTTCTTTTTATGAGCATGATCAGGGAAGATATCATGTTATACTTTCAAAGTTTAGAGGAAGAGTACGAGGTTAGCCTTCAACTATGCATGATGCATGGAGCTGGGATTCACTCTTCTGAAAGAAGACTGATCTTTTGGCCATGGCTCTTAGCATAAATTCACCCACATATCAGAAACTATAGGGAATGGAATGGGGTTGAGTTGAAGAAATGCAACCTTCAGGCAAGTCTGCTGTTTGGCTATAATTTATACGTTTAGTACTTTCTTCGTTTTTCCCCCTATGTTGAAGTCAAGGACAAAGGGTTTGAGTTGTAGAAATGCAACCTCACGGTGCGTAAATCTCATTTAAACAGCTTTTTTCTTCCTTCTTTGCTTTGTTTTCCTTTCCGTTTGGTTGCAAGGTGTTAGAAAAACTAGATCAGAATGCACAGCGGAAACGACATTACCTCGTCTGAAATATCTCGGATCTAGTGCGGTTGTTCCACAGATTCTCCAACGTCGTTGTTTGCCCATGATCTTCCCATCGATGGTGGAGTGTGCTACGTGGTAATACCAAAGCAACACTCACACGTTCCACAACCTAGATGTCGTGACTAGAGAAAACCATTTGAGAGAGAGAACTTGTTTATCCAAGTATGTAATCCAAAGAGGAGGAGGGACTATATAAATAGCCCCTCTAAACGTAACCCCCAACTGGCCCTTAATGGCTAGCCATCAAACCTCATGAAGTGGTTTAAGAATCATTTCATAACCTCCAAGAGTAGGTGAAGCGGTGCCCACTATGGGTGCCTCTTTCTTACATCTCCCACTCACACATAGTGGATGAGACCCCAGGTCTGCATCTCTCAATATGTTCTCAATCTTGTTCATACTAACAAATAGGCCGTGCAATCATTGAGCACAGCTGTAAAAGAAAAATGGGAGCACTATATCAAATCTCTCCGAGAGAAGACCAGCATAGCAACATCCCTAAAATTATCTCGTTATGTCCCGACTCATTTGGTCACATCAGACTAAGCATCCTTAATCCCTCTCGAGTCCAAATGACTCAGAGCAATGCTCAATCTCCATAAAACATGATGCACTCACAGTTATGTCGCAACTTCCAAGAAGCAACATAACTTACAGGCAGTGAGTACACACCAATATTGATGTGTTACCAAATAGTCTTCCCTTTGCGCTCATGTCATTTAGTTTCAATCCAGTTGCTTTCCTAGCAATGCCTCTTTAGACCGAATCATTCATGGCCATAGATAACATGCCAAAGTAGCAAACACTAAACATCAACCTTGTGACATAGTCGAAGGTCTCCTAAGGGCATAAATAAATTAAGGTCAACAATTATGACCTACAGGACTCACATGGTGAGGAAGTAGGGAATGATTCACTCACCTCTACTGTTGGTCGCAAAAGCACATGTAGTATGAAATACATGCTACGGTGAAGTTCTCTTTCCTAAGAAAAAGAGTATATCTAATCTTAATTTACCGTACAGATCTTAGTTTAGTTACTATCTCAGCGCCTAACCCGAGTCTCTCGATTTGCTCGCTATTCGAAGCGCCAAAGAAGTTCTCACATCTGGCTAAATTACGGGCTACATGGATTGTGGGTAACCATGCACAGTCCTTTTAAATATGATGGACCTCATCTTAGCTCCCACTAAGGCGACATATCTTTTATGTCTTACAACTTATCCCTCTTTGGGCAAGTACCAAGTAACACATTGTCTCATCTTTGCCGCTATCCTTTTGTAGCGCCAAAGGCGATCGCTCGTGTGAGTGAGCCAATGTAAGCCTGTCGATATACCTTTTTCACCATAACTCCTAAATTTATGGTGAATGTGTGTGCTTATAAAAAAATGCTTCCAATCAGGCTACATGATCATAGAACACCAGTATCATGTGCACGACGAGTAATACCATAAGGTAGAGAAAAATCACATGGTCAATTATTAAATCACAACTCTTAAGTGATGTTTAATGACCATTTCTCCCTTTGCGCATTCTAATGTGTAGTAACTTTTCAAAACATGCTCCTACCAAGAGACTCTACTTGTAAATATAAAAGTCATTTGCACAACCATGAAGTCAGCGATGACTAATCGCGAATCTCATTTGGGTCAAATTCACAATATAAACCTTAGATTCTAGTCAGGAAGTCCTACTGCGACTTTTAAGAATCTACAAGGTGACCACAAATGTCATTCAACAAACTTAATTTTCGATTTCAAGGTTTTACATAAATCTCTTATACTCAACAAAAACATGTGAGATAACCATAATTTATTTTTCATTAATGGTAAAACGATTAGGGCCTTTGCCCCCAAAGACAATCATAATAGTCTAGTCATTACTTTTAACGACAATCGCACCACAAACTCACTTAATCAAGTAAGTCATATTTACCCTCTAACAAAATCTTAACCTCTAACTCCCATGAGCAAACCATAATGGAAACACCAAATACCATAGGCAAAACTAGATTCTTTGGTATTGTCCATCTCATTAATTGTTTATAGATTGTGAACAAGAGCTCCTAGATACTGTTTTTCTAGTAAACAGTCTCACAAGACATGAAGCCTGAGCAAATTTTCACAAACCCATGTCCATCACCTCGTAGTATGGAACACCTCTTATTAGGCGACAATTAATTATCTAAAACAACCAGTTCACAATATCTATCAGGGTGACATTTTTCTAAGATTGTCAACAACATTCAAAGAACCACATTTTACTTAATAGGTCGTTTAATAAAAAAAAAACGACTAGGTACATTGGGTATCTTTGAATAGATGATTTGTTTAGGCCGCATGTAAACAGCACCAGCAACATTCATTCGCTTTCTGTACCAAAATAGTATTAGCAACAATCATGCGCTCAAAGTACTTCAAGTCTAAACATCACAAAAGCTAACTATCTAATTCTCCTATGAGAATCAGCTATTTAACACATTCAAGAAAAGTTTCAATAAATATGCGATCAATAGCTATCTAAATGCAACTCAATTAGTGCCACGAGATGGATCTATACCTCTATCAACTCTACTTTTCTTTGTCAAACAGATCAACAACCCCAGGTTGGATCATATAAGTGAAGTGAATTTTTGATTTCTATGTTGTTGTTCCTACTATGTGAATTCAATATATTTAGCGGAGCCATATTACAAATATTCTCTTCTAGTCTCGAAACGATGAGAAAATACTGATATAAAGCTACCATGTTATTTATGAGGATCCTTATATTCTATAACTTTTGGGAGTCACTATCACTAATGGTACACCATCACTCAAATGTATACTCACACTAGTTGTTGAATTACTCCCACTATTTTCAGTGATCATTTAAAAAAATTTTAAAAATATTAAGGTTAAGGTAATGTGGAATGAAACGTGATGAAAACGTTCTTTCCAAAAAATAAGTGTTACAAAAATCCACAATTCCCCACCTTCGCTGAAAATACTAGTAATTTTCTTGACTCAACCAAAAAAATGACCAAACTTAGATCCTCAAGATTTTAATAAAATTCACGTTTGCACAAAATGATCATTCAGCCTTTCTCAAGAGCAGATGAACTCAAAGTAAGGACGACAAGTCAGAATTAAGGATGCAGCCCTATATTACATCAACTCAAGTGTGATGTAACAACTGTTTTGCACCATAATTCATTTATAACTCTATTCTCAGCAAGTCATTAAACTGCGAGATAATTGTTCTCATCATATAACTCATACGATTTACGATTTTGAAAATTTTTTAAATGAAAAATATATTCTCCTAAAAAACAATTTGGATCGCAATTATATAATGAAACAATATTTTTATTACCTCATGTCCTTAGTGTACACATATAGGAACTTTCACATAGAAAATGTTCATATTGCCTTTTCTCTTTGACTCTTCTAAATAAAGGAGAGGGATCTCATTAGCGAGAAAATTTTCAATTTCTCAAGCTTCACACCTATCATCCGATGCCTCCACAGTATATTGTAGCATATCATCTCTCCACTTGAGAAATAATATCACTGAGTCAATGAGTGACCATCAAACCTGTCTCTGATACCAATGTTAAAAAAACTAGATCAGAATGCACAACGGAAACGACATTATCTCGTCGAAAATATTTCGGATCTAGTGCGGTTGTTCCACAGATTCTCCAACGTCATTGTTCGCCCACGATCTTCCCATCGATGGTGGAGTGTGCTACGTGATAATATCAGAGAAATACTCACACGTTCCACACCCTGGATGCCGTGACTAGAGAAAACCATTTGAGAGAGAGAACTTGTTTATCCAAGTATGTAATCCAAAGAGGAGGAGGAACTATGTAAATAGCCCCTCTAAACGTAACTCCCAGCTGGCCCTTAATGGCCAGCCATCAAATCTCATGAAGTGGTTTAAGAATCACTTCATAACCTCCAAGAATAGGTGAAGGAGTGCCCACTATGGGTGCCTCTTTCTTACACAAGGAAAATGAACAAAAGTAAAACAAAATCTGGAACTTAGGGACCAAGATTTGCATGTCTTATTTTCGTAATGTTCTAAACCGCGCGAGCGAAATACACTGTCCTTTTAGCTCTTAATTTGTTCTCTCTGACTAAGATATGTAAATCTTTCCTTTGATTTATGTTATCCAAGCACATATGAATTTCCTAAGAAATTAAGGTCAAAGCTCTCAAACCAGCACAACGTTTTTCATATCGACTTTACGTCATGATCTTTATGTACTCTTTGAAATGAAAAACATTAATGCCTTGTGTGAAGCACGGTGATCTCAGCTTACAGCTTCGTGTCATTGTAGCAAAAAGGAAGGGGAGAGAGAGAGAGAGAGAGTTACTTTGGATATGTTGGATTATGGATCACTTAAATTAATCATGGACGTAAAGCTAAGAAAATCGTATATATAGCTGTCACTTAGCTGTATTTCATGATCATTAATATTGTTCCAGTAGTGCAAGGAAATTGTTTTCTTAAAGTAAAAGACTTGCACAGTGGCTTGTGCCGAGTAGCTATGTACAAAGCCATTGATGATCTACTCAAGAATGATTGAATTTCAAGGCGCTCAATACTGTGTGTGGGTCGAAGTCTGTGGTTCGCTCGTCCTAACAACTTGGAGTCAATCCTCTTGGGGACGTCACAACAATTTTGAGTCTTTTGATTACATTCACGCTCCAGAGTATGAAACGGCCTATAGCCCTGCACCATGCAACTAGTGTATCAAATAGCTCATTTTGAAGTACCATATGCCAATGCATACAACTTAGAAGATACTAATTTTAAAATTTGGTCACGTTGTTGTAAAATCTAAAATGTAAAATACAAAACATTAGTTATACTTATATTAAGCTGTTACAAAATAGAAGATTGGTGACAGTTTTATGGCCGTCACAAATGTTATAATTTCAGCCATCTCACAAACAAAACTCAAAGAACAAAATTAACGTAACTGGTTGTAATATGCAATTAATATTGAACAACAGACAACCAAATCCCAAGAAAATATATGATTAATGTGATCGGTTTAGTTTTCTATTTAAACATGTTAGAAACTCGAAATCACAGTATATACTCATGCCAGATAAAAAAATAAAAGCAAGAATATGCGAAATCAACAAAAGAAATTACATGGTTCGGCCCTAATGGTCTACATCCACGGCATGCACAATTTAGGAGTCTTTATTATTGAAGAATGCATCAAAACTTGAGTTTACAATCACTTACAACCGTTAATTACCGTACAAAATATGGATTGGCTTCTTCGTATTATCCTCTAACGAAACCACACCATGAAACACACTTGATTATTTCTTCAAGCTCCAATTTGATCTTGGTAAAATTAGGGTTTGAAAAACCCCTTCCATTTCTTCCCAGGATCGCGGCTTCAAACTTTTAGTAAAGTGAAATTGTGCTCACTGCTTTTCACGAAGGCACACTTGTCTTTATATACAAATAAAATATTTACAAGTTTGTCATTAATCAAATATTGCAAAAGTATCATTACCATAATACAAAGAAAGTAAAAAGGGCAATGCCATATACACCATTTTTAAAAACTTGACACATCTTCAACAAATCTCCACCTTGACAAGTCTTTTATCCTTGTAAAGTGATATTCTTCTTCCTCTAGACTGTTCCTGCAAAGTGTCCGTGCTCTAATAGCTCCCCATAGTATTTAAATTTAGGCAATGTCTAAACTTGGTAGCTGGTATGGATTTTGTCATCATATTAGAAGGTTTTCCTTAGTTGAAACCTTTTCTACTTTAACCTATCTAGATGCTATTACATCTATCACAAAATGAAGTCGAATGTCTATGTGTTTAGACCTTTCATGGTATACTAAATTCTTGGCAAGATGTATAGTGCTTTGGTTATTCACAGTGAACTGTGATAACCCCTTTAAATATGCCTAACTCATGTGAAAAATCATTTAACCACATAGCCTCTTTTATTGCTTCAGTCATGGTAATATATTCAGTTTCAATTATTGATAAAGCAACTACAGATTGTAAATTAGCTTTCCAACTAATAGCCACTCCAAATGCTGTAAATACATATCTAGTCAAAGACTTTCTGGTATCCAAATTAGCAGCATAGTCAGAATCCACAAATCCCTTAACTCACTCTCCTGTTGGAGATCAAACCTAGACACTATGTTCTAATTAAGTACTGAAATACCCACTTCATAGCATGCCAATGTGACTTCCTAGGATTACTCATAAACCTACTTACCATGCTAATAGCATAGGTTAAGTCAAGTCTACACACCACAGCATACATGATGCTTCCCACCATGCTTGCATAGGGTATACCTTGCATAAATATAATGTCTTCCTCGATTTTAAGGGCTTGATTTATGGATAATTTTGAATGTTGTCCTATTGGTGTGCTAACAAGTTTTAAATTAGACATATCAAACCTATTGAGGATTTTGGTGATATAGTTTTTCTGAGATAGATAGAGAATTCTTCTTTTCCTATTTCTAACTATTTCCATACCTAATATCATCTTAGCTGGCCCAAGTTCTTCATCTCAAATTCTGTTTTCAGTATATACTTGACTTCCTCAATTAGATCGGCATCCCTACATGCTATAAGCATGTCATCTACATACAAGAGTAGGTAGATAATGTGGTCCCTAGAATGCCTAAAATACACACAACTATCATAATGACTCATTTTAAACCCATTGTCCAATATATGAGTGTCAAATCTTTTGTACTAATGCCTTGGGAACTATTTAAGTCCATACAATGATTTTTTAAGTAAATAGACATGAACAATATTGGACTCATTTACATAACCCTCAGGAGGTTACATGTAAATAGTCTTATCTAGTTCACCGTGCAAGAAAGCTATTTTTACATTTAATTGCTCCAAGTGTAAATCTTCATAAGCAGTATAGGATAGAATTAACCTTATTGAACTGTATTTAACAACAGGTGAAAAAATTTCATTAAAATCCATCCCTTCACTATGAGTGAATCCCTTTGCCACCATCCTAGCCTTATACCTAGGACCCTCAACTCCTGGTATGCCCTCTGTCCTTTTGTAGATCTATTTAGACTCTACCAGTTTAGCCTTTTCAGGCTTAACAACCATTTCTCAAGTATGATTCTTTTTCAAAGAATCCATTTCCTCATCCATAGCATGTACCCATTTATGAGACTCAATACTTTTCATGGCTTCCTTGTAGGATCTAGGATCCATTTCTACAACTTCATCTGATACGGTCAAAGCAAAAACAGTCAGCTCAGCTTGACCATACCTCTTGGGGAGGGGGATTTATAGCCCTCCTTTTTCTATCTCTGACCAAATTGTATGAACTAACTCCACCTTGATCCTCATCACCTAAAGTGAAAGTTTGAGTCTCAGCATTCTGGCCTTATAATTTTTTCAAATTATTGTTAGGTTGCTCTACCTTAAGATGTATCTTCTCGGGGTTAGTATCCTGAGTGGGTTCAAGTCTTTTAGTTTTAACTCGAGCCATTTCATGTTTATTAAAGACCACATCTTTACTAATTATACATTTTTGTATCCCTGGCTCATCAATCCATAACTTGTACCATTTTACTCCCTCAGAGTACCCTACAAAGATACATTCATAACCTTGGTTTCGGTCTGTCAATTCAGGTGTGAGCATATACAACACACCCAAACACCCTTAAGTAGTCATAATTAGAAGGTTTTCCAGTCCACATTTCTTGAGGAGTCTTAAACCCTATGGCTAAAGGACTCCTATTAATGAAATGGACTGCAGTTGTGGCAGCTTCAGCCCAAAAAGACTTGGGAAGTCCCGAGTTTGACAGTAAGCATCTAACCCTCTCCAATATGGTCCTATTCATCCTCTCAGCTAGACCATTTTGTTGAGGGGTTTTCCTTCCTGTTTTATGCCTAGCCATACCCTCATTCTTACAGAACTGATTGAATTCACTTGAGAGATACTCAAACCCATTATCAGTTCTTAATTTCTTAAACTTCCTTCCTACTTGAGTGTCTACCAATTTCTTCCATCCCTTGAATTTCTCAAAAGTGTCACTCTTATTTTTAAGAATGTACAGCCACACTTTTCTAGAATAGTCATCAATTATAGAGAGGAAATAACTTCCCCCTCCATGTGAGTTGACCCTAGCTTGTAACGCCCGTCCTTGGGGTGGACCTTTTTGCAAAATATTTTAGAAAATACGACGGGAATTACCGTCCAATTTACAACCTTTTTACTGTCCTTTCCAGGGTGTAAGACTCTACGTTATAAGTTAAAAAGTACTTTTATAATAAAAGAGGTCTAGAGTGAAAAATATAAATTCTTTAAAATAAAAAGACCTTTTCGTACGTTTAAAACCTTCATGCCTAGACCTCCGTGCTCTTTCCCTTTGGCTGTGTCCCTCCTAGGTGTACTGCCCATTTAGTTTCCTGTGGGGGGAGGGGCACACATAAAAACTAAAATGAGTCGAATACTTAGTAAGCGTTACTTCATACCGTTAAAATATAGCAACATAGGTTTTCAGTCATGCATTCATCATTCATACATACTATACATACATGCATACATGCTTTCATTTGGAAACATCACTGACGGAGGCTTTCTTCTTTAAACATGCTTTTTTTTTCTTTAACACGTTCCCCCGTCAGTACCTTCATTTCTTAAAGATGCGGTGCATTCATACATTACTTTACTTTTCTTTTCACTTTCATAAGCTAGTGCACGTTGTTACGCCCCGAGTGCTGAGGTTAGCGGCCTTTTGGGCCGATGGATTCGCCCGTGGCCACGGGTTGGAATCCCTTTCCGTTAGGGTGCAGCACTGGGTGCACTACCAGATACTACTGCCCGACATTGCAATATGCCCGTTCATTCATTTGGGTACCCCTTTCCGTTCATTCATATGGCCGTTACATGTTTTCATACATTCATTTATGCCACATGCCGTTCATTCATTCATTTCATTCATGTCAGCTCTAAAGAGCTGAGGCTTTCATTCATTTCATTGCATGGGCATGAGCATTAATTATTTTCTTTTCTTTTCTTTTCTTGCTTTCATGGAAAAACATCTTTTCATGAGAAAATATTTTTTCGTTTAAAAGCATGGCTTAAACATCATCTTTTATGGCATCGTTTAAAACATCAGTTCGTAGGGACATTTAAAGCATCAATTCTTAGGTACCAGTTTTAAAACGCTTTCTTCGTGTCTCTTAAAGTATCGGTCTTAAGCTCGGGGCACGGCTCTCGAAGCTTTCTTTCTTTTCTTTAGAAAATACGTACAATAGATACGACGTATAGTCATCCATTCACATGCATACAATTAATATTTTTGGGTGCGTAAAAAGGGGCTTTCATGGAGGAGCCGTACATACGTATACTTTTCAATACTTAGCATGTTTTCTTTAAAAACATCTTTCGTGTCCTTTCGTAAAGCATCTTTCATGGAAAATCCTTTATCTTTCTTTTTCTTACGTACTTTAGAAAACTCTAGAAGAGCATGAACGTAAGACTTACCTGGACTCCATGCTACTTTCATACCATACGGTCCATTCATGCGCGTGTCAGATGACACCTATATTCATACATAACCTTAACGTTATTCTCTATCTAGTGCATAAATAGCTGAACTAGAAATAGAACTATACTTTACTTAGAACACTCACCTTCTATCCTGTGCTCTTTCACGTTCCTTACTATGATAAAACCCTTGGAGACCCATTACAGTCTCTACTTCTTTCAACCTTGACGTTCTACTTCGAGTGCTTACTCGCTAGGATGAATCCATGATTCACCTTAGGATTAAGACACTAAGACCCCTGTCTAGTTCTTCTCATTAACCACTTTCCGACGCATGACTTAGACTAACTAAGTCACGCATCCCATTCTTAGACAGTACCCTCATCATTATCCTCATGTATCTTAGCTCACTCTACTTCTCATGACCATCCATCTACACTACACGACTCCAAGCCACTCTGAGGCTTGAGCACCGTGTAACCATACTTAGGATAGATTACCCATTACATATAGTGAATCCGTCCGGCACGTGCGTTTAACCAGATAACACACGTACCTTACTCCTTTATCCCTTAAAACTATCATTTAATCCATTGGTCACAGGCTCGTATGGCGAACGCCATACTCCGTTACCAATATTCTCATAACTCGGCTAGCACGACCCTTCATGCTAGCCGAACCTCATGACAGTTCATCCCAACACTTGACACGATAGGACTCTGTCCATAACTACATCTTACGTCACGCCACATAGCTCGAGAGTAAATCCCAAGCTATACCGTGACCCTGTCACGTCACCTCACATGCATCTTAACCCATTACAGCACAGTTTCATGATTGACCACGTCACTTCATGACGTTGCCCAATCATGCTTCCGCTGCACTGCTCTGATACTTCTTAGCCACTTAGCACATACTCCTGGCCATAAGTAGATTACACGGCGACGCTCATCGCCGTAGACTACAGCCATATCACTACGACTACACATACCGCACCACCTTACGTCACGCCATATAGCTCGAGACCATTCCCAAGCTACACCGTGACCTTATCATATCACCTCTGACATTCCGCTACGTCACCTATACGTCAATCTCCAACTCATCACAAGTACGGTTCCTCACTTACTCCCGTCACATCGTGACACCTCGTCACGTTTCCGCTACATCACTCTTACGCTAACTCTTCACCCATCGCAACAACGACTTCTTAATCGACCACGTCACTTAGTGACGTTGCCTAGTCATGCTTTCACTGCGCTACCCCAATACTTTTCTAACCACTTCGCACTTATTTCTAACCATAGGCCAACTACATGGCGACACTCGTCGCCATGTACTACAGGCCTTATCACACACTTCAGGACACTGTTCCACAGTTCCCGACACCATACCTCAAGCCCTTTGCCCATCAACTACGCAATCACCTTTATCTTCGCGACACGCCATACGGTGTATCGCTGCACCTCATGGAGTATACTCCTCATGTACTCCCTTCACGGACTACGCCACATCACCACTATGGCACACGCCATATGGTGCGTCACTCCACTACAATGGAGTACACTCCACGTGTACTCCCTTCACAGAACTACGCCACATCACCATTATGGCACACACACCATATGGTGCGTCACTCTACTACAATGGAGTACACTCCACGTGTACTCCCTTCACAGAACCACGCCACATCACCATTATGGCACACGCCATATGATGTATCGTTCTGCCACATAGAGTATACTCCACATGTACTCCCTTCACGGTACTACGCCACATCACCGATATGTCATACAGGCCATACGGTGCGTCACTCCACTACAATGGAGTACACTCCACGTGTACTCTCTTCACAGAACTACGCCACATCACCACTATGGCACACGCCATATGGTGTATCGCTCTGCCACATAGAGTACACTCCACGTGTACTCCATCCACGATATTACGCCACATCACCGCTATGGCATACACGCCATACGGTGCACCATCTCACCACATGGAGTACACTCCTTGCGTACTCCATTCACGGCACTACTCCACGTCACCGCTATGGCATACATGCCATACGGTGCATCGTCTCACTACACAGAGTACACTCCACGTGTACTCCTTTCACGGCACTACGCCACGCCACTACTATTGCACATACGCTACCACCACACTTCACAGCACAGTCCACAACCTATACTACTAACAACACAGTCCACAACCTAGTCAACTAGCTAGCATCTAACATTTAATATAAATAGCGAGGGATAGAGATTTATACCGTCGACGGGATAACTCGTGCGTCGCTCGCTAGCCGTCACAGCTATAACGTCGAAAGGAACGTACGGGGTGGCTACACAGCGTACAGTGGCTGTTTAAGCGTTTGGATAGCTAGGTGTGGTCTTGGAAAGGCCTAAGGTGGCCTTGATGATGCTAGAAAGGGAGCGTATCGCGGCGAATCTCGCAGTGTACAGTGGCGGTCAGTCGCGCGCAGTGACTGTCCATCACGTGCAGTGATCACCCACCACATAAAGTGGTGGTTTAAGCTTGGGCTAGACTAGGGGAGGTTGTTAGTGGAGCCGTGGAGGCTCAGTGGTGGTCGGCACGGTGGCCTACGGTGGCTGGCCGTGCACTATGAGGGAGGAGAAGCTGTGGGAGAGTGAGAGAGAGTTTGGGGCCGTGGGTGGCAGATCGGGGCCATGGGTGGTCCGGTTGGCTTCGTGGTGGCCTGAGGATGCCGGAGAGGGTGGTCACTCGCCGTGGGTGGCGGCGGGGGAGGTTAAACCCGTGCGGCATCCGTGGGAACACCGGGAGGTGGAGGAGAGGCCTACTGGTTGTGGGTTCAAGGGAGGAGGAAGGGAGAGACCTGGGGAGTCTCGTTGTGGTGGCCGGTGGCCGAGATGGCCGCGCACGGCGGTACTAGGAGGCCGCACAGTGAACCTGTGCATGGGTTTACTGTGCTCGTGCATGGTGGAGGGAGGTGGCTGCATGGGAGGGGCTGAGGCCACTGGAGGGGACCGGTCGGTGGCAAGGGAGGCTGCCGAGGGAGTGGTGGCGCCAGGAGAACGGTGCACGGCGGCGCTGTGGCTACTAAGCCCGTTCAGGCTTGCACCATCGAGGGAGGACGAGGAGAGAGCGTGAGAGGAAGAGGCCGGCATGGGTGAGCTCGCTGGAGGGAGAGGAGGCCAGTGGTGGTGGTCGTGTGGCACGGCGGCGCCGGGCTGGGTTGTGAAGGAGATCGGGCGAGAGAGAGGGCTGCACCGTGCAGTGCAAGCCGAGAGGGAGGAGAGAGAAAGGGGAGGGAAAAGTGAGGGAGAAGAGAGAGAGGACTGGGGTTTTATACTAAAACCCGTTCTCTGGAGGTCTATAAAATGGTCTACGATGACCCTTAAACACTACTTTAAAAACGAGTAAACGTTTATTTAATTAAAAGCATTGAGAGGAATAAAGATAGAATATTATTTAAAATAATATTTCTTCATCATTTACCAAATGATGAAGTCTTACTTAAAATATTTAAAAGAGTAAAACTATTAATTTAATTAAAGATTCCATCATTATTTAGATCACATAATATTTTAAATAACTGGAATTATTTATATAAAATAATTCCCACAATTATAATATTTTTGGAGCATTTCAAAGATATTATAATTTAGTTATTTAAAATATTCTTTAGTTAAATAATAATAGGAATCTTCCATTTAAAATACACATAACTTTAAAACACAAGATAACTTTAGAAATCACGTAGTATCTTTAAAAACACGCCAACGAGATCTGGCACGCGTAACGGGGCTCTTAGACACTAGAGGGGAGGAGCGGGCTGTCTATCGCATTTGACGTAACTGCTTACATCAAAAGGAGGAAGGAAGGAGCAGGGTGTTACATAGCGAGACCCCAAAAATTCGAGTGCACATAGTCCAGGGTTTGTTTTGTAGTGTGAGTGGTTGTTTTAAAGCTTACCCTTTTTTCTTTCCCAATGATGCAATCCTCATAAAAAAGTAAATTTTTTAGCTTTTTCTCACTTAGCAAACCCCTGCTTATGGAGTTTTAAAAGTCCTTTGTGACTCACATGACCTAACCTTTTGTGCCATAGGAACGATCCTATCCTTACCATTTTCTAGGATAAAAGAAACCTCACTTATAACAGTTTTTCCAATGAGGGTATACAAGCCATTTTTAATGACTCCTTTAATCATGATAATTGAGCCCTTAGCAACCCTCAAAGATCCAGATTTAGACTTAAAAGTGCACCTGGATTGGTCTAGCACACCTAGTGAGATTAGGTTCCTTTTTAATTTAAGTATGTATCTAACCTTAGTTAAGAGTCTTTCAATACCATCATGGAACCTTAGTCTCACCGACCCTATATTCTGGATTTTATAAGACTTATTGTTGCTAAGCATCACAAACCCCCATCTAAACTAGTGAAAGTTTCAAACCATGTTTTATTAGGACATATGTGAAAAGAACATCCTGAATCAAGGATCCATTCTTTTCTTGAATCATTCTCTGACATATTTGAAACCTCGGCACTCTCATACCTATCACTCACAACCGAGGCATCTCCCTCCTCCTTAGACCCATTTCTTGTGTTAGATCTCTTATTAGGACAATCTCTTTTGAAATGCCCATCTTTGTGACACATGAAGCATTTTAATTGCGTCCCTTTAGACTTAGGCTTGGTTTGGGTAGTGAAAGTATCTGAGAATGTTTGTGAATAGTAGTGAAAAAGTAATAATAGAATATTGAATAGTAATAAAAAGTAGGTGAAAAGTAATGAATAGTAGAAAAAGTAGGTAAAAAGTAATAATAAAGTAAAGAATAGTAGTGAGAGTGTTTGAGAGTACCTCAGGTACTCTCGGTACCCAAACTAGCCCTTAGACCTGCCCCTCACATTGTTTTTACTATTCTTTCCCTTTTGGCCTCTTTTTGCTCTCCCCCTCACAGTCAAGCCCTCCCCAGCTTCAGATTTTATTTTAGACATGGCTTGTAATTCCCTGGAGTGAAATACGACCTGAACCTCATCTAAGGTCAGTGTTTCCCTCCCATACATCATGGTCTCTTTCAAACTAGCATAAGAATTATCCAGAGAATTCAACAATAAAATTGCTTGATCTTCATCGTCAATTTTAATATCAATATTAGCCAAATCTAAAATAATTTTATTAAAAGCATCGAGATGGTTAGAAATCGATATACCTGTGGACATCTTGAATGCGTAGAGCTTTGTTTTCTTGTACAGTCAGTTGGCCAGAGATTTTGTCATGTAGAGGCTCTCTAATTTTAGCCAGATTCCAGCAGTGGTGTCTTCGTTGGTTACCTCCCTCAGAACTTTGTTTTCGAGAGAAAGAAGGAGTGCGCTATGAGCCTTCCTCAATATTTCTTTCTTATCATTCTCTTTAACAGATTCCATTTTCTTTTCTCCAAGAAGAGCTTCTTGGAGACCCTGTTGAGTGAGAAGGGCTTTCATCTTGATCCTCCACAGCCCAAAATCAATTTTTCCATCAAACTTTTCGATATCAAACCTTGCAGTCCCCATCAAACCAAAGCTCTTGATACCACTTGTTATAATTTCAGCTCTCTCACAAACAAATACTCAAATAACCAAATTAACGTAACTGGTTGTAATATGCAATTAATATTGAACAATAGACAACCAAATCCCAAGAAAATATATGATTAACGTGATTGGTTTAGTTTTATATTTAAACATGTTAGAAACCCGAAATCACAGTATATACTCATGCAAGATAAAAAATAAAAGCAAGAATAATAAAAGATCAAATGCGAAATCAACACAAGAAATTACATGGTTCGACCCTAATGGTTTACATCCACGGTAGGAACAGTCTAAGAGTCTTTATTATTGAAGAATGCATCAAAACTTGAGTTTACAATCACTTACAACCGTTAATCCCCGCACAAAATGTGGATTGGCTTCCTTATATTATCCTCTAATGAAACCACACCATAAAATACACTTGATCATCTCCTCAAGCTCTAATTTGATCTAGGTAAAACTAGGGTTTGAAAAACCCCTCACGTTTCTCTCCAAGCTTCAAACTTTTGGTAAAGTGAAATTGTGCTCTCTGCTTTTCACGAAGGCACACTTGCCTTTATATACAAATCAATATTTACAAGTTTGCCATTAATCAAATATTACAAAAGTGTCATTACCGTAATACAAATAAAGTAAAAAGGGCATGTCGTATACACCACTTTTAAAAACTTACACATCTTCAACAACAAATTTATATAATTAACTGTTACAAAATGTGAAATTTGTTATAGTAGAGCTATAAAGTACACATAAAAAGTAATGCTTTCCGTCTATATGTATAAAGATATCTGTTGTGCAATGTATACTTAATTTACAAATATATGAAGGGAAAAATTGTGTGTGTGTTTTTTTTTTAAATGGAATAATACTTCTCATTCATAAAAAAATATCAGTTACACTGATCATGGAACACTGCACTCAATACATGAATGGGACATTCCTCCATCCAAACATATTTCCCCTCAAGGGAAAGTGCATGCCTAGCCAACAAATGTGCTAGAATACTCGTTTCTCTGTGATTGAAACTAATCTGCCATCCATCACAATTTGACATGAGCTGTTTGATATATATCATGAATCACAGCAACAACTTCTGGGTTGTCTGAATGGGTTGTAGAGACCATGCACAGTTACCGCTTTTGAATGTCATGATCAACTACGTAGTAGAGGCTAATGGGACCGCGTTTATGCAAAAATACGTGCGAATATTTTGATGTCAGATTATTTACAACACACAATTCTGTGGAATATAGAATCTCATATATATACATATATATATATATTTATATATTTGTAACAGATATATTAATATATACTCAATCACGATCTGTCCCAGATGGCATTTTTAAATATAAAAGTACTGGACAAAGCTCTCTGGTGGCACACATCATATGGCCAAAGAGCCACTTAACCTAACCTTGTAGTTCTTAACCTAATCTACACACTAGTTTCCACGCCAGCCAAACCAATAGGATTCTTTATGAAGATTTTTTAAATGTAAGATAAATTTTATAAATTTTGAAAAATATTACAAGAGGTCAATACAAGAACAATCTCTCAAAAACAAGCATTAAACTGACAGGAAAATAGTACTGATCTTAATGCACAGAGCAGCCAACTCTTCTATTTCAGAGATTATTAAAGGGAGCTGCATAAAGTTAGAGATTATTAAGATATCTGAGAGAAAGTGCTGCATGTAACTCTCGCACTATAATTGAACAGATGGAAGCAATGAACCACAACAATTACGGATGACTAGCGTGGATATTATATATACCGCCAGTTAGCTAATATATGAACATATTAACCGAATAATCATTAAACAACAACACTAAAAAATCAGCATCGATCTCCTAGAAGTCATTTACTTGAATTCGACGTGAACTGATATTATGTTGGAAAGAGGTGTTGATTATTTGGAAATAAAGCCTATCTCTCTCTCTCTCTTTTTCTCTGGACCCTAGCTGCATGCAGTTGTGTATATAACGACTAAATTAAGGATCAATCGAAGTCAGACATGGACTTGTACTAGAAAAGAAGTCAATG
Organism: Pterocarya stenoptera; assembly: GCA_003123785.1. Taxonomy (NCBI): domain Eukaryota; kingdom Viridiplantae; phylum Streptophyta; class Magnoliopsida; order Fagales; family Juglandaceae; genus Pterocarya; species Pterocarya stenoptera. The sequence continues at coordinate 15,471 of QEOT01004681.1, read as the reverse complement.
TTACAACTAATCATTCGCTTAAAGATCATTCTTAAGGTTAGGTATGATTGAATTTCTCAGTCGTTCTCAAATAATATGATATCTTTTCTGCCACCTTTTATCATTTGTGGGACGGCTCACCAACTAGTTAATTAGGCGCAAGACATCACAAACAAGTGAAACATTTTGTCATGTTGTTGTTATTGTCATCACCAATATATACTACTATTATTGTTATTGTTATTATTATTATTATTATTATTGTTGCTAGATGTTGCTATTATGATTATTAGTTTATATTTTAATCCTAATCGGCCTAATCCTTGCCCCTCCGTTAATCTATCGTTTCAAAAACCAAGGAATCCAAACCCCCATATAAGTACACAGCAACGTTCCCATATAGTTAGGGCAATTCTTCATCTTCTTCTTCTTCTTCTTCTTCTAAAATGAGTAAGTCATTTTTCTTTTCCGGGCTTGATCAGGAGGAAGAGATTATTACAGATGTTTCTTCTGGAGTTCGGATCATGAAGGATAGGATCTTCAGGTCAGCCTTCGACCCCGATGAATCTACTCTTCTATACAAGCGTAATCATGTGTTGATGATCATGGCTTACGATCAGTACTAGAAGTTACCCAAGTCAGAAAAATCCAAAATAAAGGGGTTTGGCTAACGAAATGCAAGCAACCTCCTGGCAAGTCTTATATCCTTGGCTCTTATATACCTTGATGATCTTCAAGCGTCTCTATTTTGTTTCCTTCCAAACCAAAGGGACTGAGTGGTGTTGGAGAACTGCAATAACCTCACGGCAAGACTGGTCCTTTGGCTCGCTTTTATCCTCTTTCTTCCTTGTTTAATTGTTCTTATTTTGCAATCCATTTGGTTGCAAAGAAGATGGAAAAAAGTAAAACTAGTCTGAAAATTCAAAGCCAAAGTTCTATCTTCCATATTTGTTTTCTCTTGATATTTGCTGGACAACAGAATATTTGCTAGCTGTTGTTCTTTTTGTCCCTTGTTCTCCAAGAATCTAGGAGAGACTACCTTGTAAGGTTCTCTTAATCTATGTTATCGGTAGCTGGTTTTCTGAGGAAATGACTGAGATTCCAAACTGAGTATGACTTTGATAAGATCAATCTACTCCGCAGGCCACCACTTTTATTGTTATAATTTGATGTTCGAAGTTGCATTAACATATTAAAATGCGTCCATGGTGATAGCAAGAATTGTTATTTTGGATGGATAAGATTTTGTTCATGGGAGGTGCAGAAGTGTACAGAAGCTAAGTACGTACGAAAACTTCTTGACGACAAGTATACTACAAGAAAACGTAAGAAAATAACATACAAAGCTACGAAAACTACTGCAAACAATATCCAGCAAGCAACAGAAGTAACGATCTTCATGACTAAATATTCATGGATATAAATATCACTAAAAAAATATATCTGTCCCCGTGAAAAATGGAAATACATAGAATAGCTGCGTTTAAGTCGTAAAAGAAGTCAAGCAATTAGAGATATATAGTTCGTGGCGGACGAAAGAAGACCACCGGCCGCTAATATTGTGCTAGCTGTTCCTGTATGCGAGCCCACTTTATAGCTACGACGTTAGGGGCCATGCATGGTCCTCCCAAAATTTTTAAGGTTCGTGTGTACTATGTATTTTCTCTCTCAAAAATTAATTTCTTCACCCCCAAAAAATTAGATCTTTTAGCTTAATGGGTTGATTCTGAAAATAATATAAAAAATAGCTGCTTAATTAATATAGGCTCCAAGGTAATTAAAACAAACAGTACTGTACAAATCATTTTAAGTTAACCATTTTTCCCTATTTTATAAAAAACATGACTAATTCATCGATCAATAATACTATGAAATATTACATCATATTATTATATATATAGCATTCACTTAATCAATGTTGTCTGCAATATGCTCTACAGTACTTTTGACATCAAAGTTCTGGTTCTTCTCATCGCCAGACCATATGAATCAGTATGATCACTACCTCACTTTTGTCATAGTACTTAACTCAGAGTTGTCTTCAGAATGGCTTTTGCCTCTTGCCAGAAAGACTTCAGCTTCAACGTTATAAATATCTTATATTAATTTTATATTATAAGATTAAAATTTATATGTTATATCAAATATTATATTAAAACTTATAAGATTATTTTTATGTTATATCACATGTTATATTAATTTTATGTTATAAGATTAATAGACTTGAATAATAAGATTAGAATTTTATGTTATATTAATTAGTAATTTAGTAGATAATATATATAATATAATATAAAAATGATAAAATGTATACCAATCCAGTTCGGTTTAAACCGGTTTTCAAAATAGGAAAACTAGTATTGCACCGATTTAGGACCGATTTCGATTCTTAAGAACCGGTATCGCATCAAACCGCTTAAAAACCAGATCGAACTCATCGATTCGGTCCGGTCCAATCCAGTTCAACCGATTTTTCGATTTTTTTTTATACCCCTAGTTTTGAGCATTCTAGAGAGAGAGAATTGAGATTATAAGTAGAGGGAAGTTCTTGTAACTGGCTCGATTTGGATTGAGAGTTAATCTCAACCCATCTCATTTCATCTTATCATTACAGTTTTTATAAATTTTCACACAAAATACAATAAACAATTCAACTTTTTCAAATCCCAAAACAATAATAATATTAAAAATAATATTTTATTCAATTTTCAATTTTCATCTCAACTCACTATCCAAACCTAACCTTAATGTGTGTTGTAAATCTCCTCTGAATAAAATTCCCTATAGCTCCATGGGCGTAGGCATGTTGCTGAACTCTTGTATCGTGTGTGGTTGATTCATGTATTTCCACATTTATTGTTTTAGTGTCTTCTTGTTATCGTTGTTTTTGGATGTCGTATTTTCCCAACAATTGGTATAAGAGCTCCAAGGTTCAAGGTTCGAGATTGAAAGAGAATGATGGATGGAGAATATGTGAAGGTTGGAATCGAGATGTTTGATGACATAGATTTTGGATACTAGCGAATGCAGATTGAGGATTATTTCTAGAGAAAAAGCTTCATCTTCCTCTATTGGGACAGAAGCTAGACATCATGGACGATGTTGATTGGAACCTGTTAGATCGATAGGGCCTGGGGTTATACAACTCACCCTGTCAAGATCAATGGTGCACAACGTTATTAAGGAGAGAATCACAGCAAACTTATGGCGACTTTGTCTGGCATGTATGCTGTCGGAGAATAACAATGTGCATCTGATGAAAAAACTATTTAAATATGAAAATGGTAGAAGCTGCGTCTGTTGTCCAACATTTGAATGATTTTAATACTATCACAAATCAATTGTCGTCAGTCGAGATTGAGTTTGATTATGAGATATGAGTATTAATTCTGTTGATGTCATTGCCAAATAGTTGGGAAGCCATGAGAATGACTGTGAGTAATTTTTTGGTAAAATGAAATTGAAATGTGATTATATCCAAGATTTGATCCTAGTTGAGGAGGTGTGCAAAAAATATTCTTGTGAGTTCCAGGGTTCAGGTTCTGCCTTGAACGTTGACACTCGGGACATGGGACATGATAATCAAAGTTCAAGAAGAGGGGCTAGAGCAAGTCTTGGTCTGAGCAACATATTACTTGCCAGAATTTTGGCAAGATGGACAAACATCAAAAGAGACTATCAGAATCCAAAGAAGACTGAGGATGGCGTTGCGAACGTGGTGACTGAAGAAATACATGATGTTTTATTCCTTGCAGTACACAATCCGGTTGATGATTGGATGTTGGATGCAGAACTATGTTACTGATGATTTTGGTAAGATGCACATGGCTGCTAGAGAAGCACTGGATCCAGTGGGAGTGGGAAATGTGTGTATAATACTTCCAACAGAAACGTGTGGACTTTGCAGCAAATTAGACATGTTCCTAAGCTTAAGAAAACCCTAATCTCTATAGGACAACTTGACAACAACGGTCATTCAGTAGCATTTTCAGGAGGACCGTAGAAGATCACAAAGGTTGCGTTGGTCTTGGTGCATGGTAAGAGAACTAATGCTTTATATTTAACACTAGGGATCAGTGATGTGTAAGAAAATAAAAAGTTGCGGCAAAGCAAGATTGATCGTGCTAATCAGATGGGGAAGAAAAAGGGAGTCAGTTTTGCAATTTCACATGTATCTGCAAGACTAGGAAAATCTCCTGAGGCCACGGTGCGGAGCAAAGGTGTGAGAGACAAGGACAGTGCGTCCAGTGATCCAGGGTCTTTTACACCTATAGTTGCTGCTTGCAGGAGAGCCAAGACAACCAAACCTCCATAGTGGTATTTACCTATCTTGAACTATATCCTATTGACTGAAGATGGTGAACCACAGAACAATAGGAAAATCTTGCGAGATGGATGTTGAGGATATCACTCTTCAATCACATTCTTCCCATACATGTCAAAGTTGACCAATGTGATTGTAGGAGATTTGTTTCTATATTGTTTCCTTTTTAATTGTACATCAATTGATTTGTATTACAGTTACACAATTTGTAAATCAATATATAAAGCAATACAACTCACCTCTGAAAGTAAGGAGGATTTCAAAAATCTTATGGTATCAAGAGCAAAACTGGTTTAGCAACCCACAGATCCATTTTTTTTTCTATGGCTTCCGAAACCTCTTCCACCCTTCTCCCCTTCAACACCTTAATCCACATGATCACTATCACACTTTCTTCCTCAAATTATCTCATCTGGAAAAGCCAACTCCTCCCTTTTCTTAAGAGTCAAGAATTATTGGGCTATGTTGATGGCACCCTTGTGCCACCCCCATGATTTGAAACTACCGACTCTCTCACACCAAGTGACAAAGACCTGGCGTGGAAGGTTACTGATCAACGCCTTCTTAGTCTCTTGCTTTCCTCCCTCACTGAGGAAGCCACAGTTGATAAAACACGACACCAGATCCGTTGTTGAATATGCTCGTGCTTTCAAAGCACTTTGTGACCAACTCCATGCAATTGGTCGTCCTGTTGATGGCACCGAGAAGGTGCATTGGTTTCTTTGTGGGCTCGGCGGTGATTTCTCAACTTTCTCTACAACACAGATGGCCCAAACTCCTCTCCCTTCATTTGCGGATTTAATCTCCAAAGCAGAAAGCTTTGAGATTTTTCAGAAGTCTCTAGACTCCTCTCCCTCCTCTGCTATGGCTTTTACAGCTACCCCTCATTCCACCCATCGTGGTGGTTTCTTCCCGCAACCATCGAGGGCACACCCATGGGCATGGCAGCGGACAAGACGCGGACAAGGACCTTCCAACTCAGACTAAGGGCATCGTCCTCCATGGTGCCAAATCTACAGGGTTGAAGGCCATTAGGCCAATCATTGCCGCCAACACTATACTCGGAATGAGCCCTCTACTCAACTTGCTGAGGCATTCACAAGCTCCTACTTTCTCAATGAAGAAATGGGCACCGACTGGTTTGTGGATACAGGGGCCTCGTCCCATATGACCGTGGATCACTCTCAATTGGACCAGTCCACAAATTACATGAGTAAGGATTGTGTAGTTGTTGGGAATGGTGAGTCACTACCCATTACCTATAACGGTAATATCTCTCCTACCCCAAATATCCATCTTCTCGATGTCCAAGTTGTACCTCGCCTCACAAAAAATTTGCTTTCCATTAGCAAATTAACATATGATTTTTCATTATCTGTTACATTTACTAAAAACTTGTTCGCTGTTCAGAATCGCAAAACAGGAAGGGTGGTGGCAACCGACAAGCGTGATGGAGGCTTATATGTGCTTGAGCGAGGCAATTCTGCTTTTATTTTTGTCCTTAAAAATAAATCGCTTCATGCGTCATATGATTTATGGCATGCACGACTTGGGCATGTCAATCATTCTATTATTTCTCTATTAAATAAAAAAGGATAGCTTTATCTTACCTCTTTGTTGCCTTCTCCTTCTTTATGTAGCACATGCCTTATTCTTGTAATGAAAATCGGTCATCGAAAGTGCTTGATCTTATCCATTGTGACCTATGGGGTCCCTCCCCCGTCAAATCTAATTTAGGATTTGCCTATTATGTTCTTTTCATTGATGACTATTCTCGCTTCACATGGCTCTATCCTCTGAAATTGAAATTTGACTTTTATAATGTTTTTATTCAATTTAAAAAATTGTGGAAAACCAATATTCTGCTCGTATCAAAGTTTTCCAAAGTGATGGAGGTACTGAATTTACTAGTAATTTCTTCCAAGATCATCTTCTTTCTTCTGGCATTCACCATCAGCTTTCATGTCCATACACACCCGCCCAAAATGGTCATGCAGAAAGAAAACACCGCCATGTGACTGAGACAAGATTAGCACTTCTTTTTCATTCTCACATTTCTCCTCGTTTTTGGGTTGACGCTTTTAGCACTGCAGCCTACATCATCAACCGCTTGCCCACATCGCTTCTTGGAGGTAAATCACCTTTTGAGATTTTGTATGGTAACTCTCCAAATTATGAAAACTTTTCATCCTTTTAGTTGTCATGTTTACCCTTGTTTACGTAATTATATGCCTAATAAACTTTCTCCTCGCAGCATCCCGTGTATTTTTCTAGATTACAATTCCTCTCACAAAGGGTTTCGCTGCCTCGATCCCACCATCTCTAGCCTCTATATCACCCGCCATGCTCAATTTGATGAAACTCATTTTCCTTCCCTTGCTACCTCTCAGGCCCAATCTATATCCTCACTTCATTTCTCAAATTTCCTCGAACCCAATCTCATCCATATAGATCCGCCTCCCTCTCCCTTTGACACTCGTTCCCCACATATTACTCAATCTGGGTCTAATCCATGTATTATGTGTACTGATTCAATGAATGAGTTTCTGCAAGTTACTGATTCTCTTGAATGTCCTCCGTTGCAGCACTCGGCTCCCAATCCATCTCCTCCTGAGCCCAGTACAAATCCCACACATGTTGCAATTGTTCCGTTGGGTACTCACCCTATGCTTACGAGAGCTAAAGCTGACATTTTCAAGACTCTTCATTCGGCAAATCTTAATTTCTTGGGTACTTCTGGTCTTCTTCTAGCTCTCCTTGCATCAATTGAGCCTAAAGGCTTCAAATCTGCTGCTAAGAATCCGGCTTGGCTTGCTGCCATGGATGAAGAACTTCATGCACTGAAGAATAATTATACCTGGGTTTTGGTCCCTCGGCCGGCAACACCAACATTGTGGGCTCCAAATGGGTTTTTCGGACCAAATACTTGCCCGATGGATCTGTTGAGCGCCTTAAAGCTCGTCTTGTTGCCAAGGGTTATACACAGGTACCTGGTCTTGACTACACTGATACTTTTAGTCCTGAAATCAAGGCTACTATTGTTCGCGTTGTGCTCTCTCTTGCCGTGACACAAAAATGGCATCTTCGTCAACTTGATGTCAAGAACGCATTTCTCAATGATACTCTCACTGATCAAGTTTAAATGGAGCAGCCTCCAGGGTACATTGATCGTCGCTTCCCAAATCATGTTTGCTAGTTGAAGAAAGCCCTCTATGGTCTCAAGCAAGCCCCCAGTGCTTGGTTTCAGCGCTTTAGCTCTTTTCTTATTCACCTTGGTTTTTCTTATAGCCATGCTGACACATCTCTTTTTTATCTATCATCAGAAGTCGAATATTATGTATTTGCTTCTTTATGTTGATGACATTATTATTACAGGCAACAATTCCTCACTTCTTGCAGCTTCACTTGTAAACTCAACTCTGAGTTTGCCACTAAAGACTTGGGTTCTCTCAGTTATTTTCTTGGTCTTGAAGTTACTCCAACCGCCAATGGTCTCTTCATTAGTTAGCTCAAATATGCACGGGATATTCTTTCTTGAGCTTAGTTACTTGACAGTAAGCCTGTCCACACTCCCATGGTTGTTTCTTAGCATCTGTCCACTGATGGCTCTCTGTTTTCCGACCCTACTCTTTACAGATCTCTGGTCGGCACACTTTAGTACTTGACCATCACACGGCCTGACATTGCTCATGCTGTCAACTCTGTCAGCCAATTCTTGCATGCACCCACTGAAGACCACTTCCTGGCTGTTAAGCGCATCCTCCGCTATGTTAAAGGCACCATTCACTTTGGCTTAACTTTTCGCCCGTCCTCTTCTCCTGGTGCTCTCGTTGCCTATTCTGATGCTGATTGAGTCGGTTGTCCTGATACTCACCGTTCCACCTCTGGTTATTCTATCTATCTAGGTGATAACTTGGTTTCCTGGAGTGCTAAGAAACAGCCGACTGTCTCTCGTTCTAGTTGCGAATCTGAGTATCGTGCCCTTGCCTTCACTGCCACTGAACTCATTTGGCTCACACATCTCCTGCGTGATCTCCAAGTACCCATGCCTCAGCAACCTCTTCTCTTATGTGACAACAAAAGTGCCATTTTTTTAAGCTCCAATCCGATTTCACACAAGCGGGCTAAGCATGTTGAATTGGACTACCACTTTCTTCGTGAACTTGTTGTAGCTGGCAAACTTCACACCCAACATGTCTCCTCTCATTTACAGGTTTCTGATATTTTTACCAAGAGTGTTTCTCGTCCTCTATTTGAGTTCTTTCGATCCAAGCTCCACGTCTGATCCAATCCGACGCTTCGCTTGCCCAGGGGGGGTGTTAAGGATATCACTCCTCAATCACATTCTTCCCATACATGTCAAAATTTACCAACGTGATTGTAGGAGATTTGTTTCTTTATTGTTTCCTTTTTAATTGTACAGCAATTGATTTGGATTACGGTTACACAATTTGTAAATCAATATATAAAGCAATACAACTCACTCTGAAAGTAAGGAGGATTTCAAATATGGGGGATCTAGCAAGTGGAAGTTAGCTGAGAAGAAGCTGATTGAACTTCTAGAGAGGAAGTAGAAACTGCACAAAAGATGGCCATGTTGACTGAAGACAGAACAGGTTGGCAGAAGGAGGTGGGATCAGTCGGCCAAATCAAAGAAAGAGACCTCATAAACAAGTTCTCTGATGTGTGCTAGGGTCAGTACTAGACCAACTATTCCAAGTACAGTGGGAGTTATGAGTCGCCCTAGCGATGTGTTGACTGAAGGCGTTGTGTAGTTCATCTTTTTTCTTAAAGACGAGTGCTGTGAGATGTAGAGGTGATAGGGCTTGTGCTAGAGAGAGTGGCTGCATGTGGAGGAATCAGTCTCCAAGTGGGAGATTGTTGGATTATGTGGAGTCTGGTTGTGAGCCGAGAAGACGTTAAGCCGAGAAGTCAACTCTTGCTCGACATGGCGCTCAAGCGAAACTCAGGTAGAGAATTCTTTCAAGTAGCACACGGCATTGGGCTCATGTGAAGCTCAACTCTAAAGTTTGCTTGAGGCTCGCTTGAGCAAATAACCTAAACAGTTGTCGCCTTAGAGTTTTCCTTCGTCTACTATATATATGTGCATGTTATTTTATTTGAAAGCATCATATTGAAGCCTGAGAGGAGTGGAATGACATTTTGAGCTTTTTAGAGAGAGAGAGTTGAGATTGTGAATAGAGGATAACTCTTGTAATTCATTATTTGTTGTAAATCTCCTTTGAATAAAATCTCCAGCAGTTCCGCGGAAGTAGGCGCATTGCCGAACCACGGAAATCTTGTGTCGCGTGTGATTAATTCCTATGTTTATGCATTTATTGCTTTGTTGTCTTCTAGTTAGAGTTGTTTGTGGGTGTGGTAGTTCCCCAACACCATATATATCCCTCAGGAAGAATTTTTAGAGCCTCCTCTACACCTTTCTATCTTTGCCGCATGAATCGAAGTCTTCCCTTGCTAGAAATTTGTCGCCAAGGGTTAGAACTAAATACTTTTTTAATGAAACAAGAAACTCCTCACAAAAGCTTACTTTTTACCGGAAAAGTTTATGGTTGCAAAAAATGTTGTCTCGGGTGAGATGCAAGGCATTGCAAACAATCATTTGTGGCATCTCTTCTACGTAAATGGTTATTTGTAGGGGAATCAAAAAAATTAGATAATCGGTTGAACTGGACCAGACTGGACTAAACTAGTGGGTTCGGTTCGGTTTGTAAGCGGTGTAATCTAGTAGCAGTTCTTAAGAATCAAAATCGGTCCTAAACGGTTTCAGTAGTGAATGGGTTTTTAAAATTTCAAAACCGGTGTATACCGGTTTGATTTTAAAAAATGTACAAAATCAAACCGGTTGCACCCCTAATTATTTGTAGTGAAACAGTTTTATCTTAAATGGGCATTTGAGCCCGAAATAACTCGTGATAAAAAAAAATCATCAGTATAAAAAATACAATATTGCGGTGAAATTCAGTTTGCAGCAAATACAAAAAGTTAAAAATATAAAATAAAATTATACAGCAATGAAACGAGAATGAGCAGAAAAAGTACAAAAAAGGTTCTAATATAAGCCTAAAAAATAAATAGGAGCACAGTTGAGATCCAAATTCACCACAACATATAAATAGGATTTCAAACAAACATGGATGTAGATCAACAGTGCAAACATTACACAAACTGAACATCATTAAAAATAACTTTAATCTATCCAAACGACAGCAAGTAAGAAACTTAGTTATTCATTTTAAATGGTTTTTGTTTAATTTTGAAAAGGCTTCTTTTTTGTTTTTTATATTTTATATTTTTGTATTTTAACTTTTATTAGTATTGGCGGTTAATTAACAGAATAGTGACAAAAGGATTAATCTGACTAAAGTTGAAAGTAAAAACGCTTCAAAGTAGAAACTTAGGCTCCATTTAGATGTTGAACTGAGTTGAGTTGAGATGATAAAATATTGTTAAAATATTATTTTTTAATATTATTATTATTTTAGAATTTGAAAAAGTTGAATTATTTATTATATTTTGTATTGCAATTTAAAAAAATTGTAATGATGGGTTGAGTTTGGTTTAGGATCCAAACGTATCCTAGTTAGAGACTAGGGTTCATTTGGGAGTGAGATAATATGAGAATTTTGTGAATAATAGTAAGATAATTTGTAAATAGTAGTGAGATAGTTTAAGTTGAATATTTTTTAGATTTTGGAAAAGGAAAAAGAAAAAGTTGAATAAAAATATTAAAAAGTTAAAATATTGTTAGAATATAGTTTATTAATTTTATTTTTGTTTGGGAATTTGAAAATTTTGACTTATTTTTTATTTTTTGTTTGAAGTTTAAGGAAGTTGTAATAATTAATTTGAAAATTTTATATTTGAATTATGTTTGGAAAGGAGATGAGGTGAGATAAGATAAGATGTGATGAGAATTTTGGGATGAGTTCTATTTTTAAACAAGCTCTAATCTGACTTAAAAGCAAACTACAGATATTCTTTTAGTATGTAACCCTTACATTTATTATTGATCATTTTATTGTTGATACTCATTTTCTTAATTGTTTATTTTCTTAAATTATAGATAATAATCTCGATTTTTTTTTATTGGAAATTTAGCATCCAAAATTTTAGAGAGAGAAACATTTAGAGTATGTTTTATAAGACTGCTTTAAATGGATATAAAATACCATATATTATAGCTCTAAGAGCACTAGCATTAGACTAGCCAAATGCTAGTGAAGCAAAAAATATGGCTCAAATCAGCTGCATTGAACTAGCCAAATGCTTTCAAATAATACTATGAGCTACAATAAATCTATTGCAAAAGTCATATTTGAAGAGTCACTGTTTACCGATAAAAAGTATATTTTATTGAAAAATAATCTAGGAAAGTGGTCCAATTTTTAGTGCAAACCTAGGAGTTTGATATTCTCCATTGTTTTACATTAGTATATGTAAGAACCTTTTTACTTTTTGATTACTTGAGGTTAGATTTTAAGTTTTCTTGTGTTTGTTATTTGATATATACATATATTTTTTTAATTTGATCACAGAATTGATTAAATTAATGTTTAATTTTATTATTATAAAGTATCGATATTGGGATTGGCAAAATGTGTTTGTTGGATATATAGGTTGAACAAAAATAGTTGTCAAACAATAATTTAATTAAAAACTAAATTATTAATTAACATATGGTTAGTATAATTATAAAACTTGAAAAAATAAATTTATAAAAAATATTATTTTTTAAAAAGTAATATTTTATTATTATTTTGACTAATAGATGAATAATCCAATGTAGAGTTATATCTTGAATGACAAAGACAGACGACAAATCATATGGTTTTAGGCAAATTTTAGTTTTAGTTTTGACTGGATCATTGCCAATACTCTTATTACCTAGAACAATGGGTCAATTTCGCAAAGTGACGATCAATGGGTGGCCAAAAGTGTCTCCTTCAAATCTTACTTCAATTCTATAGAACTCATACAAAACTTGGATGATATATTGCGACTACAATTAAATTACTCTAATTAGGAATGTAAATGAGTTGAGTGGGTGGGTTTGGATGTTGAAGTGAGTTGAGTTGAGATAATAAAATATTGTTAGAATATTATTTTTTAATATTAAAGTTGTTTTGGGATTTGAAAAAGTTGAATTGTTTATTATATTTTGTATTGGGATTTGAAAAATGTGTAATGATGAGTTGAGATGAGTTGGGATGTGTTGTACATCCAAACGAAGCAAAGTGAGTGGTGGGTTCGGTAGTCAAGAATAACTTATTTATCATCAAGTTCCATTTTATATTCAAGAATAACTTATTTATTTTCGAACGAGTTCGAGGTGGTTCATAAATTTCTTAATTTTGAAATAAATATTATATCTTATTGATTTACCTAAAACTTTAACAAACTAACTTTAGATTTTTGGAAGTATCTTTATACAATTCATATATACATGTATGAATAATTAGAGCATTCACAATGGTTCCTTTATCTTATCCTTTAAAATACATCATCAAATTTCAATTTTTCTATTTTACATATTGACTTTTATTCACAATGCAGGCTACGTATGGAAAGCTCTTTTCAGCGCGCACATCGTGGTCACTACACTATGTCTGGCGGTCCCTGTCTCGACCCCGAAATCAGCCTTTTTCTCCTATGAATTGTCAATTTAAGTTATTTTTTTTTCTTTTCATGGTGATATTTCGATTTCTGTTTTGAGAGATGATTTTTATTTCTGATTTGTGGCCAGATTTTGGCGAGATATTTATTTTATTCCACATTTGGGTGGTTGGCCAGAGTTTTCTCTCTATTTGTATACTTTTATGATCAGTAAACTCTAATCTCCGAGTTTATCTCAGAGTTTTCTCTCTATTTGTATTTTTTTAATCTCAATCCCTAGTTTCCATGATTTAGCTAATTGTCAAAATAATCTCTATTTTGTCCAGCGTAATATAAGTCTTAGTTATCATTGTGAGTGGAAAACCACAATAACACAACAAATAATCAACAGAAGAGTGCGTGAAAACTTCACCTGAAAAACTCCAGTCTTCAATAATCGAAAAAATTCATAGTTGTGCCCAAAGACAATGGCTGCATGATATGTAGATATATAATTGCTCAGTCGGTTAATATTCCCATGACAAGGAAAATACGTATTTGAGGCATCTATTATTTTCCTTTTTCTATCCTTTTTCAAGTGCTCATAGTAATTAAAAACTGGCATTTGAAGACACTGCCAGAGGCCGAGGCAAACCCACCGCCATTGAATCCATATGCTGCCCACCACTTGAGTCTGCATCCATCCCTCTCTAATGATGAAATCATTAGTGGTTGTTGTGGCATCAAGACCCATGTGGGGCACCTAATCTTGTAACTCCTTATGGATTTTCAAATGGCTACAAAAATAATAGCAACATATATATATATGTATATTATATATAATATGTGTGAATGTGAAAGGTAATGTGATCAATAATGTGGGATTTGAGTCCTTTTTCCCTAGGTACTTGCTCTTCCACATGCCTTCCAGCTCCCCCACCATGTTAAATGGTTTGAATTATTAACCTTTAATTGCAGAAGCTTTTAAATATTAGTTGTATAGGATTCTTGTATTTTTTTAATTTTAAATAATTGCATGAGCCAGAGGTGTGCATGTGGAGGCTTAGGAAATGGGCTGACATTGTTTATGGGAAAGAATGGTGTCTGGTGGGCACAGACAATGATTGTCTGAAAACATTTCCCTCGATGGGACCCATTTTCTGTTTCTCTACTTCGTGGAGAAAGTTCGAAGTTGTCTGAAGTTTTCTATAAACTTTCTCGACCTTGCAACGTGATGATATTCTCTTCTGTCCTATTCATTATTTGGTGGTTTGAGGTCACATTTATCTTTTTCTTTTTTTCTTTTTTTAAGAAGTGGACAGTATTCGAATTTTATTGATAACCCTCAGTTTTGACAGGAAAAAAATCGTGATTATAACTAGACATATGAGGATTATAAGTAAGCATAAAGATCAAAATCCAGGTATCAAAAACCAAAAGATCCAACCACAAACTAAGAAAGCCAAAAAATTACAAATCAAATATAAAGAACAACCCTAAGAAACCAACCTGCAAGAAAAGTAACAGATCACATATATAAGAAAATAACAAAGAAACGAGAAGTAAAGACCCAATACCTCACTACTTTGATAACCTCAAATAAGGAAAATCAATTATGTCCACGCGAAGAAGGCCTCTTAACTGACTAGATAAAGTATCCCTATCATCAATCCAGTCTATATTTAAACATGAACTAAAAACTGAATTACCTCCATTATAAGCATTAATTTCTTTGAGCAACAATGGCAATTGATTAACACCTATTTTCTCATTATCTGCATCCTATCATTTTTTTTCTTTTCTTTTTTTCCTATGTATTAAGCAGTAATGACTGCACCTAATGATGCTTATGTATTAACTACAAGGATTATGCATCAAGAAAGAGAACCTGCTTAGAGACCCAGATGCTGAAGAAAAGGTTTAGAAAGATCTCTTTTAAGGTGGACTATATGGTTCATTGTACTATGAGTAAAAGAGAATAGTGTGTGAGGCAAGTAAAAGAAGCATGGCATTGCAGTCCATGTAGTTACAGTACCTTTTCAAATAAAAGTAAGGTGGGGAAGTTACCCAATTCATTCTTGATAATGAGTTTCTAATAAAAAAATGAAGGTAAATTGGAGGGAGGCAAGTTCATTTTCCCTTCAAAATTAAGCAATCAAAATAACAAAAAAAAAAAAAAAATAGCATTTTCATTTGTTAATCACCCCACTTGGGTTGACCATGATAAAATTATAAGAACACGAGTACAATGATCACTAGTAGTGGAACTGGAAACACATTCTCTCCATGTTTTAATGTCTAGGAGATTTCCAATAAGTGCAAAGCTTGACAGTCATTAGATGCAGATCATTAGCTGGTGCAGATCCCAAGAACCCACGAATACATGATAATATAATCTCCATTTGCTATTCATTATCACAAGCTCTCTCACTTTCTCTCGCTCTCTCTCTCTCTCTCTCTCTCTCTCTCTCTCTCTCTCTCTCATAACTCCCTTCTACGACATTCTTACTCCTTTGTTCCACAGAAGGAAAAAACAATGCCATACAACTGAGAGG
>QEOT01004680.1:40283-81266 GCA_003123785.1 Pterocarya stenoptera | reverse complement strand
ATCAAGAATTTTTTGATATGTATTTGTTGATCCTAAGTGGGGGGAAGAATTTGGAGTTATTGGTGAGGTTTTCACCTGATGATTTGGGTAATTACTTGTCAGATTCGTTCCATGGGACTTCCACCTCAGGCAGTTCTACTTCTACATCATCATTGCGGATGGGGGGATGTCTACCCCTCTAAAAAAATACTGTATCTACATTACAACACAAACTAAGTACGTAAGATTCAAGAAACATGCAGTTCTGTTATGATTAGCACTAGTACCTTTCGAATGGTCTTTTCAGATTTTTCAAGGTCAACGGGAGTTGGCCATATAAGAATGCTAATCATTTTGCAAGTATGGACATTAAAAACTTTCATTTATAAACTGCATTATTTCAAGCAACATTTTGGAGAGTAGCAAAATAAATTTTACTTGAATGCTGAGAGAAAATCAAATGTAAATAAAACATATGTTGATATTTGCAAGCAGAAACTCTCAATCACATAAACAGACGTGTGAATGTGGTAAGTTAAATAGGTATCCATGCAACTTTATCAAGTTTGACCACATCACAAGTTTGACCTCGTGAAACAATTTCACACATAAAACAAAATTTTAGAAGACTAGCATTCACTTGAACTGATTTAATTTAGAAAATTATCTATATAAAAAGATAATACAAAAAGAAAAAGCTTCATACTTGAATGGTTGATATTTTCAATCGTGAAATCTTAGCCTTTTATAGATCTGGTAGGGGTCTACTAACTCAAAAGAGTCAACAAACAGCTGATTTCAATAATTTATTTTCTTTTGTTTTTCAGAGAGAAGGTAAACCCTATTGAGATCAGAGGTACAAGTAACGCAATACATAAAACGAGAAAACAAATAAACTATGCTATCACCATCTGCTCTTCTGGCCTAGGAATGGATTGCCAACCTTTACAAATGTGAATATCTTTAAGAGAATCCGAGGGTGCTTCCATTGTCCATGTCGGATAAATTTCACTTGGATGGAACACAAATTCTTCACAGGCCCCTGTGAAAAAGCAAGCTTGAGCATCAGAAACAAATCTCCCCTAGATCTTATTGATCTAGACTTTGCTTCTTACATATCCGCTGCGGATGGAATCAATGCAACCACGTATTAACAATTGCAAATTTCGGAACTTCTCAAGGGACAAGTAAACTTATCAAAAATAAAATGGAATACCATAAAAATCTGATTAGGTATTCCAACTTTAGCAAAATCTAAACCATGAGTCCTAACTGTAATTCCAAATTAACGGCTTCATAAATCCCTACAAATCGAATAAAGCGCAAAACGAGAAGTAACCCTTACAAAAACTTGGAACAAGTGCGATAGAGAGAACCTGCGAGAGTGGTGACGCCATAGACCAGTCCGTGGAGAACTCCGACAGAGAACCGCGCGAACCCCTGGGCTCATACCCGCCAGTGCTCTCAGGCTGGAATCCATGTCAGCGCATGGTAGGGACGCAGTGACGCCACGCCATGTTCTGTCTTCGTTGGAGCTCGGAGTCCAAGCTTGAATCGAAACGTTAATTAAAGATGGGCCAAAAACAAAAGACCTTAAACATAAAACGGCTGGAGAATAATACCCGAGTACGTATTGTGTAGTTTGAGTTGGGCTATGTCCAATTTAAGCCCATGGAGTGTTCAACGGTCACGTTTTAGTTCGCGACCCAAAAATAAATTAAAGAGCACGGCAACTTTATTAACATCATTAGCACAGCCCAATTTTGCTGACATGGCAATGCCATGATCTATCCGTAAAAATCCCGTAGAATTCACATAAAAATAGGTTAGTGTGATATTCTCATTTTATTAAAATTATTTTTTAAAATTTTAAATCTCTCATTTAATTTAAAATTTTAATTTTTATGATTTCTTTTTATTTTATATTGTTTAATTGTTGCATAAAAAAAATCAATATATATAATCATTACTTAAAGATGATTCATTGTCCAGCACTCCTCGTTTTGATTTTTCAAAGTAAATTGGTCCGCACCTCATTCAATTATGTCCATGTCATGTATAACTCCTTGTCTTGTCTTTATTGCTCCCATCTAATATTTGATTGGCCCTGACGATTTTGAAGGTTGTTGTCAAATTTGAATTGCCCCAAAATAATTTGTTTTGATATTTTTTTCTCTAAAAAATTGATTTTGTCGTACGTGCAACCAACATTTTTTTTTTGGCTTAAATCAAATTAGTAAATGACTCCATCTAATCTAATGACAGCCGGACTACACCATTTTCTAAGCTGTGATCCTTTGTTAGGGGTTAGATATAATTATCGGTTACGTTTATTTAAAAAAAATTAAAAAAAAAATTACATGAATCTTATATTTATTTTTTATTTTTTAAATGAGTAAATAGACCTTTGCAGTCATAGAATAAGTAAATATATTACATTCTTTTAAAAAAATAAAAAAAATATGTGATTTATATAAAAAAAAATATTTTATTATACGCGCCTGTACTCGTATCCATTTCTCTTTTATTATTCACGCACGTACGAGAGTAACAGCTTCTCCGATCTCTTCTATTGAGCTGATCTATTTAATTAATGGCTCGTGTTTGTCGCTTTGTATATGCGTGTTTGCGTATTAAAAACAAAATATTAGTCATTTTAACATGATAAGTAATTTTGCTCGTTGTAAATTACTATTAATTATATATGTTTATAATCGAAACCCAATTAAGACTTTGTACCACTATCTCATTATTATAAGCTAATCAAATAGTGATCGACCTGGTTGAATTAATATATATAAAGAGAAATGATTAAATGGTTTTAAAAGTAATGTCACTACAAGAAATCAAACATTTTCCAACGCTCAAAATCGTCGCAAATACTTCTACTAATTATTGCAATTGATTATTTGCGGCAATTTCTAATTTGCTACATGTTCGACAAAATTAAAGTGTCATTTTTTTTAATCAATTTCAACGATAGGGAAAAATCATCACGAAAACCTATTATTTTCAACGATTTTTATTTGCTGCAACTATCCCAAAAATCGACGTAAATAGTCTTTTTGTTTACCATTAAATCATTGAGAAAAGTCAATTGCGGTGATAACAATCGTCACAAAAGGTTGAAAAATCGCAGCAATTGGCTCGATATTTGTCCCAACGATTTTAAATTATTGTCGCTATTATGTATTTGCAACTGGTAATTGTCGCCCAAAAAGAATATTTGCGGCGATTAGGTATCGCCGCAAATAATGTTCATAGACAATAAATATTTCCAACAAAGTTCGATTATGATGCTAAAAGTGTTTTGCGACATACATTAATCGTCGCAACAACAAATGACATTCAAGCCAAACTAATGGAAATGGTAAACTGAGATTGAAAGTTCGAAGGAAAATTAAAAAGAGCACTCTTAAAGAAAGTTAACTTGCCACTCTTAGATAAATATATCTTTTTCCAACTAGCCAATTGACATTCAATCTGCTCAATCATCTCATGTATCAAAAATAGACTTGGCCTTGAAGGAGGCACCCATAGGCCAAAGTACTTCATGAGCAAAGTGGGTACCTTTCAACATATATATTCAAAAGTTTGTGAGCTTATAATTGATGAATACTACAACTAAAATTGCGGCACTGATTGAATTCAATTTTTGATGTTGAACAAGCTAAATTAATATGCAGCCACATGCAGTACTACTTGAGCTCTCTCTCATATATATGTATATGCTATAGATATGTTGGCATATACATATATATATATATATATGATGTTGATAATCCTAATCCCATAACAAGGCTAACAACCAAAATTATCTTTGTATTAAAAAGAGGAACATAGATTAAGAACAATAAAACATTAAACAAAGAGACAAAAGCATGATAGAAACTCGATAAGTGTCGTCGCAAAATCTGTGTTAATCATGAGTGCTTAATCTAAACACATTTTTCCTGAGTATAACATGAAATATTGGGTCAGTTTGACATGATATGTAAGTAGCCACATCAAAAAAAGGTGTTACCTGACAAAGAGTCATAGAATTTTCTCTCTGCAGAATTTGGGTATTTGATCAGATAAGGAGCTTGGCTCCTATAAGTAAGCAGAAGATCGGGAAATACCACATAAGTAAAGGCAATCTGGATAAATAGTATGGATTATTTATAAGGAGCCTCTTGTAAAGCAAATACATGAATTTATTCTCCAAGGAAAAAATGATTTGATGTAGTGCATAAATAAACCTGTATGGCACATATAGAGAAGTGACCTAAGCTTCTACACCTGCAGCAACAACAAATGACATTCAAGCCAAACTAATGGAAAAGGTAAACTGGGATAGAAAGTTCAAAGGAAAATTAAAAAGAATACTCTTAAAGAAAGTTAACTTGCTACCCTTAGATAAATATATCATCTTCCAACCAGCCAATTGACATTCAATCTGCTCAATCATTCCATGCATCCAAAATAGACTTGGCCTTGAAGGAGGCACCTATAGGCCAAAGTACTTCACGAGCAAAGTGGGTACCTTGCATCTCGATATGCTAGCCATACCATCCACATTACCCAAGACCATGCAAAAAATGCTAGATGAAAGGAATTCTACATGCAAACCCAAAAACAATACTGAACTTGTCAGAATAAAGTTGTTGAACCCTACTTAATGCATCTATATTTTTTGTAACACACCGTTCCCATAGGATAGAGATGCTACTAACATTCATAACATAATGTCCGGTAAAGAGATTCATATCCTAATCACCTCATTTTTTGAAAAGCATAAAAAACTGAAATGAACATAATTGTTTTGAAATTGAACGTAAAATGAAAGAACATAAACTAATTATACGAATGACATGAAAGAATTCTAGTTCTTGTGTGAATATCACTTATGCCTTCCTAAGTCTTTGTACTAAATCTACTCCTGACCATCCAACTCTACATCATCATAGTCACCATCTGTAAAATTAGACATAGAAGAAAACAGGAAGACAAACAAAAATGAGTAGAATACTCAATAAGTAGCACATCATACTGTAAAATATAATTTAGCCTAGCATAGACTTAATTCCTGATGACTTTTCATACATACATACATCATGAATTAACATAGCATATCTATTCATCATTAACATGAGTGGAAACATACGTAATCATGGCAACATGTAACATGAATGCATAATAACTTGTTTATCTTGTCTTAACATGAAGTGAAACACGCTTGAGTCCGTGTTTCACCTAACTTGCATAACCTGGAGTGAAATACGCTTGAGTCTGTGTTTTACTTAACTTGCATAATCTGGAATGAAACACTCTTGAATCCGTGTTTCACTTAACTGAATAACATGGAGTGAAACGCGCTTGAGTCCTTGTTTCACTTAACTGGCATAACATGGAGCGAAACACTCTTGAGTCCGTGTTTCACTTAATTGGCATAACATGGAATGGAACACGTTTGAGTTCGTGTTTCACTTAATTGAATAACATGGAGTGAAACACACTTGAGTCCGTGGCACTGTCTTGAAACTTCTTGTCTTTCTTAATGCATGAGAATTCATTAAGCTTCATGAACTTTTCTAACATGGCATACTTTTGTTCATAACATAACATGACATATTCTTGTACATGACATAGCATAGCATAACATGACATGACATAGCATGATCTGAACATTTTATGAAATTCCATGGCATACATGATCTAAGTACTACATGAACATGGCATACATCCTCTAAGTATTACATGAACATGGCATATATAATCTGGCTATTCTATTACATGGCATACTAGACGTAGATTACTACACGAACATCTCATAGCTTCCATGTGATTTTAGTAACATTCATTCATTCAAACCTAATCTCATATTTCATCAAAGATCGTGAAAGAAAATCTAACCTTGACTTGTCTCTTAGCGTAGCGTAGATAACTATCATAAACACATCATATTTTTATACAAAACAATAATATTCACAGTACGCATGCATTTATATAATTATACTATTTACCTCTTAGCGCTGCTTCTTGATTTCAACTTGAAGCGCTTTACCTATACGAAGTACTAGATGTTACTAATTTTCTAGATAAATGTGTCATGGTTCTTTACGTGTTTGAATACAAAATTGGAATTTAACATATTAGTTATCTTGTTTCCATGCAAATTTAATGAATACTTGTAATATATAATTAATCAAGAATAAATAGCTTAGTAGTATAATTGGGTTTAATAAAGATCTACTAGTGTGTTTGGATAGGCTATGATGGGTTTCGAGTTCGAGGGATTTTGCTTCTGATGAAGATGAAATTAAGTTTTGGGGCTGTCTCATTCATTCGGTCTTCAAGGATTTCAATGGTTCTTTGATTTCCATGAAGGAAAGATTTGATTTTTACTAGCTAATTTGTCAATGGTAGTTGATGGGTTTTAGGAAATTTGGTTTTTGGAGCTTCGAAATTCATATAGTATTGTTTGAGATTGATCCTTCTGTTCAGCTAGAGGAGGAGAAGAAGATTACGGAGGCTCACGGCAACTCTCACTACTTCATATTCTTCTTCTTCCTTTTGTATCTCTCTTCTTCTCCTTCTCTCTCTCTTTGTCTCTCTCCAAGGAATTCGATTATTTCTGATTAACTGATCGAAGTTTGACGCATTCCGATCCACCATTGCTAGAAACCATGGGTCTCTTTTCTCTTCTTTTCTCTCTCTCTCTCTCTCTCTCTCTCTCTCTTCCAATTTCTGGGTCTTTTTTCAACTATTGCTCAGTTTGGTTATCGAGAAATTACAAGTAAAGGAAGTGGAAACCATATGCAGAGTCTATTATTTCATGGTTTTTTTCAACTTGAAAACCTACCTCAACCAAGTTAAAGAGTTATTATGTTTGGCAGAGCTGTGGATTGAAAAATCTAAGATTTGGAACTCTTTTTCCTTTGTCTTTTTTTTTTTTTTCCATTTACGTTTCCTGGTAAACAAACAAAGGAAAACCATTACTGAAGCGGTAGTGTATTCGTATTAAAGAATTATATTAGAGGTGGATGGATTCATGTACACTGATTAAAGTTTCTCTCTTTCTTTTCTACATTTTTTAAGGTTTTGGCATTTTTTTTTAATATTAACTACTGACGTTAGCCGGTTCCGCGGCGGGGATGCAGAGGCGGTTGTTCCTAGCATTTTTGTTTCAAATATGTACACGAGGTAAACGCCTTTTTTTTTTCAATTAAACCACTATATTTTGTAGGTGTTGGTTGCAAAGACTTCCAAATTTTTCTCATCTTGATGTGTTCACATTGACATATGCATCCTTTTTTCTATTGGTGGTTTGAAAAATAAAAAATAAAAAATAAAGGATCATGCTATAGTCACCGCTCGGGAGCTGGGAACTACCTTTAGTTATAGGAATTTTTTTTTCATACATGTATTTGTTAACACTTTTAAATGTTTTTTAAAAACATAAAAAAAAAATCAATATTATTAAAACATACTTTCTTAATTATTAAGTAAAATAAAAATAAAAATAAAATAAAAAATCATAGTGATAGAATCGAGCGGTAAAATCAAACGGGAAGAGTAGTATTATCCAAAAATAAAAGCCCAATTGGAATTGGGAGCAGAAATTCAACTTTGCAGTCCAGTCGACCTCCCCACCCTTTCACACGCCCATGGCCCATGGCCCATGAGTTGGTACTCGGTTGTTGAAGACGTGAAGGCTACGTACCAAAATCATGACCGTTGCGAACCAGACACGCAGTTTTCCATCCATCTTTCATTATCATCTATGGATTGTCGAAGACTGTTATGAAAGAAATAGAAATATAAATGAACTAAAGAAATCGATGGATAAGAGTAGAGTTTTGGATCGACAGAATGTTTAATCCGTGTAATACTTATGCCCATTCTCAATTATTGAAATAGAATAACTCTTCTGATCATGCACTTTTCATTACCCCACACCCCACGACCCACATCTTATAAAAAAAAAATATCAAGTGTAGGATGTGGGGATGAATAATAATTGATGTATAACAAAACTCATTGAAATAATCCATGAATTTATTATTAATATAAATCCAATTTACAAGTAAAGACTTGAATTTATTAATGGAACATGCAAGATTCGGTGCAACTCATTTAGATACCGTTAATAAAGGAGTTAATTGCATATTAATTTCCTGGATCCAAAAAATTAATTATCAAATCTACTCTATTATAATAAATGGTTATCTAATTGTAAATAGTAATTTTTGTTATTTTTCTGTTAAGTCGTGTTTTACCAAAAGGCTCTTAAGACTCTTGACCATTTGACATGTAGCTCCCTTGTAGAATTTAATGAATGATCTTGTTTTACCAAAAGATTTTTAAGACTCTTGACCATTTAACGTGTAACTCCCTTGTAGAATTTAAGAAATGATCCTGTTTTACAAAAAGGCCCTTAATAGCCTCATGGCGCACATGAATTGACGTCTTTTTTTCATGTCATTGTTGTTCTGACAGTATACTCATTTTCCTCTCTTTTTGTTTTAATTTTTTTAAATAAAAAATTAAAATGACTTTACTCTTTAGAACAGAAACACTTTGAGCATTCTCATAATAAAATTCAACTTTAAGTAAATTTAACTAACTAAAAAAATACTTAAAACAATCAATATATAATATTAATTATTAATTTAAATAGAATATTATTATTATTATTAATTTGATTAAAATATAATTATTATTAATATTTTAATTAGTAGAACTATAAAATGTGATAAAAATAAAAATGAAAAAAATTATTAAATTAATAATACTTTATTATTATATAGAGAGTAAATAGATAATCCAATATGAATGCAGACTAATGCTCATATTTTGCTGAAATTTAGATTTTTTTTTTTTAATCTTGATTTTTTTGTCTTTTTTTAATCTTATATTTTCTTTTTCTAGACAAATAAATTACTAATTTTTTTATTTATTTTTTCTTTATTTAAATCATTATGTCAGTTGCACTGGCCGTTGCCTAGAATAATGTTTTTATCATAATTGAGAGGTAGACTGGGGAGGGATTTGCTGCACAGCATTACCAACCAGGGAACCGCTCGGTATGAGAGAAGAAAATTGAGTCTTTAGTCCCACATAGAGAAAAGGAAATAAGAACCAGCCAATCCTTCTGCTACATAGTGAAGCATTCAAAATTTCAAACACATCTCAAAGCCGTGGAGTCGTGCGGTGAGCACAAAGCGAACTATTCTTTCGCCTTTTACTAAAGAATACCGTGTGCTCGCCGTTTACAGCGGCATACATCAATTTTTTTAAGGGGATTTTCTCTGGATTTCCTCACCAATTCTAGTTCAGATTTCCTTCGTTTGTAACATAGTAATTCTTCTTTTTATCCAAGTAGCAGAAGGCTTGTCATCATGATCCAGTTTAACCTAGCCCAGACCCACTTGCATTAGCCCATGTTGCACAGTCCCCTCAAAGCTACACGGTTTAGATTCATTTACGTCCAAATTTCAGTGCCAACTGCTAAGGAATAATTTTTTCTGATCTTCGTGTTCATTGAGTCAAACTCAATTTCTGAAACTAGGCCTGATCCAAATTTGAAGTAGTCTTCTAGCCATACTGATATGCAATTCCAATAAACTGCACCCATTGTCGAGTATATAAAGAGGACCTAAACTTGTCAACTTGTAGCGTTCAGAGCCGAGATTGCAATAATTCAGCCAATCTTCAGGGATAATAATTTGCCAACTGATATGGAAACCTTGACCCTTGTATTTAGGAGAAATCAGTGAAACGGTCATCCTTGTATCTTGTCCATAATTATAGGCGTTTGATTTGTAGTTTATATTTTTACACTTACCTTGTATACAATCTGTCTATATAAATGAGGTACTTCACTCTGGATCCATCATCCAGAATTGTTCCAATTTCAGTTTTTTTACATTCCTTATGAAAAGCTTGACAGTTGTCTATTTTTTTTTTTTAAAAAAAATCCGATAAATATTTAAATTCTAAAGCTGATTTAGCAAAATCTTTGACATTGAATTTGAGAACATTAAGATTTAAACAAATCCACTAGATAGAGCAGCCTAAGAACTATAGAAGATTCTCACTAATGTGGATGGCTACAACATGTTTTCTGATCAAACTTGGACATCAAATGGATCATTAGTTTCTCAACAACCAAATAAATATATTTTCAAGACCCATATGTAAGCTGAATGATTGAGTTGCTCAAATAGTACCTGCGTGAGGTATACTTAATTAGAAAATTCTTTTATTCTTTTTTCAATTAAATCACCCTGTTATGGGGACATGACATTACTTTCAAACCATTAAAAAATAAATAAAACAAGCAATTATCCTAAAGATTTAGCCAACTTGATCATTTAATTAGTTTGCTATTACTTTTTTTAAAGAAAATATGAACAACTTTGTCACCAGTGATTTTCTGCATATTGATTGTACTCCAACATGTGCAGATCCATAACATATTTCATTAAGATATTGATCGTGAAGCACGCAGTTAACCACTGCATATTTGTGAAATCAATTACTGCTGCCTTAAAAGTGCGATAATCATTCATGAGATGCAATGTCTGATTATAATACACCCTTTAGTATGCTGAACATCTATTTTCTTTCGACCGTATTTTAGCAGGCTGCTAGGAATCAGATAACTAATGCATGCAATTTTAGCTCTCTCTCTCTCAAACCATTTTTTTCTCTCTAATTCCCTGCATTTTCTTTCACTTTTTGACATTTCCTTCTGTCCAAACAATAAATATAAGGCATGGTAAACTCCATGTGATTGGTGGCACATCACCAATGTTAAAAATGGAAGAGGAGAATAATATTTGCATCCGTCTTATTTGATTTAAGTACATTTTTTACAAATAAATAAAGTTATAAGAAACTAAGTATGGAAACATGTACATATGGTAAGTGGACTAATTTAGACTAATGCCTAGAATTAAGGTGATTGCTGATTTTATGGAGGCTATGAATATGGGAAGATATAGCTATCAATACTCCTCCTCAAGTTGGTGTATGTAGATCCGTAATGCCCTACTTGCATGAAAAATGATGGAAAAGATCTTGACCTAAGGCTTTGATGAAGATGTCGGCAACTTGTGTCCTTTGAAGAAGTATGAACGGCTGTGAGAAGTCCCGACCGAATCTTATCACGAATAATGTGGCAATCAATCTCAATATGTTTGGTACGCTCATAAAACACTGGATTGTGTGCAATATGGAGAGCAGATTGATTGTCACAATGTAAGGTGAAGGGATCGGTATGCAGAATGCCAAGGTCAGCGAGAAGTTCTTCAACCAGGTGAGTTCACATGTGGTGACTGTCATAGCATGATATTCAGCTTCAGCGGAAGAGAGAGCCACGGTAGTCTGTTTCTTTGTACACCATGATATCGGGCTAGAACCTAACTAAATGAAGTAGCAGGTGGTGGAGCGACGAGTGGTGGGATAGCTGGTCCAATCAGAATCAGTATATGCTGTGACATGTAAATTGCTAGAGGAAGAAAAAAAATGCCTTGGCCTGGACTGCCTTTGATGTAACGAAGAGCATGGGTAATTGTAGTCATGTGAGGAGCGCAAGGAGCATGCATGAACTAACTGAGAATATTTACTGCATAAACAATGTCAGGTCGGGTGATGGTGAGATAGATGAGGCAGCCAACAAGACGTCGATAAGTGCTAGGATCGGGAAGAAGGTCGACATCTTCATTGCTGAGCTTCAAGTGTTGTTCCATACGAAAAGGAGTAGTCCGGGCACCAAGTTGTCCACTGTCAGAAAGAATGTCAAGAGTATATTTGCGTTGATTAAGAAATATACCTTTGTGAGAATGAGCAACTTCGAGTCCAAGAAAATATTTTAGAGAACCAAGGTCTTTTGTTTTGAAGTGAGTAAAGAGAACTCTTTTCAAAATCTCGATCTGAGAGAGATCATTACCAGCAACCAAGATACCATTAACATAAACAAGGACAAGAGTGATACTGGTGTGAATAACAAGAGTGAATAAAGATTGATCCGCCTAAGACTACTGAAAACCTGCATCAATGAGCACAGTGGTTAGTTTAAAAAATCAGTTGCGGGAGGCCTGTTTGAGACCGTAGAGTGATTTTCTGAGGCGGCGGACACGAGTCTCCCCCTTTATGCAATATCCGGGTGGCGGGGTCATGTATACTTCTTCATCGAGATCACCATGTAAGAAAGCATTGTTTATATCAAGTTAGTGAATGATCCATTGTTTTGTAGCAGCAACAACCAACAAGCACCGAACATAAGTTATTTTGGCGATGGGGGCAAAAGTCTCATAATAGTCAAGGCCTTCAACCCAAGTGTAGCCCTTAGCTACAAGTCGCGCTTTATAGCATTCGATGGAGCCATCCGCTTTGAGCTTAGTTTTGAATACCCATTTACAACCAATGGGCTTGTTGCCAAGAGGGAGTGGTTCAAGTGTCCAAGTTGAATTATCCTCAAGGGCACGGATTTCAGTAGGCATGGCCTCTCGCCAATGAGAATGAAGAAGAGCATCAGAGTAACACGAGGGTTCAACAGAAGCAGTGAGAGCAGTCAAGAAGGTAAGGTGAGAAGGTGAAAAAAGTGAATATGAAAGAAAAGCAGATAAAGAATAAGCAGTACTTGAGGTCCGTGCAACGGGTGAGGATGTTGTGGGCTCCGTGGGAAGAGTTGGACAGACATAGTCGTGGAGGTAGGCAGGACGAGTAGTGGTGCAGTGAGGGCGAATAGAGGGAGGTAGAGGTGTAGGAGGTGAAGTTTCTGGAGGACTAAGGGAAGAAGAGGGAAGAGATGTGGGTGGTAAAAGAGAACCAAGGACAGGAAGGGGAATGATGGGTGGAGAGAGAAGAGGTGAGTGAGATATGTGCTGAAAAGGAAATTTTTGTTCATGAAAAGTAACGTTGCGGCATTAGAAAATGGCTTGTGTGTCAAGATTGTAGAGTTTGTAAGCCTTGTGAGTGCTAGGGTAGCCTAGGAAGACACATTTGGAGGCACTGGGAGAGAATTTATCACGATGAGCGTGGAGAGTTTGTGCGTAACAGATACAACTGAACACATGAAGATGGTCATAAGTGAGTGTTTTATTAAAGAGGATCTCAAAAGGGGATTTATTTTGGAGGTGACGACTTGGAGTACGATTGATGAAATATGCAGCAGTGAGAACACAGTCACCCCAAAATTTTAAAGGTAAATGGGCCTGAAAACAGAGACTACGAGCAATATTGAGAAGGTGCTGATATTTACGTTCTGCAACACCATTTTGTTGCATAGTTTCAACATAGGTACGTTCATGAATAATGTCATGATCATGAAGGTAGGATTGAAATTTGTGAGAGAGAAATTATTATCCATTATCAATTTGAATGATTTTAATAGTAGTATTGAATTGACTCCTGACGAAAGTAAAAAAATGTATGAGATGAGTGTAGGCTTCAGATTTATAATGCATAAGATATATTCAAGTAGTGCAAGAAAATTCATCAACTAGGGTGAGAAAATAATGAGCCCCACATATGAAAGATGTATGATAGCCTCCCCAAATATCACAAAAAATACAATTAAAAGAAAAAATATTTTTATTAGCATGAGAAAGAAAAGGTAATCTGGTGTGCTTTGAACAAGCACAAATTTCACAATCAGAAATAATACAAGAATTATTAAAAATGCTGGGACTGATGAAACTAGAAAGGTAACCTAGGCGTTGGTGCCACAAGATTTTATTGGCAGTAGGTTGCGCGGAGAGAGCTAGGATGGGATTAGGGCGGTATACGTAAAGCCCATTGCAAAAATCACCCGCTCCAATCGGCCTCATCGAGTGTGGGTCCTGAAATAGACAAGTGGTAGAAGAAAAGGAGACAACACAGAAATTAGTAGTGGTGAGTTGAGGGACAGATAACAAATTAAAAGAAAATTGAGGGATATAAAGGACATTATGTAAAGTGAGGGTAGGAGATAAGATGCAAGTGCCGATGGCTTCAATAGAAATGGTATGGCCTGTGGGTAACTGAACCATTCTTTCAGAAGATAGGCTCTGTAAAGTGGAAAATGAGGCACGGCAGTGACACATGTGGTCACTGGCACCGTTATCTACCACCCAATCACGGTGGGGATCAAAAGAAGCAGAGAGAGAAGCAATATTACCAACAAAATGGGTTGAGGACTTGGAAGGATTGAGCAGCTCCATGAATTTCTGGTAGAGATCCGACGACAATCCAGGAAAGGGGCTCAAGATGGAGAGGGAAGCAAAGGCGTGATTGGCAACACTCGGTGGTTTCCCGAGGAGAGATGGGTGAGTCTGAGTGAGTGGTTTGTGACCGGATGGGTAACCGATCAATCGCCAGCATCGGTTGCGAAGGTGGCATTCCTTGCCGCATTTTGTGCACTTGAGGGGTGATTTCGAACCAGCAGAGGACCGGGCTGCCAAGGCGAGAGGATCAGATGGTGGTGGCCGCAGATGCAAGAGCCGCTGATGCTCTTCCTGAAATAAAATGGAGAAAACTTTGGAGATGGAAAAGAGAGGTTCTAGAGCAAGAATCTGGGTTCGGAGAGATGCAAAGGAATCATTGAGGCCAAGTAAGAATTGAAAAATACGTTCATCTTCAGCTTGTTGTTGTAATTGTTTGAGATCCTGGTTGTTCTGTAAATAGTTGAGTTCATCCCAAATTTGTTTAATTTGGTTGTAATATTCATGGACGGAATTTGTGGTTTGGTGCAAGGAAGAGAGTTCATGCTTGAGATGATAAACACGGGCATTGTTGCCGTGACAGAAACTGGAGGTAAGATCAAGCCAAACAGCACATGGATCATTATGATATTCAAGAGAGTTGGCAATGGAGGGGCTGATGAAGTTCAAGATCCTGGTAAGGACCATGTCCTTGGTTTGATTCCATTGTTCGCAGTCTG
The DNA here is from genome assembly GCA_003123785.1 of Pterocarya stenoptera. Classification (NCBI taxonomy): domain Eukaryota; kingdom Viridiplantae; phylum Streptophyta; class Magnoliopsida; order Fagales; family Juglandaceae; genus Pterocarya; species Pterocarya stenoptera. The sequence continues at coordinate 66,376 of QEOT01004680.1, read as the reverse complement.
GAGAGCTAGGATCATGAGTGGGGAGAGAGCCATCAACAAAACTGAGTTTGTTCTTGGCATTAAGGCCTAGTTTGGGTAGTGAAAAGTGTTGAGAATTGTTGTGAATAATTATGAGTAGAGATTGAAGTGAGTTTGTGGGTCCCATTGAAAGTGTTTTGAGTTGTTTGGATGTATGAAGTATGTTGAGTTGTTGACTTTTGGATAGATAGTAGAAAAAAGTGTGGGTCCCATAAATATTATAGTGATTTTATAATAGTGATAAATATTATAATAATTTTATTATTGTAATTTTATTTTAATTTATATTAAAATATTATACTGATTTTATTTTTAATTTATATATAATAGTGATAAATATTATAGTATATTTTTTATATATATAATAGTGATAAAAATTATAGTGATTTTATTTTATTTTTATATTATAATAGTAATACATATTATAATTTTCTTTTTCTTTTTCCTCTCTCTCTCTCTCTCTCTCTCTCTCCCTCCTTCCTCTGGCCCAATCCCCTCTAAACGCCCGAAATGGGTTTCAGACCAGCCCGGACACCGCCGTGCGCCGCCCAACCTCACCGCCACCACCGGCGACTCCCTCTCACGCCGGTGACTCCCCCAGCCACCACCGATGTCCCCCACGCGCGGCTCTCTCTCTCCCCTGCGCAACCCAACCGAAATGGATTTTAGTTGTTAATCCTCCATTTGCGCCGTCGTACGCGGCCACCCAGCGTCACCGCCACCACCGGTGACTTCCTCTCACGCCGGCGACTCACCCTAGGGGTGTTCATCCGGGTTCCAACCCGGGAACCCAGGTACACCCGGACCGGAATCCGGGTTTCAAACCCGGGCCGGAACCCGGACCAGCCCGGGTCAAACCCGGGCCAGAACCCAGTTTTTTTTTTTTCTCGTCTTCTTCTTCTTCTTTCTTTCTTTCTTTTTTAGTTTGTGTTCACGAGTTTGATAATTATGATATAACTGATATTATTATTTACACTTTCAAAATTATTTAAGTGTAATAATAACAAAAATGTGGTCTATATACTATTTTTTAAAATAAAAATGTGGCCCAAGTTTTTCTTTCTTTGGTGGGATTTGTTATAAGGTGGAAAGATGACAAGGGTATATCTTAGTCTAGATTTTTGAGAAAAATAATGTGCTTGATATTAAAAATAAAAAAAAACCGGGATCCGGGTTGTAAACCCGGGTTTTGCAACCCGGGTTCCGGCCCGGATTTGTTCCGAGCCGGAACCCGAAACCGGAATCCGGTTTCCCGGGTTCCGGACCGGGCCGGGAAACAACCCGGCCCAGATGAACACCCCTAACTCACCCAGCCACCACCGATCTCTCCCACGCACAGCCGATTCTCTTCCATGCGGTAACCCAACCGAAATGGGTTTTACCCATTTCTGTGCATTTTCGCCGCCGTACGTGGCCACCAAAGCCACCACGAACCTTCTTCTCCCTCTCTGTCCCACCTCTCGCACGTGAGCTTGTGATAAATGTAGTTGATGGATCTGTTTTTGGAGAAGAATGTGTGAGAAGGGTGAGAAGAGAGAGCGTCCGAGAAGTGAGAATGTCTCTGGCCGTACGCAAACTGTGTTTGGATGTAAAAGTAACTTCACCCGTACAAAGTCTCCTCAGAGTATCTGAGGAGACGTGGACACCCAAACACAGTCTAAGTGCGCGGGTCATGGCTTTTTGCCATTTTGAAAAATTATCTCCTGTAAGGAGACCAGAAACAAGAATTAGGTTAGGGGAATCAGAGGGATGGAGGTGATATGGGGAGAGGACAGTGGAAGAGGAAGAGGAAGATGAAGAAGAGGCCATGGAGGGCTCAGGTAGGGTAGGGATCGGGTTAGATCTGATACCATGTTAAAAATGGAAGAGGAGAATAATATTTGCATCCATCTTATTTGATTTGAGTACATTTTTACAAATAAATAGAGTTACAAGAAACTAAGTATGGAAACATGTACATATGGTAAGTGGACTAATTTAGACTAATGCCTAGAATTAAGGTGATTGCTGATTTTCTGGAGGGAAAGTATATGGGAAGATATAGCTGTCAATAACCAATAGAATAAATATCGATTAATTTACTTTTTGATTGCTGATGCCTTAGTTTGTAAAACTAAAACCCATGTAATAAAACTTTAGTAGCTATATCATTACTCTAGGATATATATGCTTAGGATAGTTATACCATAAGCTTTTGGGTTAAATTTTCTGGGGTTATTTTAAAATATCAAAGTAACAAGGGACATGCGGAGGTGATTAGGTATGCCAGTAGGTATGTTAGGCCTGCCTTTTCCTTCTTTCTTCTCGCAGATAGTGCTCAACAACGTCAAGTTGGCCTTTTTGTTGCTTTCCTTAGGCCTTAAAATCTTAACCCTGTCAAAATTCTGGCTGACATGTTTACTTAGTTTAAGGTTCAGTACACCCCACTAGGTAAATGAAAAGAAAGGGAAAAGAGCCATCCATGTCTTGAAAGGCTGTTTGTCTGCACCTGAAGATCTCCTCTTACATTATTTTTGTTTATTGTCTTTCCTTTGCTTAGATTTGTTGGCGTTGCATATTTAGGTAAATGATCCCAACACTTCTACAAAATTTGAGCAGTTTTAGAAAACGTTTCAAATGAATGTTTTCTATGTTATCATGAATAATGAAGGCAGGAGAGGTCTCTTAGTTGCTTTTAAGAGGTGGACACTGGACAAATGGGCATCTAGGATTAGAGTCATGATTATTTGGGTCAATTGATAATTCGCTAGAACATCATGATGATACTCATCTTTGAAAGATGCCAGCTAATGGAAGAGATGGTTGGTGAGATTTACCAATTAGCAACATAAACCTTTTTCTTTTTGCCTACCATAATGGTGAAAACAACGGTGAAATGAGGAAGAGTCCTTGACAATTATGTTGAGAAATCTTGAATTCTCTCAGGACTGCTTTATAGCAGCACCATGGATTTTTACCTAGGATTTTTGTTCTGTTTTTCTTTTCCAATATTTCACTTAATAATGACAGTAAAAATGAGTCAGTTGTGGAAAATGATTGTTTGCTTTACCGTACTTAAAAAGAATTTGAAAAGATACTCATTTGTTTTGACAGATAAAAATTAAAATCTGATCCACTTCCTAATAAGATATTAGCCAGGTGATCAATAAAGCCTACACTTGAATAGCTCCCATGTCAGAAGAAACAAGGATATAAAATCCTGCTATCAGTGCAGTACTCCTGAAAACATAAAGTGATGCACTGCGGTCAGCCCACTCAATCAGTTGGAATCGGCCCCATTTCGTTATTAAATTTATCTATTTCAATTCAGTTCAGTCTAATTTTAAGCTAAGTCTAACATCCAAATATCCAACTCTCATATTACTAAATTCATCTCAACTTAAAATCTCTTTACACGTAAGATCCATAATTTTTTTCAATTCAACACTTCTTTACATGTGGGACCTATAACCTTTTTCAACTTTCTATAAATACATCTAAACTTATCTAAACATCCAAACATAGTTAAACTCATCTTAGGTGGATCCCATAAAACTCACTCTACCATCTCAACTAATTACTATTCATAAAGAACACAATTCAGTTCAACATCTAAACACAACCTTAGGAGGAGCAAGTATCGTAACGATGCTTCGTTTGTTATAATATGTTTCCAAAAATTCTATTCTTCATCTCCACATATTATATATTACGTATTTTCTTTTCTCTTATGATTTATGGATGACAGGGAAAAGAATTTAATTAGTTTAAAAAGTATTAAAAAAAATATAGTATGTAGTATATGGGAATGATGAGTATCAAAGTTCATTTGTTTTGTATATCTCAAGGATGAATATGAAAAGTCTCGGTGGTAATGATGTCTTAAAAGATTGCAAAAATGAAAGGAGACTTGTTACCTAGGTGAAACCATTTCAAAAATCAACGAGTGAAACACTTTGTGCGCAATAGAAGATTTTGTTTCTATGAAATCTCCAAAGTGGCTTATGAATAGACCTATCCGTTATGATTTCATGTCTTTCAAAATGATGACTAATGCTCAAGGACACATGTGAAACCAAGAATTATCATTGCAGCAACAAATATCAATCAACTTAGATTGTTAAATTCCACCCAGGTTTTAATCTACATGAAGAGACTCTGTTCATCTTTTATTCATCTTAACTAATTTTTAGGAAAAGAACTTCTATTGTGCATTTTCACAAACTTCCACATGATGCTCTGCTCTGAATATTCTAAAACGCCATACACAGTTCTAGCCTTGGCCATGGGTATTAGCAAAATTATGAAAGGGAGGAGGAAAAACAGAAAAGAACACATGATCATAAAAACTAAACATCCTACTTTGCCTTGTCTTTCCTCTCTCTCTCTCTCTCTCCCTCTCAACCTCTGCAAAGGTCTGGCCTTTCTTGATCTTCACGAACTGCAATTCTGGAAGTTGACAATGAGTAAAACCCAACTTCACTTACAGTCTTTCTGGAGTGGAAGAGCTGCTGAGACTGTTTGCAATGAGCAATTGCTCCTTGAATTGATATCTCGATATCTGAACTTGAACTGCCGCATCTCTTGAGAAATTGCAACTCATGGAATCCCTTTGAATCGTTTGAGTTTGAAGATGAAGAAGAGCTGGATGAGGATGAGGGGGGTGAAGACTTCTTTGTTGAATGGCGTTTGATAACCACCGAGAATGATCTCCTATGGTGGCCAAAGCCATTCTCGGCAGTCTTGTCTTCGTCAATGCTCTTCATGATACTTGTTGACGTTGAGAATTTGTCCTTCTGAATTTGCCCAAACGGGATTTTCTTAGACTCTTTCATGTACGTATTCATACATTCCTTGGCTTTTGAAACCGATCCTTCATCTGCATTCTTTGTAGCCGCTGTACAGGACTCATGTGAGCAACCAGATTTACTGAACAAAGACTTGAGGTAAGCCCTGGAAGCCTTCAACTTTAAACCAAGTGAAGACTGCTTGAGCTTTTTGGTCCAAGACTTTCTTTGGGTTTCGCTATAAAAGCCACCGACTTCAGTTGAATACTCGGAGATATACTCATCTAGGTTCAGCTCTCTACTAACCCGGCAAGATTCCGAGGGAGAGATGTTGCAAGATTCAAATGGGGTACTAGAAGTCGGTGTTGGGACAGTAGTGGTTAATGGAGTGCTATAAAATTCTTCAAAGATATCTTTTCTTGTATCAAAAGCAGGGATGGAGTTTTGCAGGAGTTTTTCTACCATTTGCAAACGTGGGGGTAGGTGAAGAGGAAGAAGCTTTCCCTTATAGAAAAGTTCGTCAGCTGGGGAAGTTGTTGGCTCTCTTTCTTGAGAGCTGGAAGACATTTGGAACTCGAACTCTCTGGTGTGCGGAGGGGAGCCTACAGAATGACAAGGGAAGTTGGGGTATGAGCTGACTTCCATGTCGATGTAGTCATCATCTGCATGATCACATGATTGGAGGTTTACGGCCATTTCACTCTGTATTTTTAAGATGGACCTCTCTCTGTGTCTCTGTCTCTGACTATTTCTCTCTCTCTCAATGAATCACCTTATGGGGAGCTGAGCAATGTGAGGGGGGATGAGGGGTAGTCCACCCTTTAAAAGAGTGGATGAGTGGGGAGAGAAATGAACTGTAGGAAATTGTCAGGATTTTTTATAAATCTTTCGATGCTTCCAAATATAAAATGCAAACACATTATGGGGTTTTTCTAAAGTTTCAGCACTGACCCATCTCTAAACATTTCTTTTCTTGTGACTCATTACTTTTCTTCATTTAGATTTATAATTAATAAATGGTAGGAGTCCCGTCTCTTTCGAGCTCAAGTTTTATTTGAAGGAGTGAAATCAGAACTAGTACGGTATGGTTTTAGACAGTGAATTTTGCAGTATTATACTCTCTCTCTCGCTCTCTCTCTCTCTCTCTCATGAATCGGGTCTCTTTGAAAGCACATATATAGTTGGCATCATCAGGACTCGATTATTTGTTGGGGCCATATGCAAATATTCAACACCCTCAACTGCACAAAGATGTAACTTCACGGTCAGAAGACCACGCCCGTGAGCAAAGAAACAGGCCCCATTGATATGATACAGTTATCAACTATTCTGAAAAATGGAACTGATCATTGAAGGATTCACTTAGCACTGTGGTACTTGTGCTGGCATTTGCTTAGCTAAATTTGTTGTTTAGATGGAAGTAAATTGAATCTAGTGATATTTTGCTCCTCGATAATTTATTCTCATGAACTTATTTTGCTGATTTGATGATTTTATCGAGGTATATAATCATTTGGGCATAAGTGGATTAAATCTTACATAGGATAGCATTCACGAAGGCTTGATAGATATGGCATAAATATATCTGAAACTACAGGCTTAAGCTTTTGAGTTGAAATGATGGTCCAATATGTTATAACAACCTGAAGGATTCAAATTAGATTGCAGACGACATGCCTTGTACCAATGTATTTTTAAAGATTTCCCATATATTTTGTTTTCATTTTTTTTTAGATTGTAGCTTTTTAAAGGTCATTTCGTGCACTTCAACTATACTTGACTTTCCCTTTTCAATAGAGCAAATCCATTACTGATGCCATTTAGCTTTCTCTATATAGGTTGAGATTAAGCTCCTCAAAAAGAATTTTGATTAGATGACTGCAACCAATGGGCAGATTTCATTTTCCCTCTGTTTTGGATCTTTTTTCCTCCTCCTCCCTTTCTGTTTGTAACTTTATATTGTAGCTATTTGGTAATATTTTTTTGGGCTTACTTTTGAGCATCTCTCCATTTCAATCCCACGTTCATAATTCATTGAAAAGGTAGAGATAAAAGGAAGCAGCACAGGAAATATTTGAGATGTGAGGCAAGAGATAAAAGCCCCCACATAATTATATATTTGAGTGTGGTTTAAGAATTCAAAGTCTAAGAGAATATACCCGATTTAAATTTAATTAGTGAAATAGATAATCATTGATTAAGAGGGTGTAACTGAAAATTAATATATCTTTCTGGCTTTTATGTAGAAGTCCCCAAGCCCCCTTATCAGCCACATTCAAATTTCCAGCAGCTTGTAGCTTAAAACATGGCTTTCTGCACTATCAACATATAATATTTGTTTCATCTCTATCTCCGTGCACCATAACTCTTTAAATATGGCTTGAAAAAAGTCCTCCATTCAATTGAAAAATAATCTGTAACAAAAGAAAACACTTTACACTTCACCAGCTTTTATCACTTTACTGGATTCCTGGGTTGTTTTTACTTTTTGTAACTCTATGTTTTTCCTATCAGAAAATTTCTCCACAATTATGTTCTTGATAAATGCATCTGCTCGAGCAACTTTCTCGGTCTCTATGCTGCATCTTCCCAATTAGTTTTTTCTTTTGTTCATCTTCTTAGATTTTCTTAGTTTCAGAGCTATATTTTTTCTTCACTTGCTCAAAGCTGACACAAACACAATCATAGCAGAGAGAGAGACTTGTTTCCCTAAGAGAGGACCAGCAAATGATCCGACAATACATGGTGGAGAGAAGGGAAATTCTGGATGGAATGCCTGCGTAGCTCGAGACTTTTTTTTTTTTCCTTGCTTCTTTTAACACACTCCTCACATTTTAGTATCCTCTTCTTATATAGGTATATATTTATATTTTCAACCACCAACAATGCTATATGGAACATTCCATTCTCGAGATCGAGACAGTTCGTTATAGCTGTATTGTTCCTATTGCACACACAAGAAAACACATGATCAAATGTTATCATTTCACTGAAGAAGTCTTTTCAGTTGTGTTCAACAGCATCGTGGTGTGTATGGTTTATGGGAAGATGTTAGCCCTATGCTGTATCCATGCAACATGTTGACCAGTGAGGTGTTCAATTGGCAATAATATTTAGCAGTTACATCAGTTCAGAGGTAAGAAAAATGAACCATTCAATTAAAAAAGAATGATTGAAATTCTAAGAAATCCCACTAAAAAATCTAGATCTTCCTGTTTCAAAAGTAACTTTTACATTGCAACAGAGGGATCAATCAGATGTTGGATGAACATTTCTGCAGGGATAATTACAGAGAAAAGTACAAGCAAAGGACAGCCATACATGCATCCATCAGAAAGACCCACCACCCAGGAAAGCTGGATGATAGAGCAAGCCAATAGAGCCTCTCTGGATCGAATATAAGGGCTCCATTGCCGGGTATCCAACCAGCACCAAGGAAAGAAGAAAATAGCAACAGCATATAAACAGTTCCAAGCAATGTCTTTTGGTAGTCAATTTTTTGAAGGGATTACGGGTAAGGGGTTCCCAGCCCACTAGCTTCTGTACCCTTGTGCTGAAAGCATGGAAGGCCCTGTACAATCATGATGCTCTTCAAGGATAAAACAAATCCCAACTTCTATATCCGGAAACCTTTTCGATAAATCAACATTAACAAAGACCTTAAAAAGTTTAAGCCCCACATTTTGCCTCTTGTTTCCTTCATTTCTAAGTGAGAAAGCACGACATGCCCACTTCAACACTAGATGGTCATTTCCCCCCACCTTGTACAAGAGACAATTGTGGCCACATCCTCCCTCAAAGAGTCAAAAGTAGGTAGCCTTGGGAATGGAGTAAGATATTGCAGAATAATAGTAATAAGATATATATTTTTTGAATAACTGTTACCTGATCCACTTCCATTAATCTTGCACTTAATATTGCAAGCAGAAATCATCCTTAAATATAGGTTCTACAGGCCATACAAGTTTCCTTCATTTGTTTTAATTCATTCCTTCGTCAAAATACAAGTTTGAGAATTTACAGAAGAATGAAAAAACAATGGAACTCCATAAACATGTTAAACATAGATCTTACCAAATTATCCATCGGAGCCGATTAAGCAATAGCTTTATCCCGAAACAGAAATAAAAATAGCATAATTTTCATAGAGGTTGCTACACCATTTTTTAAAAAATGGTTCTTAGCCATTTAACTTGTCTTTGTACTGTATGCATATCTTAGAACCCAAGCTGTGTACATACACTGAAGGGGATATTCCATCTCATATCCTCGATCGAGATGTTAAACAACAAAAAAGGAAAACAACAAAACAGTACAAGGAACATAGTTGCGGGGTAGAGTTCAACAGTCAACACTAAGCTGTCAGGTGCTGCAGGAAAAAACATTATACTAATGAGGACATTGACATTCAGTAATTCTATCCAGCAGAGACTCGGCCAAAATTCGGTTCTGGCACTCAGCTGCATGTCTAGAGTTTGGTCACCTGGCTTCAAATTTCACTGCTGCAATTCTTATAACAGCAAAAGCACGGCAAAAGTTAAGGAAAAAATATCTCGTATATAAGAGAAGGAAAATGATTTACACATATTGTACATACAATAATGTTATAAAATGATGGATATTATTGTAAAACATCTTATAAAAGTAACAATATTTTATAAAAATATCCTCATTTTATAATTTTGTTATACAATATGTTGTGAAATGTATTTTATGTGTATCATTACTACTAAGAGAATGCCTAACAGGACACAAAAGATATTTAGCACGTTTCTAGAAAACGAGTTCTAAAGACACGTAAACCGATATAACTTTCCATTTCCATGCCGTAAAATCACAAACACAAACTATTTACACAATGATCCTTTAAAATCCGAATTTTTTTTAAAGAATAATGCTACATACAAGTCATAAATTATGTAAGCGTCGTACATTACTTTTGAAAAAAGAGTAGTCTCTACTATTAAAAAATTAATTTTTTAATGTGGGTCACTCACTTTTTTTACAACAAGTACGCGACGTTTGTGTATTCCATGACTACAAATATCATTTTTCTTTTTTAAAATAATGATGTTTTTATTATTAATTTATAAAAACACCTTTATTTTAAAACATAATTAGATAAAGAATTATAAAAAATAATTGTGTGTCTATCCACATTTCTTTTCCTTGCCATATCTCTGAAAAAAAACTCTTTCTAACAAAACCCATCAGGTACACTTGGGCTTGAAGGTTCTTCAAGATTTAGACAAAAAAAAGGCCATGTCAAGGAAAACCCGAGGTTTTCCAAGATCTAGACAAAAATGGGCCATGTTAAGGATATAGGCCATTACTTAAGTAAAATAGTAAACCCACCACAAACAAACAGACAACAAAATTATTTAGCCCATTTGGTTCTCGAGACACGTAGATTAAGCACCAAAGACCGTCGTTTAAGCTATCATATAAAGTCAAGCCTATGCTCCAAGAAGTCCCAATCACTCGAGGAAAATATATTCTTTGGGACACTCTACTTTGTAATTAGCTTCATCTACTACTATCCAACAATGCCATTTAAATCGCTGACAATAAGAACTTTACGAAAAAGTTATCCTACTTGTACAGCTAAACACACAAGACCTAAATTCCCGCCTATGGCAAAAGAGGTTGGATATTATTCAATAACCAAATAAATTACTGTGAATTGAGTAGAATTCCGAGTACCTTCTAGAGGCTGTTGTGTGAGTTTATTATTTTTCGGGATATTTTTTATCCGATCATTCTGATTATTCGTCACAGAAAATATATAATAGAGTAATATTACGTATAGTTTTAAGATTTATAAATTATGTAATAGTATTTTTTTTAAAAAATTAAGAGTCATTTATACAAGTCTCAAGTTTGCCTTATATTTTTTTGTTTATAGAGACTACGCACCCAAATATTATATATACAAATCATTTTGTAGGATCCAATATTTTTTTTTTCGTAGGAACAAATATCAAATAGGCAAAGACCCAAAGGTTAGGTTCGTCCGCGCAAAAGGATGGAGGATGCCCATTGACATCAACCACAAATTGGAATCGTGTCTTACGGTCTCTGCACACGTGGCCTTCCAATCAACGCACGTGAACCCATCTACCTCTTCAAACTTCTACCTTCCCTTAATTGCCACTGTTGATCCACGTCACAATTACAAACCAAACAAGTTGACCACTCTATAAAGCCTGGGCGTGCCACACTCAGAATCAGACACCTCCTCGCATAGTACTTACCGCTAATATCCTCGTCAAAATGGTTCCAGCACCGTCCCTGCCCGTAGTTCATGTCGATAACGTGGCGTTCCAGCCCACGACGAAGGTTCCGGGCTCCGACAAGACCCTGCTCCTGGGCGGCGCAGGTTCGTATGCGCTGCGCACCTGCAGTTTGTTTTCTTTTCATTATAAGCTAGTCTTTCTTTCTCTCTGATTCCCGGTGCTCGCTAATGTGTGCAGGGGAGAGGGGATTGGAGATCCAAGGGAACTTCGTGAAGTTCACGGCCATTGGCGTGTACTTAGAGGATACCGCCGTGCCTTCGCTCGCCATTAAGTGGAGCGGAAAGAGTGCGGATGAGTTGTCAGAATCCGTGGAGTTCTTCCGAGACATCGTTACAGGTAACAGATCGCTTGCTGCTTTCATTCCCGCAGGATCTTCCTATTTTGTCTAGGGTTTGTTATACGGGCATATTATAGTAAATAGGCGTCAGTTTGTCATTAATTTCACAGTTGACTGCTGACTGCTTACTAAAGTAGGCACATTTACGAACTCTCTATTTACTAAAATGCCCGTAAGTGGCATACCTATTTACTTGGCAGGTAAATACACATGCTATTGATAACTCTCACTTAACAAACTAGCTTCATCATATTATCCAACACATCGCTGACTGCTTAAGATACACTCGCATTATTTAGTAGGGGACAGAGCTTACTGCTTACCAAAATCAGCTTACTAGTTCTTGCTTTGCATAATAGTTGAGATGAAATGAGAAATTTATAAATAATAATAAGATAATTTATGAATAATAATGAAATAATTTGAATTAAGAATGTGTCCGAGATTACAACATCAATGGGCTGATCACTAAGTAAATGACACGATTCAATTGCGGGTTTTGTTATCCACGAAACTAATGTGTTGGGTGAATCGTACTCGTAGGTATGTCTCACTGATCACCAGCACCGTGGTTCACGCATGCATGAAATACACAAATCGTGTGTTTACTAAATGATAGATGTCCTGACTGGCATGCGTGAGTTCCATGAATTTTATGTTAATTAGGCGATATATGCATGCGAGTTAACCGGAAAAGTTGTGTAAATTACTATTCATGTAACATCCAGATTTTTGTACTGATCATCAGGACATTTTTACCATTCACATGTAGGCCCCTTTGAGAAGTTCATACGGGTGACAATGATCCTGCCATTAACGGGTCACCAGTACTCAGAGAAGGTCTCGGAGAATTGTGTTGCCTATTGGAAATCTGTCGGAATTTACACTGATGCAGAAGCCAAAGCCATTGAAGAGTTCCTTGAGGTCTTCAAGGATGAGAAATTCCCACCTGGCTCCTCTATACTTTTCACACAATCTCCCAATGGCTCATTAACGGTCAGTAAATCACAACCAAGAAGTTTTAATTTTTAGCTTTCATTTTGGTTCTTTCTTCTGGGAGTTCTTGTTAACTTTAATTCACAAGACACTTGGAAATCTCAGATGGTTTTGGCCGATTGCTGGTGGTGGTAACTAGATGTTAATCATTTCTGAAATTTAAAGTTCTTCTCATTTTTTTTTCCCAATTTTGTGGAGTGTAGATTAGCTTCTCCAAAGATGAGTCCATTCCCGAATCTGGGAATGCAGTGATAAAAAATAAGCTACTTTCAGAGGCAGTACTAGAGTCGATTATTGGCAAGCATGGTGTTTCTCCGGCCGCAAAGAAGAGTTTGGCTACAAGAGTATCAGAGTTGTTGAAACAGAGCAATGATAAAGAAGCCGAAAATCATAAATTGAAGGCCGAAAATCAGAAACTGGAGACCGAAAATCAGAAATTGAAGGCTGAAAATCAGAAACTGGAGACCGAAAATAAGATATTGAAAGCTGAAAACTCAGAAATTGGAGACCGAAAATAAGAAAATTGGAGACCTCAGACCGAAAAGGTCATTGAAGAACACGAATAAATGGAGTTGGAGGGAAGGATGTTAAGGTTTATTTACTGTAGAAACGAAAGCTGTACGTGAAAGAGTGGAGATGATGATCTCATTAGTATTAATCTTGCACATTTGTACTTTCTATCAGTATCAATAACCCGAGTGTTTGTACGTGAATTGGAAGTCTGGCCGGTGTGTATTCTGAATTCAAGAAACCAATACGTGTCTTTTTTGCACTGTGTTGCGATGGGAGAAAGTTGTGTAAATTATTGAGATATGTATGGGTTATGGAGAAAACCATGTGAGTCGCCGCTGTGCATGTTTTGTAGCCCGTGTACTTTGTAGCCGCTGGGTGTGGGGTAGAGCGCCGTGTGTGGTGGCCGGTGGCTCAATACGACGCCGGCGTAAAGGGCTGAGGAGCCCAATCACCGAAAACACGGTGCTCCCGTGAAGGGCTGAGAAGCCTAAACCCCTGCCCGTTTAAGGTTTCCATCGGCTGAAGGGGGGGTCGGCGCCGTGAGGAGGCTGAGAACCTTCTCGCAGGCGTCCCTGTAACGGCGGCAGTGGGCTGTCAAGTCCACTGGCCGCGGCAGATATTGTAAAAACAGTAAATAAAAACAAAAAGGGGGAAAACCGTGAGTGGAGGTGGGCATCGGCGACAGGAGGAGGCTGGGGACGCCATGCCGTCTTCCCCGCTCGGGCGATCTCCACGGTTGCTCCGAACCGAAGGGAGTTTTGTTTTCTCACTGGTGCGGCGCTGGAAGCCTGGAATATCTCAAGGAAGAAGAAGAAGCAACCGTAAGGGTTTTCTTCTGATTTCTAAAGGGCCTGGGCTTGGGCCTTGGCCCAGTCCAACATAACAGAAACGGGCCACTATTGTGGCCCAGCCCGGTAGAAAACTTTTTCAAAAAATATGTGGGGAAGATTGTACAATAGACCCGACTCAGGTGTTGACCGGCCTCACTAATGAACCGGGTTTCAGGGTTACTGGACCGGTCCGGTCCGGTCCATATCCCAACCGGTTAGATTATATTATATTGTAATAATATTATTTTAATATTATTTATTTATTAAAATTTTTTTAAAAAAAATCCTGAAATTTTATTAAATTATGTTTTATACATGTTATTATTGTTAAATACATGTATTAATTTTATTAAATTTTCTATACATGTTATTATTGGTATATTAAGATTTTATGTCCATGTTATTATTATCAAATACATGTATGAATTGTTTATTTTGGCTCTTATTATTATGCCATGTATATTTGTTTATCCAATATAGGACAAATGATTTACATCAAAATTTAAAGAAAAGATTGGTTGTCTAAAGGTATAAGATTTTCTTAATTTTAGTGACAAATCATTAAACTTCATAGAAATGAGGATATGATGGAGTGAACATCTTGTGTGTCAAGATCTACTCCTAAATGAGAGTCTTAATAACACTACTAGTTCATCCATGAAAAGCAAGGTTGAAGGGAACACTTTGTATGTCAGAGTTTACTTTTAAAGGAAAATTTTGATGATACAACTAGTTCATCCACATAATTTAATACTGGTGAGATCATTTTGTGTCAAAATCTACTCCCGAATGAGAGTCTTGATGATACTACTAGTTCATCCATAATTGTTTAAATTCTTATTATTGTTTATAAGTATCTAACTCAAAGCATTATGTGACAAAACTTTATTGCGGTAACCGTACATATACCACTACACTCACAAATTTCATATGTTTCTATTTTGAATGACTCTAATTTTTCTGAATGGGTTGAGCAAGTCAGGTTCACCTTAGGAGTCATTAACTTGTACTCATCACTTACGAGTCCAAAACCACCACCCATCACTGAGAATAGTAACATATATGAGAAAAAAAAGTCATATAAACAGTAGGACAGATCAAACAGGCTGAATCTAATGTTCATGAAAATGATTATAACCGAAAATATAAAAAAATTCACTCCTTAATATTGAGGATGCCCAAATTGTTTTGAAAAATTATGAGGGTCTGCAGATAAATTTTTAGCAAGAACACTGATTGCTACACTTACCATCATGAAATATGATAGTGCTAAATATGATAGTGCTAAAGGAATGCAAGAGCATATCCTTGAAATGATAAATATCGCTGCCAGATTACAAACCCTGAGAATGAAAGTAGATGAGGCATTCATTGTTCAATTTATTCTGAACTCATTGCCACCTCAGTATGGTCCATTCCAGATGCATTATAATTCTATTAAAAATAAATAGAATGTGAATGAGTTGGCAAGTATGGTAATTTAGGAGGAAGCAAGACTGAAACAACAAGGTCATTACTCTGCTAATTTTGTGACTAAAGATGCTAGAAAGAAAAAACATC
The DNA here is from genome assembly GCA_003123785.1 of Pterocarya stenoptera. Classification (NCBI taxonomy): domain Eukaryota; kingdom Viridiplantae; phylum Streptophyta; class Magnoliopsida; order Fagales; family Juglandaceae; genus Pterocarya; species Pterocarya stenoptera. The sequence continues at coordinate 51,060 of QEOT01004680.1, read as the reverse complement.
ATTATAGTAAAATGAAACGAACTGGACCATCAAAAATAAAGCAGCCAGGAAAAGTTAATAAGGTTCAGTATAACAGTAGCAAATGATACTTTTATGGGAAGCATAGACACATGAAATATGAGTGTTTGAAATGCAAGGCTTGGTTTGAAAAGAATGGTAAGTCACTTATCTTTGCATGTATTGAATCAAACCTTATAAATATTCCCACTAGCTCTTGGTAGCTAGATTTGGGTACTAATGTTTATGTTTCAATAACCATGCAGGGATACCTTATAAGCCAAACACCAAACCCCAGTAAGCGATTTATCTTTATAGAAAATGAGAATAAGGTTAGAGTTTTAGCCATAAGAACTTTTCATTTGGTTTTAAGTACCGGTCATTATTTAGACCTTAATAATACAGTATATGTGCATTATTTGAGGCGTAATTTGATTTCCTTATCCGGACTAAATATTGATGGTTATTCTTTTTTTTTATATAATGGTAGTTTCAATTTGTTTAAGAATAATTTACCTATTAGTTCTGGATTTTTTTCCGATAGCCTTTATCTACTTTGTCTCGATAATACATTTATTAAAAATAGATATACCCAGTACTATGAAACATGTATTGGAACTAAAAGAAATATGATGAATACAAATTTTTATGACTTGTGACATAAAAGATTGGGGCACATCTCCAAATAAATATTACAGAGGTTAGTAAAAGAATGATTTTTCCGCATATTGATTTTACTAATCTTGAAGTGTGTGTGGATTGCATTAAAGGAAAGCAAACCAACATACTAAGAAATGTGCCACAATAAGTACAGAGCATATTGAAATAATTCATACAAATATTTGTGGATCATTCTCCACTGAAAGTTTTTGGAAAGAAAAATATTTTATCATATTTATAGATGATTTTTCACGGTTTGGATATATCTATTTTCTACATGAAAAACTCAAGAAGTTTTAGTACTTGAGGTATTTCTCATGGAGGTGGAAAGGCAGTTAGATAGAAATGTGAAAATTATCAGGTCGGATTAGTGAAAAATACTATGAAAAGTATGACAAATAGGACCATAACCCTGGCCCATTTGGATATGGTCAGAAGTATGGTAAGCGATTCTACCTTACCCAAATCATTGTGAGGTGAAGCTATTAAGACGTCAATGTATATCTTAAACCGAGTTCCTAGTAAGTCAGTTCCAAAAACTCTTTTTCGAGCTATAGACTGGTAGAACACAAAGTTTAAGGTACGTGCATGTTTGGGGTTCCGAAGCGAGCGTTAAATCAACATGAAAGAAAATTAGATCCTAAAGCAGTAAACGGGTACTCTATTGGGTACCCAGAGAGATCCAAATGGTATAAGTTTTACTGTCCTAATCACAGTCCGAGAATAGTGAAAACAAGAAATGCCAAATTCATTGAATTTGGTAAGATCAGTGGGAGAATTGAATCCATATATATGATCACTGAGGAAGTACGGGTAGATGTCCCTATACCTACATCCTCAGAAAAGATAATAGTTCCTCTAATTGATCATTACAATGATACATTGGAACATGTACATGATCATCCATCTCAGAATGATAATACCACTGATGAACCAAGTTCGGAGTCACCAGAGCAGGTTGTCTTACGCAGATCTTGGAGAGATCGTAGACCTGCTATTTTAGCAGACTATGTGGTGTATCTCCAGGAATTTGGATTTGATATAAGGATAAGTAAAGATCCACTAACGTTTTCACAAGCCATAGAGGGAAGTGATTCTAGTAAATGGATCGATGCCATGAAAGAATAGTTGAAATCCACAAATCAGAATCAAGTCTGAGATTTCGTTGAATTGCCTAAAGAGAGTAAAAGAGTCGAGTGCAAATGGGTCGTTAAGACCAAATGTGACTCGAAAGGCAATGTTGAACGATATAAGGTCAGACTTGTTGCCAAGGGTTTCACTCAGAAAGAAGGCATTGATTATAAAGAAACATTTTCTCCCGTATCTAAAAATGACTCTTTTATGATCATTATGGCATTGGTGGCTTATTATGATTTAGAGTTACACTAGATGAATGTAAAAACAATATTTTTAAATGGAAGTTTGGATGAAGAGATTTATATCGAGTAGCCAAAATGTTACTTAAAAAAGGGCAAAGATCACCTAGTATGTAGGTTTAAGAAATTGATATACAGGCTTAAGCAAGCTTCCAGAAAATGGTACTTAAAGTTCAATGATACCATTACTACTTTTGGATTTAAAGAAAATATCGTTAATTGATGTATATACCTAAAGGACAATGGGAGTAAGTTCATAATTTTAATCTTGTATGTTGATGATATCTTGTTAGCTAGTAGTGATCTTGGCTTACTTTATGAAACCAAAGATTTTCTCTCTAAGAACTTTGAAATGAAATATATGGGTAATGCATCATTTGTGATCGTAATCGAAATTTTTCAAGATAAAAAACAAGAACTATTGGGATTGTCTCGTAAAAGTTATATAGAAAGAGTTCTTGAAAGATTTAGCATGAAAATTTAATCACTGGATACTCCGATATCAAAAGGTGATAAGTTTAGCCTATCACAATGTCCTAAAACTGAGTGGGAGCGTAAAAAGATGGCAAAAATTCCTATGCTTCGGTTGTGGGGAGCTTGATATATGCACAGATTTGCACGAGGCCAGACATTAGTTTTGCAGTTAGCATGCTTGGGCGTTACCAAGGTACCCAAGGATGTCTCATTAGAAAGCAGCAAAAAGGGTATTGCGATATCTGCAAGGAACTAAGGATTACCAGCTTACTTTCAGAAAAAATGATAGTTTGGAGGTAACTAAATACTCAGAATCTGATTTTGCTGGTTGCTCTGATAGCAAGAAATCCACTTCAGGTTATGTTTTCTTGTTGGCTGGTGGAGCGACATCATGGAGAAGTATGAAGCAAACAATCACTACCCCATCTACACTAGAGGTTGAGTTTGTGGCGTGCTTTGAGCCACCGTGCATGGTTTATGGCTGAGGAACATTATCTTAGGGCTTGGGGTTGTTGACTCTAGAGCCAGGCCGCTGAGAATTTATTGTGATAATTTCTGTGCAGTATTTTTCTCCAAAAAATTATATGTATTATAAAGTTGCTAAACGCATAGAGCTCATATACCTAAGTGCTAATGAGGAAGTACATAAACAAACAATGTCCATTGAACATATTAGTATTATGCTTATGATAGTAGACCTATTGACAAAGGGTCTAGTAGCGAAGCAGTTTAAAGAACATGTTAATAAAATGAGTATTATGATATTGACATGTTAATAAGCTCATAGGTGTTTTTGAATTCTATTTGGACACTTAATGATATCTACTTTGGTTATTTTGTTTCTATTTTCTTATCTTTTCACTTTTTATGTACAATAAATGGTATGAATGAATGACGACAAGATAATGTCTACAATAGACATGAATTGAAACCCAAGGCATTACAGTATTAGCCTTAATTATTTCAATTAAAAATTATGAAAAATCATGACTCACATGACTCACATTAGTAGCTTGCTTGACATTGATATTACGGAACTCATGAAATATATTTTGAGTTGTGAAAAGTGTTAGGAAATGAATTTCTGCAGTATGGTTAATTTCTTATAATAAACCCATGAACGGAAAATATTATTTTATGGGCGTATAGGCCAAATGGGAGAATGTAAGAGTTTTATTTAAACTCTGTGTCCCACACACTCATCTTGATAGAGTTTGAAATAACTTAAAACTTATCAGTTAATAGATGAGTTATAATGGGATAAAAAAACTCCTAAGAAATAAGATTAACTCTATATCTCTAATCATAGCCAAACACAAAGTCTTAGATTTCGTGATGGTCAGAAGTATATAAATAGTACTGAAGGGTTAAAGAGTTCTTACCTACAATATCATTGTACCTCTAGCCATCAGAAGACACTTATGAGGTTAAGTTGCTATGGTGATCATTCTCTCATAGTCAGATTAATTTATTCATCAAACAGATGGAGAACTGTACGTGTTTAATTATCATTGTTTTATTATTGTGGATCATAGAAAATCAAATATTCGTTTATTAATGTTCATATTAAAATATTTAACAATACATACATACATAATCTTAACAAAGCAAAATAAGCTTTGTTACTCATCATCCCTATAAAGGACGTGTTTCACACCACTAGCTACTCGAACGACCTGCAAAAAACAACCCGACGGCACTAGTTGCTCAGGGTAAACTATGATGCTTAAGTTAATGAAGTAGTCTCAATATAATATCTTATTAATACTTAGAGAAAAATATTTGTTACCTTCCTGTACCATTTATAAAGATGCACAGGGGCATGTCCAGGAAGTCGATAACCATCCATTCTCTGTATTCATCACTAATTATCCCTTAACCAGGGAGGATGAGATAACTATTCTGATTTAAAGGGTTTATTCATCTCAGGATAACTGTCTTCATTTTGGGATGTTATCACCTTGCGAATGATGTTGTTCCCTTTGTTGATATCAAGCTCTCGCGGGCTCTTGGACCACGGGTCTTGTAAGTCAACATAGTAAGTTGGGCCTGCTTTTGGGCTTGGTAGTAAGAGGACTCAAATATCCCTTCCATTTCCTATAACATATAGTTGTTAAGGGAAACATGAAAATAAAAAATAAAAAATCATATATAGTCTATAGTATATGGATGGGAGTATAATTTTTCGTTGAGTATTCTCACAGTCACACTAAAACATAAATTAGTATTTGAGACAAACAGTTGTGGCTTGGGCTACCTGAATTCAAGTGACCATCATCGACCTTCTGCTTTGGTAACCATTCAACCAGTTTACCATAACATCTTAGGGCTGGTTTGGTTACACAAAACCAAACAATCTCATCTCATCTCATTTAATTATTACAATTTTTTTAAATTTCCACGTAAAATATAATAAGTAATGCTATACACCACACCGTCATCCTATTTTGATCATACTAAGTAATATGTGACATATTTATCACCATTAAATGATAAAGAAGTATGTAATAAATGATCATTTAATAGTGATAGATGTGCTACATCTTACTTAGTAGGATGATAGTATGATATATAGAATTTTTCAAATATAATAAACAATTCAACTTTTTCAAATCTCAAAATAAAAATAATATTAAAATTTATATTATAACAATATTTTATTTAATTTTCAACAAAACACCTCATCTCATTTCATCTGAACTCTGTAATCAAACAAGGCCTTAACCTCGGTCGTTGATTGTTTTTCTTTGTTTTTCTTCAACATGGGCGTAGATAAAAAAATAAAAAATAAAAAAATAAAGTGTGAAAAGTCCCAAAGAACATATAAGTAGAAGATTGGATTGTGTTGATTCTAAAATAATCTTTATTTTTTAAAAATATTTTTCACTTTCAACTCAAATATTTTGTCTAAATTTCTATAAAAAAATATACATTTTTTTTACAGAAATCTAAAAGAACACTTCTCACAATATATATATATATATTTATTTATCACCACAACTTCTAAATTCTACCTAATTACTTCCCCAAATTGAATATAAAAGATATTGACAACTTTTTTATCTATAAGTTTTCAATCCACCTACTAATCATTTTTACAAATCTCAATACAAAACACAGAAAATTGAGCATTTAAAAATGTTAATAAAAATCAGTCGCCAGTCAAACAGGCCAGAGAAGTTTGTCTTGACTTGCCACATGATAATTTTTTTTTTTTTTTTTGTCTTATTTGACGGATAAAAGAGAGAAATGATTTGTGTAAATTTTAAATGGATAACTTTCATATAAATTTTTATCAAAAAAAGAGTAAATTTTATTTAAAAAAATTAAAAGAAATATTTTTTATTAATAAAATTTACTTTTATATATAAAATTTTATATAAAAACTTATCTATTCGAACCGTAACTACGCTCACAAAAAAAAAAAACATTACTGACTTTCAATGGATTCAACAACACGAGGCTGCCAGAAGAAAGTCAAGACGAGTGGGCAGCAGAGTCTTTTCAGTTTTCACAAAGAGTGAAGGGTCGGCCGTCGGTGGGTTAACCTAACTCAATATGATAGGTGAAGGTTAGGTCCAAATATCATGTCAACCTTCCCACCAGGAGCGCTGCAACAGAGAAGCCTCGTATATAACACGAAATGCACGAACGTGCAAGTTGGATAAGTACTGCAGGAAAGCAAATAAAGAAATAAAATAAAACAATTAAGAAGTCAAAAAGTCACAAAAGTTTATGACTCTATACTTTTTTGCTTTTTCTCATTCCTTTGCTTTTCTCCCTCTGTAGCTTGTTCATCTCCCACACATAAAGCTTATCTTCTCCTGCACTAACGTCGATTCATCCGTTCACAGAACATTTTTTTTTCAGTAAAATACGTCTGTAAGTGATCTGTAAAACTTTTTTTTTTTTTTATGAAAAATCTGAAATTATCCTCTTTACATTTTATCTTCATTTGTATATGTATTTAGAAATTTTTAACTAAATTGATAGCATCCATTTTATCTTCATTTGTATGTGATTTGCACTTTGCAGTGAACACAATTGGTTAAGCTAGAAATGCTTGCAAAAATGAAGAATGTTCCTGTCAAAAATTGAATGAAATTACTAGCAGTACAAACATAGAATAAACAGAAATACATAAGGGATCCCGAACATTTCTCTCGATATTATTTTTGTATTTTTTTTATTTAATGATTAAGAAATTATTTTTTAATGATATTGTGAATTTTTTATTTTTTTAAACGGATATTTATGATGATTAAAAAAATAAATGAAAAAAAGAGAAAAAAATAAAGGACTACTGGGCAACATACCTTTGTACAGGGACGTGATTACATTTGCTATTCTACGGGCAAAGGTACATTCTAATTTTTTCTAAGATGTTATTAGTGAAAAACTACAAAAAGTATTTTTCTAAAGAGTTAAGGTTAAGTTTGGAAGTTTTTTCAAACACAAAATTCTATCTCATCATTATAATTTTTTTAAATTTTTACATAAAATATAATAAATAATTTAATTTTTTCAAATCTCAATTCAACTTTTTTAAATATTAAAATAATAATAATATTAAAAATAATATTTTATTTTTTTCATTTCAACATCCAAATCTAATCGTCCGAATCTAATCGTCCGAAGGCGTGATTAAGGGATAGCTGGTCAACTACAACACTGCTGACATGGGTAAAATGGGATACTGTTGGTTTATGCAAGTGTAAAAGAGACTTTTCAGACTGCTGACTTGGTTTCGTGCCTCTCCCATTTCGTGCTTTTTAGACTTTCTCTATATGTCAATATCCAAACTTTCGACTTTGAATACAGTGTTCGAATACAAACATTCTCCCTTCCAATTACCATATTTGAAATTTATTAACAAAATAATATTTTATTTCATTTTAAAACAATAAACATTTGGATGAAATGATAACATCTTAATTTTTTATTAAAAGAAGAGAAATGCTTTGGGACCCGAATTTGGGTCCCGAAGATGTGTCCCGAATGGGACTTTTTTTTTTTTTACTGAATGATTAAAAAAATATTTTTAAATGATGTTGTGAATTTTTTATTTTTTTTAAAAGTATTTATGATGATTAAAAAAATACATAAAAAAATAAAATAAAAAATGAGAAAAAAAATTTTAACCTATTCGGCGGCTTCTCGGACTACATCTCTCGGGAGATGTAGCAGTGCCCTTAAAAGAACCGATGATGAAATCACCCTCACATGTATTTAAAAAAAAAAAAAAAAGACAATCCATGTGCTGCTGTGCACTGACTGAGCCATCACCTTTGTTGGCATTTCCTACGATCCATAATATTTTATTTTATTTTTTGGTCAGAAATGATTTGTACATTTTGTTTTATTTTTAATTTCTTTAAGCTAATTGATTAGAGCACTAATATTGGTTTGGTCAAATGTATCTATAAAATTTAGTTAATATCACATATTTTTACATTTACCTATTCTATTTACATTCAATTTCTATTTTGGATTAATCATTTACTTTCTATATAATAATAAAATATTATTAAATTAATAATTTTTTTATTTAATTTATTTGTATCACATTTTATAATTCTGTCAATTGAATATTAATAATAATTATATTATAATTAAATTAATATTAAAAAATTTATATTTTTAAAAGTCATTTAATGTTAATAATAAAAAATATTGATTAAACTCATCTATAATTCTATCTAAATTTCTTAATTACAAACTAAATAGTATTTTTATTGGAGTGAGAAAATAATATTTTAATATTTTCTTACAATGAGAAATTAATATTTTAATGTTTGGTGAATTAATAGTGATTCTCTATCTTTGGCCAATCACTATAACAAAAATCTATTTTATTTTAGACTTGACCAATCTAATGTGGAGTATTTTTAATATCAATCATTTAAATTTTAGTTAATTCTTCTATTTGGCCAAATAAATGTCATGCCTTAAAGTCCTTCAATAGAAACATTGAAAATTTTCTGATTTGGTTAATGGGCTATAAGTAGTCACTGTTGTTAATGCCAGGTTGTTGTCGAAAACGCGTTTTTCCCACCTGACAACGACAAAATACTCATGCCTTGTCCCCTCATTTGATCTAACATTATTCTCTCTGACTACCGAGAACATCACACGAACCTTCCCTCTCTCTCTCTCTCTCTCTCTCTCTCTCGTAAATAACCAAAACGGTACAAATCTATAAGGAAATCAAGAAGTTAAACCCTTGGAACACAACATTTAACAACTCTAGTCGTCACACGTACAAAGGTAAGCCATCGAAAAATACAGCTGTTCTCCTCTTATTGTTGTGTTCTTCTGTGCAGTTCTTTGATTTTGAAGTTGCGGGCCTTTTGCCAACTTTCCTGAATGGATATCTGTCACGGTCGATTTCTTTTCTCCTGCACGTGGTGTCCGTGTTATCGTTCAAGTTTAACCCTTTAATTTGAATGCGGCAAGTCGAGGAATGAGGAGCTCGTGACTGAGATATTTCTTGTTCTTTTGTCTTGGGTTAGTGATAAAGAACATGCCTTTCCCTTTCCATTGATTCCTTGGTGATCTTTAAACGCGGCCCTTATGTTTGATTCATTTATGTTCTTCATTTTGGCATCTGGGATATTATTGATACATCATGTGGTGAAGATATAGAAGGCATCTATCTGTTAACAAGTTCCTACTATCTTCTCTAACATTTGTATCAACCTTCTGTTTTTCAACTGAGCTTTATCAAATTCCACTCTCCGTCTCTCCCTCTTATCTGAGTGTCACCAATAATGAGTTCTGGGAATATTCGACTGTTTATGTGGGTTTCATCTATTTTGTGTTTGATATGTGGTTCCTATGGATTTGTTCCTCAAGATCATTATCTGATAGACTGCGGATCCCCCACCAATACATCGGTGGGCGATCGCGTATTTTTGGCTGATACCTCTGATTCCAATGCTCTTTCTACCCCACAAGAGATTTTTGCTAAGACGACCCTGAAACCTATTTCACTTTTCAATGATTCAGCTTTGTATGAAACTGCACGAATACTCAATGGACCCTCAATTTACACGTTTCCCATTAAGAAACTTGGGAGGCACTGGGTTCGCCTCTATTTCTTCCCTTTTGTTTTCCAATCCCACGACTTGAGCACGGCGAAGTTCTCTGTTTCCGCTCAAAATATCACTCTTTTCAAAGAATTCCATGTAGGGAACGGTTCTCAGGTTAAGGAATACTCTCTGAACGTGACTTCCAGCAATTTGGTTCTCACTTTTACTCCTTCTTCCAAGTCTTTCGCCTTCATAAATGCCTTGGAAGTTCTTTCACTCCCCGATGAGCTTACCCCTGAGAGTGCCCGCACAATTGATCCACCGGGCAGTTACCAAAGCGTGTCAAATAAAGCATTAGAGACAATTGCGAGGGTGAATATGGGTGATGACACAGTCTACCCCCATAATGATACCCTGTGGCGTCTTTGGATCTCCGATGATATGTACCTGATACACAATAATCTTGCAGAGTTTGTGTCTAACATTACAGCTGTCAATTCAACCATAGCTGGGGCAATGGTAAATATCGCTCCCGCTATTGTCTATGGGACCGCCAGGAAGTTGATGAACTCTAGCAATGATCCTAATATAAATGCCAATGTTACATGGAGTTTCAGTGTTGACCCTGGGTTTGAGTATCTGGTCCGGTTTCACTTCTGTGACATAGTAAGTAAATCTCCAAATAATCTCTTTTTTAATGTCTATACAAACTCCATGCTCGTTTCTAGGAATCTTGATCTTAGCAATCTAACATCAAACATCATTGGTGCCCCTTATTTTATGGATGTCATCACAAGAGTACGTGATATCTCCAAGTTAAATGTAAGTGTTGGCCCTTCTAACGTCGGTAACCCTATGCCAAATGCCATTCTTAATGGCCTGGAGGTCATGAAAATAAGCAATTCTAAGGGCAGCCTGGATGTTTTGGATTCCGATCTGAAAAAAGGTTCTAAGATGAAAGTTGGTGTTATAGTGGGTTTGGCCGTTGGGATATTCACTGCTGTTATTGTCGCTACCAGTCTCTTCGTGCTCTGCAGAAGAAGAAGAAGAAAATACGCACATGTCAACCATTCAAAGGCGGAAGAAAATCTTGCCACCAGTGGAATGGTGACCACATACTCAGATAACGGAGCGGCAATATTTTCTAGCTCAAAAACTGGTTATCGCTTCCCTTTTGTTGCAATTCAAGAAGCTACTGATTATTTCAGTGAAAGTTTAGTTGTTGGTGTTGGTGGATTT
>QEOT01004680.1:28106-39997 GCA_003123785.1 Pterocarya stenoptera | reverse complement strand
ATCCGATCCCCAAGGTCAATCTTTTCAAGTTAATCATGTCAATAACTTGGAGACCAATGTATCTATTGCACAGTTCAGTATGGGAAGCGTAGGCGACCTTGCTGGCATCTCAATGAGTACTGTGTTTGCCCAAATGGTGAAAGAGGATATGAGGTAGACAATGTTAAAGCAATGCACCAGAGCAAAAGACTTGATAGCAGTCAATGCAAAGGAGTTCTGGATTTTGACAGTGTGGGTGTGCCCGTAGGTCTTTCATCTTTGTCATGAATCAGCTTGGTTTTGTGTTTCATTAAATCTGTAAATTCCTTCCTAAAATTCTACACATGTGGCATTTGCATGACATGATCTGCCTTTTTATGGTGTGGCTACTTTGCTTTAATTAATTTGAAATTTTAAAAGTCTGAAAACCTTTCCTAATATTGTAATTTGTATGGACTGGCAGACCAGTACTAAATTTTAAAATTTTAAAACACTATTTGCTGTAATGTGGTCTGTGAATACTTTTGAATAAGAGAAATTTTATATGGAAGCCTTCCACCACACATTTTCGCTTAATTAACATGTGATTTGTTATATTTACTCTTATATCTTGATGCTTAAATATTCGTGTGTTTAAATAAAAATATAAAAATAATAAATCATATATTAATTAGGTAAATGTATGTGATGTAGAGTTTCTTTTTAACATTTCTCTTTAAATAATAATAACAATTAAAAAAAAAATGTCGCCTGGAACGTTTGAACAAAATTAGCTCATCAGGCCGTGGTTGATGGTTATTATCATGCAAGTAATATTTATTAGAAAACCCAATAAAAAAGAAAAAGCTCAATAATAAATGAAAGGGATAATCATACTTTAAAGTGTTTACATACTCGAATGGTCAATATTTATTTTTTACAACGTAAATCTCAAACTACGAGAAGTTGTGTTTGTATTCTGAACCATTAATTGATTTTAAAATGAATCATCTAGTTATAAAGACTATCTGGTTTGCTTTTGCAAACTTTTCAAACTATCCTCTCATCTCAACATCTAAATTCTATTTAAATATAAATATTTTTTAATTTTTAACTTTTTAATCTAACCATTAAAAAATTTTCAAACTTTTAAACAAAATATAAAAAATAATTCAATTTTTTGAAATCTCAAAACAAAATAATGTAAAAAAATTATATTATAACTCTTGTAACTTTATAATTTTTTTATTTAACTTTTTTCTCTCATTTCCTAAAACCTTATAAAAATCTTAACTTAAACTATTTTATTATTATTTACAGATTTTTCATCATATCTCATCATCTTATAATGTTACATTAAATGATAGGTTTACAAATAAAATATAATAAATAGTTTTAAATCATCTAATACCACATCATAAAATCATAAGAAGATGATGACTAGCATTACTTTAAATAATAATAATAGTAGTAGTAGTATTGGTGGTAGTAGTAATTTTGATCTTAAATTAATTATAAAAAGTTATTTTATAATAATTATTTTATATGAGTGCTTTAACATTGGTATAAAGTTAATGACTATAATACATTAATGATGACTAACTATCATGTACTCAAAGAAGACAAGTGTTAATAGAGGAATGAGAAAATCATTACAAATTCTTAAGAAAATAAATTAAAAGTATAGGATGTCATTTAAGTATCTTTGCTTCAAAAAAAATTTAAAAAAAACTAAAAATCATTAATATAGATTTTAACAAAAATAACATATAAAAAAATAAAATAAAGTATATTTGGAGGCTTATGTTGGTAAGTCATGAAAGATATGTTGGTTAGCTAATTTATGCTAGAAAGCTTTAAGGGTGGTGTGATATTCCCTCAATTTCTTAATCTACTTATTTCTCTTTGAATATAGGAAATATTTGCTTTAAAACCTTGTATCAATGAATTCTTTATTTAAATCCAATGAATTCACTATTAGTATTCCCATAGAACCTGATAACATCAACCAAAAAGATTATAGTATAATAGATATAAAAAGAAATTTACAAATTTTGACAATTTCTAATGTTCCAAAAAATCAATTATATAAACATTCAATTTTTTTTCTAAATTATCATTTATTACTAATTATACTATTAAAACAGTAGAAAAAATTATTGGTCTAAATAATGATTATGAATCATTACAATTATTAACAAAAGAAGCTATTAATAATCACAAATAACAGAAATATTCTTTCATACATATTATATTAGTACAAGTGGCAATAAAACCACTCACTATAAGTGGATTAAATACATCAGTATTACTATGTCTAAGAGATGAGAGACACTATAATTTTCATTACTTGATATGGTAGAATCAAGCATGTTCCAAGGTCCAATTTTTTAATTATTATCCTAATTATTTTATTTCATTATTTGATACAAATATCGTACATATTTTAACATTAAATATTAAAAAAAAGGTTATCATATGATGAAAGGATCACATCCTTTAACACTAGTAATATAGGATCCATTCTAAACTGATGAAAACAACATTAAAGCCACAAGCCACAAGCTCTTATTACTAGTCCAAAAGGATATACATTATTATTACAATCTAGTATACAAGATTCTAGTGTACAAATTCCTAAACAAATTAATTGGAATCAAATTACTCTCCCTAATGAATATAAATTATAAAATATTACTTCATTATCTAAAATAGAAAATATTTCTAAAAGTGATTTATAATGCATAGATCAAAAAACGAACAGAACATTCCAAGTGGCTTTTCAACTTTTTAGAAGATCTTTATCACACTCACATTATTATTCTCCAGCATCTTTTAGTTATCATACACCTAGATTTGTTCTTACATCAATTTATCGGAATAGATTTCAAAATTTTGACACCAGATCCCATAATCTAGACACACAAATTCAGGGAGTTATTCCTGAAAATAGTATTCATACACCAATATATACTGTTAATCATCTCAATATGGCATTCACCTCTCATAATCCTAAATAAGTAAAGGAATTTTCATCTACAACATATTCACAAGTAGTTAGAGATAATGTCCAAATATACACTATGAGTAAAGAAGAATTTAAAATTAATAAAAAATATCTTAAATAAGATTATATGAAAGAAGAAAATAATCAGAAAATATGAGTATTTTTCTCAACTTTCACAAAAATAGTAGATATTATATTCAAGAAAAATATTATGAGTACTTAGAAGGAATACAAATTAATATACATTTATTTACATGGTTTGAAATCTATAAATCAAACCAAATATCATTCGTAAACAAAATTACTAATCAGTGGACTACAGAATAAAATAATTAAATCGTTTATAAAAAAGACCCCTATTTTGAAGCCATTAAGTACAATAAAAGAAACATTCAAATATTAGCTTCACCAATAAAAAAAATATATAATATTACAATAGAAAGTTAAAACACTGATAATATAATCCAACAAAATAATTATACTAATTTATATCTAAAAATCATGAGTAAACAATTAGAGAAAATTAAAACTCAACTATCTCCTATTAATCCTACTATTAAAGGAGCAAAAGAAACCTTTTTATTTGTTCCCCGTAAAATCTCATCTAATCTAAAAATTATTTTTTCTAAAAATAAAAATGATTTATTAGAACAAATATGTAATAAATTAAAACCATTAAGTATTATTAATATCGTATCTACTTCAAAACAATCTCATATTAATGTATTAAGTAAACAGACTCACATGTATTATCTTATTATGAAATTAGTAATGTTGAAAACCAATTTACAAATTTAGATTTACAAATAAATAATATTATAGGAGATTATGTTAATAATTTTTCAGTTAGGGATTCTAAACATCATATTTCTATTACTCGTAATTGGTATCCAAGGCCTACTCTACCAGATATGCAATTCTAAGAAATAGAATATAATCTGATTTTGCACCAGATGTATTATATGAATAGAATATAGATGGATTATCTTAGTATGAAATATTAAATCATTTCCAATAAATAATTATGGTTGCTTACGTTTATAAAAGTATTAGAAAAACTGATTATCAAGTAGCTCATATTATTGTTATAGGTTTTAATGGTCAATTAAAAGGCTGGTGGAATCATTATCTTTCACAAAAACAATGAATAAAAATATTAACCAAGTATAAACATGCTGAAAGTATGCAAATGATTAAAACATAAGATGGTCAACTATTAGAAGATGATGTTAATACTCTAATATTTGTATTAACCAAACACTTTGTTGGTGATCCTATTCAATTTAAAGAAAGAACTAGCAATTTGCTAATTGATTTTAGATGTTCTCAATTATATGATTTTCGTTGGTATAAAGATGTATTTCTACTAAAGTCGTGATCAGAAATGGTTGTCAACAACCATACTGGAAGGAAAAGTTCATAGACGAACTTCCATATTATTTCGCCTAAAAGGTACGAGAATCATTAGTAAAATCCTATGGTACTATTGATTTTCTTAATCTCACATATGGTGATATAATAAGTACTATTAATGGAACTAGTTTAATTATGTGTAATGATCTAAAATTAAAAAAACAAATGGATAAAGAAAAAAAAATTGCTAAGAAAGAATTAGATACATTTTGTGAACAGTTTGGCTATACTCTATTATTAGCTCCTTCAAGAAGACAGAAAAAATGAAAAATAATTTATAAGAATTATTATAACAAAAACTGAAAATATAAAAGACCTTATAAAAATACAAAAGATAAACAAATATATAATAAATCAATAAAAAAATCTAAAAAAGTACAATAAAAATAAAAAAACAAATTGTTTGTTGTAAATGTGAAAAAATTAGATGTAATGAAATTATAAAGTCAAAAAACAGATTAATGAATTAGATATACCTAAAATATTAAAAGAAAATTATTAAATATCTTTATAATACATTCAAGTAAAAAGAAGGAAAGCTCTTCAAAATTAGAAGAAATCCATCAATTAAAAGAATCAAGTTTTTCAGAGCAATCTTTTGATAGTGAATCAGAAGAAGATAAAGTACATGACTGTAATGGCCTAGATAAGAATAATTGTATTTGTAATAAAACCATTAATGTACTCTCAAAACATGAAGATGTTATATTGGAATTAATTGACAAAATTAATGATCTACAAGAAAGAAAAAGATTATTTCATAAAACTAAAAAATACTTTTACAAATCAAATCACTTCAATAACCTCTTCAGCACCATATAATTTTTCAGAAATAGTAGGAAGATTTAAAACAAAAAAACAAAAAGTTACAATGCAAGATCTACAATAAGAAATTAATGAAATAAAACAATAGGTTATAAATTTGAAAACATCTAATCTTAAACTAGAGGTTTTAAATGAACAATTATTACAGGAAATTATATTATTAAAAATAGATAAAAACATAAGTACTTCTCATAATAAAGAACAAAGAGATTGTTCAACAATAGTTATTAAGGAGAAAACAAATAGTTTTATTAATATCCTTGATAGGATAAATTTTCATAAATATTATACTGAAATAACAATTTATATTAATCAAGAGTTTTCTTTTACTTCAATTGCCTTATTAGACATATGAGTATATTTAAATTGTATACAAAAGAAATTAATACCTTTCAAATATTTTGAAAAGATAAAATAGACATTATCCCAATCTAATGGAACAAAATTAAACATAAATTATAAATTATCTAATGCACATTTTTGTAATAATGGAATTTGCTTTAAAACAACATTTATTTTAATAAATTAAACTTTTGAGATAAGTTGTGATTTCATATGGTATCAGAGCAAAGGTCCTGAGTTCAAATCCTGACTCCACACTCTACTTCTTTTAATTAAATATTCAACTTGTTGAACAACCTATTGAGGGAGAATTTAATCCACACTTGAGGAGAAATCTTAAGATATAAAATAAATAATAAAAAATGTTAACACTGAAGCAATATTGGAAAATCCATTTCTTACCTTACTTTACTCGTTCTTTGTAATAGAAGAAGGAATTTCTACTAAAATACTTAGATGAGAAATTCAATTTAAATTTGTATTTCCCCATGTATCAAAAGAAATCAACTTCCTAAAATAAGTTTCATTGACTAAATAAATTAATTGTTTAACAAAAAATAGAAATCAACTTCCTAAAATAAGTTTCATTAACTAAATAAATTAATTTTTTAACAAAAAATAGGATTAAAAGAAAAGAAAAATAGATAAATTTCTTTAAAAAAATATAATATAAAATAATTGAAGAACAATTAAAAGATCCATTACTAATTCAAAAAATTAATAATTTTAAAATTATAATTGAAAAATAAGTATGTTCTAACTTGGTTAATGTTTTTTGGAATAAAAAACAACATATAGTTGAATTTCTTTATGAAAAAGAATTTTCTGAAAAGAATATTCCTACTAAAGCCATGCCAATTCAAATGAGTAATGAATTATTAGAGTTATATAAAAAAGAAATTAATGATTTTATTAATAAAATAATTAATTAAGAAAAGCAAGTCATTATGGAGTTGTGTTGTTTTTTATGTTAAAAAAAATATAGAATTAAAAAGAAGAGTTCCTCGGTTAGTTTTTAATTATAAACTATTAAATAAAGTATTACAATAGATTAGATATCTAATTCGCAATAAGAAAAATTTATTATCGCACCTTTATAATGTTACAATATTTTTAAAATTTGACACGAAAAGTAGATTTTAACAAATCCAAATTGTTGAAAAAGATCAGTATAAAATAGCGTTCACAGTCCCATTTGGACATTATGAATGAAATGTTATGCTATTCGGATTAAAAAAATGTTCATAGTGAATTTCAAAAATTATAAATGAAATATTTACTAATTTCACTCACTTTTCAATAGTTTATATAGATTACGTATTAATATTTTCCTTATCTATTGAAAAATATTATAAACATTTAAATACTTTTGTTCAAGTTATTAGACAAAATGGATTAGTTGTTTCATCACAAAATATAAAATAATTTCAAAATAAAATTAGGTTATTTAGACATGATATTTATCAAGAAACTCTTACACCAATTAGTATAGCAAATTTGCTAATAAATTTATGATGAAATAAAAGATAAGTAACAATTATAAAGATTTTTTAGAAGTGTTAATTGTATTGAAAATTTTTATCAATTTCTCAGGTCATTATATAAACCATTATTTAAAAGATTAAAAAAGAATCCACCCTATGGATAGAAACGCATACAAATATTATAAAACAAATTAAGTCTTACGTTAAGAAATTACTATACTTAGGACTCTCATCACCTCGTACTTTTATAGATTATTTGATTACATTCATAATGTTTATGTAAACCATTATTTAAAAGATTAAAAAAGAATCCACTCCCATAAACATAAACACATACAAATATTATAAAACAAATTAAGTCCCACGTTAAAAAATTACTATGCTTAGGACTCTCATCATCTCATACTTTTAAGATTGTTAAAATAGATGCCTCTGATTTTGGTTATGTAATAATTATAAAGCAAAAATTATTAACTGATTCTGAATAGATTATTCGATTCTATTCAAGATGTTCTAATCCTGCTGACCAAAAGAATTACAGCACTATTAAAAAGGAAATTTTAGTTATTGTATTATGTATTTCTAAACTTTAAGATGATTTGTTAAAACAAAAGTTTTTACTCAAAATAGATTGCAAATTAGCCAATAAAGTTTTGATTAAATATGTGAAAACTTGATTGATAAATAAATATTTACTGGATGGCAACCTATATTAAGTATTTTTTATTTTGATATTGAACGTATTAAAGGAGAATCTAATTCTCTTCCTGATTTTCTATCCCGAGAATTCTTATAAGGAAAATAATGTTATCCTCAAAGGTAAGAATAAAATCCAAATATTTTTATGCTAGGCCACCATCTCCTCCCTATCATTCACCTTGTCATTCTGCAACTCTAAAACTATACACGGTATTAAGGACATTATCACAAAATATTAGACCGTCTTACAATTCATTATCACCATTAGCTTATTCGAAATTACCAACATACTTGGGTCAACAAAAGAAAAAAAAAGAAATTACCAACATACTTCAAAGCCATTTCTCTTTCTTCCTCTACCCATTCTCAAATTATTAATCATCTATTATTATCTTAGCCCTCTACATCCCCTATTATCATTAAAATTCATTGGCATTCAGTCTTTCCCATTGAGTCTGAAATCCAATACCTATTGATCCCCAAAAATTACTTGATGCATTTTTTTGCTAGATTAGTACTATGTCCCACAAAATATTAAGAAAATTCAATATTTTTATAAGTTCATATTAGTAGACATAGATTCAATTATTTTTCTGACATCCTTGTTCTCTTCAAACTTAACATTTTCCACCTGCATCTCCAATTATTATATTTCATAAAGTCACTATTAAACAAGTTCTCACTTTAAAACAATGTGGCTAATATGATATTATCTTGGATGTGTCGGGGAGGGACAACGATCGGAAGACTCTAGAAGCCCAAAAAGCTTTAGAAAGGTCTACCATGAGGCCCAACCCAAGTGCCTATAAATATAAAAGTACTATTTAATAAGGAAAATTTCTCATCCTTATGATTTGTCGTATTATGATTACTACGATTATTAGCATGTATGGATAAAAATATTTTTAAAACAAAACAAAATTTGCGTCATTCTTGTTTCCTCCATTTCGACAAATTACAAGAGACCATGACACTCTCGCGATGGTTTTTACTATAATGAGATTATTATGGACATGAACCTTTTCTCTTTTATCTTTCTCCAATAAAGTATTTAAATTTTTTTTCATAAAATGATTATCCACTTAAGTATTGTTCACCACTTCTTATTTTTTTCCTCAAAACAAAATTAAATTGAATTATGAAGTGAGAATATGTCATCAAACCTCACAAATCTCTCAAAAATATTATGTTTTTAGTCCACCAAGTTTTTGTCAAATGGTGAAAACAAAAACAATTACAATAATGTTTTAAAAATGTTTAAAAAAATTATCAAAACTCCTGAAATTCTAGTCCAACAGAGTAGATTTTAGGCTCAATTAACATCCATTACTAGCAAAAAGGACTTGAAAAAATTAGCTAAAGCAATATCACAAGTATTAGACAGTGATGAAGAAAAAGATGCACAACATCCAATCATATTATCTCCATTACAACACTCCACATTATCACCAGCTCAAAATGCCTCTCTTTCTCAAAATAACTTATCCTATCATCCAGTACATCTGATAAATTCTTAAGACCAATTTGATCTGAAATTTGCAAAATATAACCCTTAGATTATGTGATTCCAGAAGATTATTACTTTCTCAGTTATTCAACACGACAAATGAAAGCTGTCAGCAGTATTATCTCTTCAGAGAATAAAGACAAAAAACTTTGTATATACTATTCACCTTCACTTATTAACAATGTATTATTGGTAGTATTGTTTTGATGTCTATATAAAGAAGTCTATAAACAAACAAAGGTATTCAGAAACTTTCATCTGAAACTTCATCTTCTCTCATTTTAGTTTTTCCTTCTCCTCACTTTCTAAAATATATCTTTTGTAAACCTTCATTCTTTCATATCTTTTGCTTTCAAACTTCTTGAGAATTAATCTTCTTGTAAGTATTATGACTTTAATGAAGTTAATTTTATTGTATATATTTTTTATCTTTTATATTTATTCATACATATAGTCGGTTATATCGCTTATACTACTTGCTCTCATATATATAACTAGTTATACCGTCTATTATTATTATTGTTAAGCTATTATTAATATAAATTACCTTATAGATCTGATTACCTGAGATATAATAATAATAATATTATTATTATTATAATTATTATTATAATAATAGTAATTCGATATTAAATTAATTATAAAAAAATACTTTATTTTTTGTAGTACTAATAAAATATTTACGTAGAATAATATGATGTCACAGACCCACAGCCCTTTAATAAGACCGGTCTGTCCGGTTCAGTAAAAGCAATCCGCGAAGAAACCCCAAGATCAATCTGAGCCGTTATCTCTTCGCCCTATTCTTTCTGATCAATCGGGTGGGAGACAAGACAGAGAGAGGGAGAGAGAAACTCGGATATCTGTGAAACCAAACCCTAGCATGGACAGCCTCTCGGAGAGGGAGAGACCGAGCAAGCGCACCCGAGAGGATCGAGACCACCGCGGTCGAGACCACAAGCACCGATCCTCCAGGGACGACAAGCACCGGGACTCCTCCGATCACCACCACCGTCACCGATCTCGGCGCGGCCGCTCCCGAGAAGAACTCGAGGGTAGTAGAGACCGAGATTCCAAGCCCGATAGGTCCAACGAGGACGAGAGGGAGAGAGATGGGAGCATAGATCGGCTCGAGAGGTCTTATGAACCGTTGAGCGAGAGGGGGGGGAGCAGAGAGAGAGACCGGCCTAAGCATCGGGAATCGAAACGCGAGCCGTTGGATGAAGATGATGAGGATCATTACGAGAGACCGCACGAGAGAGATGGTTCGGTGGAGAGGCGGCATTCCTCGCAATCGCACAAGAGGAAGGAGAGAGGGAGCGAGGAAAGGAGTGATGGTAGTGAGAAGAAGGCTAGGGTTTTGGAGAGAAGGCGGTTTGAGGATGGGAAGGAAGCAAGTGGAGAAAAGAGGAAGGAGAAGAGAAAGGAGAGGAGGAGGTTTGATGATAGAGTGAAAAAGGAAGAGGAGGAGGAGGAAGATAATGAAGGGGGTTTGGAAGACGGGAAACGGGTGAATATGTGTGAGGTTAAGGTTCAGGTCAAGGAAGAGGTGAGTGATGGTGAGCATCTCGGTAACTACCAGAGCACCACCACGGCGAATGCAAGTGGTCCAGCGGGGAATGTAAGTTGTTCACATTTTCCCCTTCTTTGTACAATGTTAGTGGGAGTAGCATAGGCAAATTTATTTACCCTTCAAGTATTTATTCAATCAGTAGTTCTTTTAATGTAAACGGGGACCGGGTTGTGGTCATCTCTCTGTGGATGACTGCACTTCTTTATGGGTTTCTTGATCGAAAATTTCACATCTTCAAGTTCTACTATTTCTATCAAGATTTTTGTGTGGTGGACTGAATAAATTTTTAATGATCATTATGAAATGCTGGGTTTTCCAAGTAGTGTTCTGGCATACGTAATCATCAATTATAGCTCTTTTAACGATTAAAATATAGTCGCTGAAAACTATGGTCATTTTTGTGAATGATAGATTTATTGTATCACATGGGTAATGCCTAACCCATGCCTAGGAGGGTGGTAGATTTATTGTCATGTTGGAGAGGAATTCGTCACGCGGTTTGGAAGATGGTGCCTCTATGTTTAATGTGGTGTACTTGGAACGAGAGGAATGATCGCTGTTTTGATAATAGGAAACGTTCAATGGGAGGGACTTCTTTTTTCTTTTTTTTTGGTAAGTAAAAATATTATATATATCAAGAAGAGGAACCAAGTACATTGGATGTATACAAGAAAACACCCAGCCCATACTAGAGAGCTCCTAATGACCCAAAAAGCCCATGTTAAATTATCCAAAATACATCAAGCCCGAGTTGGAATAAAACACACCTCTCCAACCCCAACCCATTGATTCACGTAGACTAATACTCCAGCCGAATGGGACTTATTCTTTCATACGTTGTTACTTTGGGCTTTGGCTATTGTATTGAATGAGATTAGCTTTAATAACTTTTATGCAGTTTTTCACCGCTCTCAGCTTGTCATTAGGTTCATCTCTTGTATACTTCCTGTGTACTTAGCCTTGCCTAATTATGTGGATTAATAAATTCTTCTTATAAAAAAAAATAAAATTGTGAATGACTACTGTCCTTGATGTTTTGCTGCTGTTGTTGTTGGCATTCTTTCCATTGGTTGACGACATTTC
>QEOT01004679.1:431121-458996 GCA_003123785.1 Pterocarya stenoptera | reverse complement strand
CTTGGAAATGGAAAACATCATTAAAGACTGGTTTTAGAGAAGTGTAAATGACATCAACATGCATGCATTCGGCAGAAAAATGGTACGCTCCACTTAATTTATTCCCGTGATCGAGTCTTTTGGAAAGCATATGCTTGCGATATTAAATCTGTTGCGACTCTACAGTGCCATTGTCTCGACACTTAAAGCCAAAACATCCGCCCGAATTATCTACTACTTTCAAATGTTTCAATGCTGGGGCTGTTGGGAGTCTGCAAGGTTCTTTCTTAACAGGGAATGAAATGCATTTTAAGAGATTGTTGGATGCTACTGTGGAAGGACAAAGTTTTCATTCATTTAAATCAATATACGTTTGAACATATAAGAAACAAACACGTGTTTTCTTAATAAAAAAAAAACTCCACTTATCATTCCTACACCACATACTACATATGATTTTTTTCTCTTGCCAAAAGTATAGTGTATAAATGACGAGTAGAAGAATTCTTAATTTCTAGTGACAATAAAACCCAAAAATAAAAATAAAAAATCAAGTCAAATCAAATGTAGTGTGTGACGTAGAAATTATGAGTAGAATAACTCTTTCTTAATATGATTAATAATATAAATCTATTGTTACTTCATTTACTACAAAAATCTTATCCTATTAATGGAAGTTAGTGGTTTTAGAGTTGATATAAATGGGTTCAGCTCAAAAACGAGTTGACCCGTTTATTAATCAGTGTGATGTTAAGACAAGATTAATAAACAAGTCAACCCACTTAACCCGATATCAACATTTAATAATACGATCAAATATTAGCATATGCCTTTGTTGCACTGATTCCTTTTTTGCCTACTACTTCGTATGCAACTCCCTGATGTATCGTGCATCTGGAATTTATTTTTCATTATGTTATAAGAAAGGTTGGAAGGTTACTTCGTAAAAGTCCATCAGATTCTTTTTTTTCTTTTTTATAATTTCATTTTGAGTAAATCCTTTACAATTCTAATTTGTTAATGTTTTATATAGGCTTTAGTGTTGACACCATTCAACTTAGAAAGTTGAGCAAGAACTTTCTTTTCCTAGTTGAAATAAAGTCTTAGAAAAATGCAGAGATTGACGTTGCTTTTGTTTGAAGGATCTAACCTTCTATCTCTCCTTTTTTGTTTCTCAGCAGCTTGAGAGCTTAAATCTTGATGAAAAATTCTAGGTGCAGTAGCTGAGCTTTGCTTTGGAGAGGACGAGATGAGTAGGCCGACGGTAGTGGAGAAGTTAAACAGGTCGATGCCAGTGGACTAAAATGCACAGGAAACTCGAATGGCAGAGAGGGCGGGCTGGCTGGGCAGAACTCGAATTTGGGTGGGAGCAACATTTTGTAAAACAGAGAGCATGGACTTTTTAGTAATTGGCTTGAGTTGACACGAAAGATCCATACCTAAGTATGCTGGGACTATGTCCGCAATGACTACACGTAGAAGAAATGAAACATAATAATTACTTGGACAGATCAGATAGTTTAACTTTTAATTAAATGGGAGGGAGAATTAAAGGCAGTGCAACCGGGCGCAAAGAGAGCGAGAGGGGAAGGGCGGGAAGACACTATAAGTAAATTGCTTATTTCGTACTAGTTATTTTTTACAAAAATGACTATTTCCTGTTAAAATGAATATTCTCATCATAAATAATCATTTTCGTCACAAATAACTCTTCATAACTGATCATTTTACTTGTAATGGAAACAGCTTTCACATTTTGCATTCATGGCTGCACTGCCAGCAATACCAGTTATATGCTATATACGCACCAAGAACAATGAACAAAACAAATTTAAGAACTAATCAAGAAATGATGGGCAAACCTGTTAGTGCATCCAGCTCTACCCATCTATACCCGCAGATTATTTAACAATGCTGTACCATTGATGCCTATATACCAAAGTGTATAGGCAATCTTTCTGTGAGAAGAGCATAACCAAAACCACGAAGCTCGAGAAAATTTGTGAAATTTCTCATAAAAAAAGGTAACATCAACCCCCGATCTTCAAAATTGGCAACTTTTATGATAATAATTCAACTTATTATCTCAAAACAATGAAAATCAATCCGCCAATGAAAATGACAAAAAAAAAATATATATCCATGAATACTAGGAGATGGCATATCACTTTGAAGAGCAGACAGACAGCACTGCTGCACATTTCATAAACCAAATAAAAATAATCAATTTACAACAAAATTTTGGATACTACCTTTGCAACACAGCTGACCAACCCGCTGTTGTGGGCTAGAATTCAAACCATTTAACCCCCACCAATTTGGGTTAAAGCTACTGAGCGTACCATAGAGTCCATACCTTGTATAGTTGTATGCCAATCAGGTTTATGTAGGTGTGTGTACACCAGACACCAAATCTTTTCATATAAAACCAAGTAGTTTATAATAGTGAGACATGGTAGACTGCACTTAGAATGTACACCCGTGCACAGTGCCTCATGTGCGAAGGAAACAGCATAACACAAAATTAAATGAAAAAAAATTGAGTCTGTCAAAGTGCTAATCATTACCAAATGCACAATCTCAACCATTAAGGAGTCATTAACTTCTAAATGTTACCAGCGTTAACCAGTAAAACCAAAACTGCATCTCGCGTCTCTATAACAAAGTTCCAAACAGAACTGAACCACCCAATTGAATGAAATAGATTCTAACAACACAAATGTGCACAATTGGTCCCTTCTCAAGTTCAAAAGCCATAACCAACATACTTACCTAGATATTGGCCTCCTCTGCATTACGCCTACCCGACCAAGATCTGGACCCTGAAAATTTTTGGAATGAAATTTAAGCTAATGCTTGAATAGCAGACAAAATCAGCTAAACCCACCAAACAGCTCCAATATCTGCCACCTACCTAACCCCCAAAACCTACAACATTAGAATACCGCACCCCACGATGTGTTGTGCACTAGCACTTGCACAGTTTTAAAAATTCAAAGAGCACTGTATTTCCACAATTGCCACCACAACACTAGTCATATAATTTGTAGATCTTACAGTGACTGTTGATGAGGAGATTATGAGATGTTCTTTTAGGTAGGCAAAACAAAAGATAGATACAAAAAATTAAATTCTTTTAACTTGACTGAAGAGCAAGACAACTCACCAGCCTTAATTCCAGTATAATGATTAGTATCGATTGTAAGGTTTTCCATATTCTTCGCGTCTTTGACGCTGAAATGCACCAAACTTGTCACGAGGCCTTGGAGTGTAATTTTCCATGGGGTTTGAATATTGACTTCGTGTATCAAGGGCTAAATTGGCCCCAGCATACTGAGGATTGGCCAAGGTGCCATCATACTCAGAATAACCACGCTGTTTATAACCACCAAAACCAGAAGAGGGCAATTGCCGTGGTGCCTGTTGTTGACGCCGCTGGGCATCAATTTGGAGAAACTCCTCCCACTGTTTTGCATGTGTGCCCTTGAGAGTGGCGAGTTGCTTCATGTACTTTTCTCTCATCTCCTTAATAGCCTTTGACCCGCAGAATCAATAGTCAGAAATCACAAGTTCAAATCCATAACTAAACAGCTGTAAGGTTCTTTTAAAACAATCACACGCTCCTCAGTATAGCAACACACGTAGTACTTGACACTACCATAAGAAACAAGACTAAAATCACGTCTTATGAGTTACATCTCCTACTCCCTCCTCTCTAGTTTTATAAAATATTTTGAAATTTTTTAGCAATATATGTATATTCTCAACTATTATCAGTTCCAACTTCAGGCTGAGCCACAACTGCAAAACCCTTTGCCGGAATTACTATACTCATAAACACTGAGCATTCTAAGGTCCACAAAGGTATTTATATTCCCTAAAGGGAAATAAGAGAGAAAAAACTGTACATGCGAATTTCAAAATCTAAATTGAAGAGAGAGAGAGATCGACAGCTGTAGCAAGTTTGAACATCACAAAAAGATCCACATGGCACCCTAGGAACAAAAAATCAAAATTATAGAAGAAGAGAGATGAGNTCCTATGCTAACCCTACCTTGTGGAGAGCCCCTTGAAAACTTCCTCAGATCATTCTGACTATGGTCTTCCAAAACCCTCTCCTGCCTACCAAACCTCTGCGGAAGGGGTGATGCATTCTGAGGACCAGAATGAGACTTTTGGGAATCAGATCGTCGCAACCTTGCATGAGCAGGGCTTTGTTCAGGTGACCTAGATCTTTCCATGTGGGAACTAGAAGAAACCCTTTGATCACTTTCCTCCTTAATCACTTTGTGCACGGCATCCACGCCTTTGGCCAATATTAACCTATCCTTGCCACTAACAATAATAAACTTCTCCTCCATCTTGATTTTGCAGCCAATATCATTTTCAATCTTTTCTATAAGTTTCTCTGTAAAAAGTGCTTTTACATGCTTTTCTCTAGCAGGCACCCTTTCAAAGAAATCTTGAGACTTGCGATTTGCTCCAAGAGTAGAGGGGCACCCCTGTAGTTATGCAAAACA
This sequence comes from Pterocarya stenoptera, assembly GCA_003123785.1. Classification (NCBI taxonomy): domain Eukaryota; kingdom Viridiplantae; phylum Streptophyta; class Magnoliopsida; order Fagales; family Juglandaceae; genus Pterocarya; species Pterocarya stenoptera. The sequence continues at coordinate 454,497 of QEOT01004679.1, read as the reverse complement.
GGGCATTTAAGGAAAAAAAAAAAAAGAGGAAGAAATCATCCCTCTTCAACATCGGCAATGTAATCTAAAATATGCAAGAGACTCAGTGACATTCTATTAGTTTTCCATGGGTTCATATGACTATAACGCCAATTCAACAGAAAGAAAGGCTTTCTATCAAATTTCATGAAAACTTAATGGAATATAATGTCAAAATAAATTTGAGACAGATAAAAAAAAACAAGGAAAGCATAACCAACAATCTAAATGAGCAAAACATTATTTTATCAAATCTTTATTATAAAAAGGTATTGTTTCATAGGTAGATCCTTATTATAAGGTATTTCAGCCCACCCATGAAGAATGAATTGCTTATAGACACATCAAAATCCCTTTCTCCTCATATTATCACTTCCCAAAATGACCAAATACTTAGATTAGTCCACCATAAACTGTATTAGCAGAACCTCAAAATTCAACCCATACAGGGACAATAAAAATACTGATGCCCCTAAGTAATGACTTTGTACCATCACAAATCAGCTTTGTGTGACAGAGTGCAGGTGTGCATATCCAGAGTAAATTTACAGCAATAAAGATTAATTTTGGATAAGTGAACTCCTATGCTAGACAACAATTCCAATTCTCAACATAAACCTGATCTAATCTAAGCAGGCTACGACATTAATCTGAGCAGGGCAACTCTTAGGGTATAAACAAATCCATGGTCTTTTTCTTTCCTTACTTCTTTCTGATAGAATCTGTTAACCTAATAACTCTAACAAGACATCAACGAAGAGAATTTATACAATGCACGTTCAATACTGATGTATGCAAGAAAATTTGTATCAACGTCTTCTTTGGGGAAGATCCTCACTCTAGACAACTAGAGGAAACGTCAGATCATAACCATTATTTGGTCTTGTATGTGCAAGAATAGCGGAGAGTCCATTGACCATCTACTACTTCATTGTTAGATTGCCATGAATTTGTGGAATGAAGTCTTTGCTCCAATGGGATTAGCTTTGGTGATGTCGAGAAGGGTAAGCGGCCTCCTAGCTTCTTGGAGAGGCATTCGGGGCAACTCTCAAATTGCATCAATATGGAAGATGGTCCCAATATGCCTATGGTGGTGCATTTGAAGAGAGAGAGGAATGAAAGAAATTTTGAAGATCAAGAGCTGTCAATGGATGAGATTAGAAATTTTTTTGCTCCATTGGTCGATTGTAATTGATTTTCATGGCATGACCTTTCATGAATTCCTTGAATCACTAAACTAGCACGCTAAGGCATTGCTCTTGTATACACCCCGTATACTTGGGCTCTTGCCTACTCTTTTGATCAATAAAGTTTTTTTTACTGATAAAAAAAAATACTGCTGTATGCAAGCATTAGAAGCAGATAGTTTGCAACACTCCACAATAAGTTCAACTAAGAAAACATTTCAAGAGAGGCCAGTAATACCTGAGTGAAGTGACCAGACTCTCCACATATTTTGCAAATCAGCTCCTCTTCTTTCCTTTTCTTCCAAATTCTCTCAGTAGCTTTTGACTTGGCTTCCCAAACCTTGGCTTCTCGGCTAGTGAAATCAGTTGGAACAGCATTTGGGTCACGGGGAGGTTCCTCTTCTTCATCGGAACCTGCAAGAGACCTTTTGTTTGTCTTTTCCCTATCTTGTGAATTGGTTTTCATCGATCTTGTTGATGCCTGAGGACCTGTGTACTCCTTGTAAAGTTCACTGAAGTCGTCATCAATATCTTGGTCTGATCTTGTTGCCATCTTATAACAACCTTATGTGAGTCTGATACCTACATTTTCAAACATAAACTGCACCTCATTAAACCCAAATTTTTAAAGAAAGATTGCAAAAGCTAGATAAGAAACCTTTGTATTCTATAGTAACTTTATGGTGGACCTTTTTTTTTATTGGCAAAAACTTATAGTTCAGATATGAGATAGATTAAAAGCAGAGTAACAGGTAACACATTCTTCGGATCTTTCATGGTGGATTTTTTAAGATCTTTATAATCAATATTTATAATTAAAGGTTCAGACCTTACCAACTTAGCATGTAATTTAGTGGATGTAATGGTTACTAAAAAATTACGAGAGAATATACGGTGACTTTGAACGATTAAAAGGTAACAAGATGGAAGTTATGATCTCAAAAATTCCAGCCCAAAAATCTAGAGGAACTCGAGTATATTGTGAATAAGTTGTCTCTTTTTTTTCGTATTTCACATGCTCCCATACTTCTTTTGTAAATGGATTATTCTGACAGCTAAGAAATTGTTCTGACCTTGCCTTATGCATACCAGAAAATAAAATTAGGGTTTGTTCGTCCAAAAATAATATGTTCGAAACTAGTGTATTTCAATGTATTTCTTACCTGAAGGAGCCCCAGTATATTTTATTTTTATAAAATATATCCCTTTTATACCAATGAATTTTTTTTTTTCTTGAAAAACAAAATCCCCTCGAAATTAACCTAGTGCTAACCGCAATTAAAATCGGAATCTGGAAAATCCGCTCCAAAAAGCGAATGAGTGTACGAGTATAATATATGTTTCAGAACAATCAGAATGGTGAAAGATTGAAATCACCGTAAGAATCGGAAGCGCAGGAAACACTATTACTCGTGCAAAATGAAAACACAGAGAGAAGACTCACAGAGCAGGAGAAAGAAGAAGAAAGCAGTACCTTTGCGAGAGGTAGAGAGAGGACAGTTATCGTTCCAGACGAGGACAAGAAGCTTGAGGCCTGAGGGGGCTCAGAGTTAGGGCTCTGGGCTCTAGCTCTTTCAACTTCACCACCGGTTAACCGGGTTTCATTATTTATATTTTGTTTTCGGGTGATATTTCGGGCACACCTATTTCTCCTCACTCCTTTCGTTAACTTTTATTTTATTTTTTTTTTTTTTTTTTTTATTTTTTTATTTTTTTTTAACGAAGAAAATCAGTTGAGTAGATGCCCCAGATTTTGGGAGGACACGAGACATGTTATCGTGTCAATTGTCATAAGAACGTTGACTTTTGTCTGAGAGCACGATAAGGTTCGAAATTACGGTAATATGTAATTTAACAAAATTATAAATTTTAATAACAGATAAAATGAATCTTATAAAATTATGAGTATTTATAATATTATTTTATAAAATATAAAAAATTTAAATTATATAATATTTTCATTTTATAGTTCTAAGAGCATCCTCATTAAAGTCCACATATCCTATATATCTCTATAATTTAAGAATAATTATAATATTTTCTCTAAAAATTCCTCCCCATTGAATTCTCCATTTTAGGAGAAATGTTTAGAGAACCACTATTCATTCTCTAAATCACTTTTATCAATATTTTATTCATTTTAATTAAATTAATTTTTCTTCCAATCATCTACACTTTCTCTCGTATTCATATTTGTTATAATTTTAAATAATAGTTTTAAAAATAATTTAAATAACTCCAAAAATATGAAAATAATAATAATTTTTAAAATATTAAAAATAATTTAAATTCTATTTAAAATATTCATTAGAGTAATAGTTCAAAACATAAGAAAAAATATTGAGTAGTTAAACTTGTAAATGAAAATGAGAGAAAAAAAATTAAAAAAAAAGAATAGAGAAATATTATTTTAATAAAAGAGAGATAGGGATGGGAATGAGATGTAAAAGGTTTTTGAAAGATGAATAAAATTTAAGAAAAAAGTTTTAGGGAATGTACTTTTTAACTAAATTATAAGATATTTTATAGAGAATCCAATGTAGATGCTCTAAATAGTTACCATGTTATATAATTAAAATTTTATCGTTGTAATATTTATTAAATTTAAGAGACCCATTATCTTCTCATTCTATATTTTATCATGCAATCATATCTCAAATTTTTAAATATAACTAAATTATTAAATTATTTAAAATATGTCATATTAATATTAAAGACTATAAATTTATAGAGGAATAGTATTGCTCTAAAATCAAATTTTAAAAAATCAAATGTGTTAGAATCGTTTAAATTTCCTAACACAATTAGTCAACAACACTTGATCGTTCTAAATAGTTACCATGTTACAAGTAATTTTGACAATAAGTACAATTTGAAATAGAAAAAGTCTGAATCCAGTCCATTTTGCACACTCCCTTACGCATAAATAAGAGTTGGCATGGGGAGCTGGAAAATGATATGCTGCGTTTCACAAAATGGGATGTTGGGGTGAGTATGGATAGGAGACTTGAAATGGGCAAGAAAGGGGGAAACAAAATGAAACAATGCGTTTTCAATTTAGGAGAGAAATTGAAACGCACCGTTTCTAACTCATCTCCATTCCCCAATCCCCATCCATTCTCAATCCTCTCCCCCTCCCCCTCCCCCTCCCCCTCCTTTCCCATTTTGCAAGCCCTAACCATGGAGTTCCTCCTCCCCTTTTGCAAGCCCCAATTTGGAAAACTTTGGAATGTTTTTATTCATCTGTTCCAACAAAGCATATACTCGAGCTTTAATTTCTAGCATTATGAAATGAATACGTTGCTTTGTTAAGAATAGCCCTTCACTTACTTTCTGAAGAATACAAAATCATAAATACCCACCATTTTCTTCAGATTTTGTCTCAGATTTCGAAGTGGGATCAGTTGCTTTTGCAGATTCATTTGATACACCATCCTTTTCAGAGCTATAGGTTGTAGACTTACCCATCTCAGGACCTCGTACTTGCTCATGAAAATGGGAAATTAGGGGAATGTAACCACTTACCACAGATGAAGCGGACAACTAGGGAGCTACTCTTCAAAAAATCTGAGCACAATCACAGGGGTGGGCTTGTGGAGGAGTGCAGCGTAGCCAACCTTCAAGATCTTGAGAGAGAGACTTGAGTCACAAAGGAACAAGGAACGTGAAAATGGGTGGCAAAATTGGTGCAAAATCAGATTAGGGGAGACAAATGGATGTGAAAAATCAAATCTGAGTCTAAGAAGTGAGTAACATATATTTTTTCCTTGAAACAACAACACATTTTTCGGGGGGAAAGAAGCAAAAGAAATGAAAATATCAAGGAAGGTGGAGTTGGTGAAGTTGAGGAAGAGAATTTCATGCGATGGGTTTGCAATCACTGTTGTGAGTGTCAAAAGAATAGCGCACAGTTGGCTTGTTGCCATGGATCTCATCTTTTGAGGTAGTTGGTTTGGAAGTTTAAGTCACTTTGGAAGCAAAACTTGGGTTTGCAAAGGAGCAAGGCACATTACAACTATGATTTTCATAGCTATTCTCTCAACTTTCATGATGGTTTCTCAAATAACTATCCCTTTCATGATGGTTCCAAATGATTTTGTTTTTCCTTTTTTTCAAAATAATAACTGTCCTCAGGCCTTCCATTGTTTTTTAGGCCATTTTTGGGATGATTTGTGAATATAAGAATTCTTTTTCAACTCTAATTATTATTTTAGTCTTGCTTGAGTAGTGGTAGATTCTTCAACATCAAGTAGCTGTCTCTTTACACCGCCAATTGGAGAGAAGTGGCAAATAATTGCTTGAGTAGTGGCAGATTGTCTGGCAGTGTAGAACTTTGCTAGTGTTTCTGAGAAAGGAGAAGAACTTGGAAGCTTTGGGAAGAGATAGAAATAGATTTTGTCCTTCCTCTATCTTCTTCTTCGTCGTGTTTGTCTTCCCCCCCTTGTTTTTTAATTAAACAAGCACTGACGTGGTGAAATACCACATTAGCAGACTACACAGATTTGTCCCCAAAATCCTTGTTTGTAGTAGTGCTGTTTTTTCATAATAAGTATACCACAAACTTTCATGCACATGCAGTTGCCCTCGTAGTAGACACATGTGCACAATGCCATTGTTGTAATAACAAGCGTTGACTAAGGCTTTTGTTATATTTGACCTATGTGCCCTAAGGTTAGGCAGATGAGAGTCATGAGACACAAACCATCTTACTTGGTTTGTTCGACTGAAGTAGTCTGTGTATCCAAACACCCACTAAAGACCTTTCAACCCATCTCTGCATGTTTTCACGGTGTACATTGATGTAACCTCACAGCTACAATAAAACCTAGTGCCACTAAGAGCCCAAGCCTTCCTTTCCCTTCCCTTCTTGAACCCTATTCTTTTCCCAATCTCTGCACGCCAACGCCATCCCCACCCGAAACCCACCAGAAGTCCATTTCCCCCTTGATTCAATCCAGCTTATTCTATTTCTTCCCATCAACATCGCAGCCCACAACCAAGACACCAACATGCCCTTCATGCTCATGGGGAAGCACCAAGGTGGGAGAGTTTTATTCTCCGTAAAGGTAACCCTACGGCTCTTTTTCCAAAGGCAAGTGCTAAGCAATTTTATTTTCTTCCTCGTGTGAATCTTCCTCTTTATCCTGTGGAGAAATTCGGCAGCGCAATGGGCAAGAGATTCCTGTACCCTTTGCAATTTTTCTTAGGAAAATTTTCAATATCGCCATAGTCGCACTTGGTTTGTTTGGTGTGGTCCAAAATCCTTTTATAAATTGAAAATGACAAAACAAAGGTCACCCACCACTACCAGTGTCTGCATTCATCGTGCCTACGCCCCTAACTCGAGGAATAAACATCGTTTTCATTTCTTGGCCACCACTACTCCGAACATGTAGTCCTTCAAGGTAACCATGCTAGCAGAGTCCTCCATATCCTCCATAATTTCTTGGGTTAATTTCTATGGACGAAAGTTATCACTTCTAATGCAGTTTCATCTTATTTTCATATATGTTTTATATCTCATACTATTTTGTTACGTAATCGAGCCGTGTGATATCTAGTGTGTATCAGCTTTATATGCTATAATAAATTATTTTATATGGTGTATATCAATTTTATATATTTGATGTTTTTTATATATTTTTCATATAGATTCTTTTTTTTTCATTAAAAACAATTTTCAATAATTGGTGGAACCCACCACTTGATCAAATTTCCAAAAAATTAAAACAATCTCATCTCACTTCTATATCCAAACACACACGCTTTTATAAATCAACTCATTTAGTCTTAACTCAAATATCTCACTACCATTCATAGATTTTTCATCTCATATGTGTAATTGAACGAGGTCGAAATATTATAGGTTTTGCTCATTCTAAATACAATTCAAAAAATGATCGAGTTACACACCCAGTAATGTGTTTGTTGTTATCGATAATGCACAATTAATTTTTCTTCGAAATCTTTTTGTTGTTTTTCTATTGCAATTTCCTGAGAAAACTTAGATGATGTCAAAGAACTCTTAGCACCAACCATATGAGTTTAGATATTATGAAAACTATCCTTCTCTTGCCCTCAGATTAGACTGCCTGAGCCAAAGATTGATGTTCAATGTGGAAGGAGCTTTGCTAAATTCTTCATCCTCATTCCCATTCAACTTCATGCTTGTGGCCTTTGAAGCCAGGATCTTTTTAAGGGCTTTGATGTCTTTCTTCTATATTCTTTTAATTGTTTGGTTAGTGAGGGGATGGGCTTGAAGATTATGGTTATGGTTTGTTTCTTTGGGATCAAGAAGAGAGCTTTAGGGTTGGAAAAATTGTATTCCCCAAGTTTTTTTTCCAAAAAATGTTGGGTTGGAGATCTTTGAGGTGCTAAGAAGAGGGGTGAGAAAAGTAGTTATGACTAACCTTCCTCAAGCTTGAAAGCTTCTTAATGGATCATTTGAAGATTGATCACATTATTGGGAGAGAGCTAAAGGTGTTCCATCCAGGCTATTTTACTAGACACGTGAAGGAGAAGAAAAAAGATAATATTATCTGTTTTGAGGAAATCTTTGAAGAAGACAAAGTGCGCAGTGCTGATATGATTGGTATTATTGGCTTCCACAAAATTGATCATGGTCACCATTTGTTCTCTCATTGCAAGCTCTCTCTCTCTCTCTCTCTCTCTCTCTCTCTCTATTGATTCTATGCATGCTTCTTAAACATTGTGGCATTCAACAGGAAATTTATTTAGTTGACAAAGCTGACAAGAGGAGTTGGCAAAATCATTCAAGAGAAAGTTATCCAAAACCACTATGATGCTCTAGCCTTATTCATCTGGGTACCATTTGGTTTCACATATTCATGAAATTTTTGTATTGATGCATGTGTGTGGAATAATGTTTCGGTTTCATTATCTGCATGTGTTTGTGCTTTTCTTTCCGTTTGTGATGTATTGTCTCGGAGATGGAGAGAACAGGAAGAGAATAGCCATCGGTGGGGGCAGAAGAGAGGATTCAGGATGGCCGGAGGCTCCTCTTGGATGGTGCTGTCATGGGCTGTGCAGCCCGAGCACGGTGCAAGATTTTTATTTTTTTGTTTTCATGAAACATAAATAACAAAAAGTCTACAATTTTATTTTCTCTCATTTTCATGCTCCTAATGTTTAATAAATGTATGAATTATTTAATATTAATTTTTTGGCTCTTACATATTTGTATTATTGTTATTATGTCATATATATATATAACTTTTTAACCAATATATATTAGAAAAATGATTTGTACCAAAATTATGAAAAATATTGGTTATCCAAAAGTACAAGATTTTTTTTTTTAATTTTGGACGGTAAATTAATAAAGTTCACTCCCAAAAGAGGAATCTTGATAACACCACTAACTCATCAATTAAAATAAGGTTGGACCATTGGAGTGATCACTTTGTGTGTTAAAAACCTATTCCCAAATGAGGATTTTAATGACACTACTTGTGCATCCACATTGGTGAGAACACTTTGTATATTGAGATTTACTCCCAAAAGAGAAATCTTAATGGCATTATTAGTTCATCTATAATTTTTTCAATTATAATTATTGTTTGAGTGTTTAACTCAATGAATTATGTGCAACAATTTTATTTCTTGCAGTAAGCATACACACATCATTGTATTCACATATTTCAATTATTCTTATTTTAAATGGCTCTAATTTTTCTAAGTGGGTTGAATGAGTTCAATTCACTTTAGGAGTTCTTCTAGCCTCGTCTCTTATGAGTCTGAAACAACCACCCATCAATGAGAATAGTAATAGAGATGAGAGAGAATCATTTATGCTGTGGGAGAGACCAAGTATGCTAAGTATGATGTTCATGAGAATGACCACAACTAAAAATATAAAAAAAATTACTCCGTAGTGCTGAGGATTCCCAAATACTTTTGAAAAATATTAAAGAAAGGTTTCCGTCTGCAAATAAATCTTTAGTAGGAGTTGTGATGGCTAGATTACCACCATGAAGCATGACAAACCTAAATGAATGCAAGAGCATTTCCTTAAAATGACAATTATTGCTACAAGATTACAAACTTTAAGAATGAAAGTAAAGGACCCTTTTATTGTGCAATTTATTATGAACTTATTGCCACCTCAGTATGGTACATCCCAAATACACTATAATTCTATTAAAGATAAATGTAATGTGAAAAAGTTAGCAAGCATGGTAATTCATGAGGAAGCAAGACTGGTACGACAAGGACATTACTTTATTAACTTTATAACTAAAGAAGTTGGAAAGAAGAAGCACCATTTTGGCAAAATAAAATGAACTGGACCACCAAAAGAAAATGAGTTAGCAAAAGTCAATCAAGTTCAACATAACAGTGACCGGTGTTAATTTTGTGGGAAACTGAGACATATGAAGAGTGAGTGCCCAAAACATAAGGTTTGGTTTGAAAAGAAAGGTAAGCCTCCTACCTTTGTATGTTTCGAATAAAATCTTGTAAATGTTTCTACGAACTCTTGGTGCTTAGATTCTGGTGTTAATGTTTATATTTGAATTGCCATGCATGGATACCTTGCTAGTTATATACCAAAACCAAGTGAATGATTTATTTTTAATGGAAATGAGAATAAGACTAAAGTTTTAGAGCATTAGTAGTGAAGTGGTTAAAATTTGACCAAAATTTAGTTAGAGAATTCACTTTTCTCATTATAGCTAGCCACTTTTCATAAACACCAAATATCAAACACTCTAAATTGATCTCTATTTCATTGAAAGATTGTTTTTATTCTTTATTTATAATTTTTTTATTCTTACAATAATTGGGATATTTATTCCTTTTAAAAAAAATCACACAATTTAAAATACAACAACTTACAAGTGCATTGATTTGGGATGGGATCGTGGAGTACAGGGTCCAAATAATTCACATACATGCATAGATCTTGATGTCCAATTAAATGGTTTCAATCACTAAAGGAAAAAAAAAAAAGATAAAAAAATCAAAGCTAAAAATTGTATCATTGGGTTTCCTGTTTTGGGTTTTTAATAAAAGGTGTCATACTTATTGAGTCTAGTCTTTAAATACTTGCAGAATAATAAACCAAATAAAAAAAAATAGAACAACAAAAAGAGGTAGAGCAAAGAGAAAAAGAACTAGCATGCTAAAATTTGTAATAAAATAATGGTAAAAAATAAATAGCCAGCCGGATTCACTGGCCATATTTGGCCAACCCAAATAACCAACAATAAAATCACTGTTGATTTAGTTAGTTTGATACTTGATGTATTTTGAACTCATTAGCTAAAACTTAGCTAGATTTTAACTTTGGCTAGTTTACTACAAGTGCTATTGGCCATAGGAACCTTTTATTTAGCTTTGAATATATTCATTGTTTAGAGTTTGAGACCTTAATGACACAATTTTTGTGCCTTCTGTGAGACGTAATTTGATTTTCCTATCCCAACTTGACATTGATGGTTATTACTTTTTATTTTATAATGGTAGTTTCAATTTGTTAAAAATTACCTTCTCTATTGGTTCTGGTTTCTTTTGGATGGCTTTATCGATTTTGCCTTAATAATACCTTTGTCAAAAGAGTCTATACCCAACATCGTGAAGTATGTATAGGAACAAAAAGAAACATGATGGATGATAATTTTTATGACTTATGACATAAAAACCTGGGACACATATCCAAAAAGAGGTGGCAAGGATCAGTAAAAGAATGGATACTTTCGCATTTAGATTTTACTAATTTTGGAGTGTGTGTGAATTGTATTAAAGGAAAGCAAACCAAACACAATAAAAAATGTCGTAAGAAGGAAAGAGCTTCTTGAAATAATACATACATATATGTGTGGATCATTCTCCACATAATGTTTTAGTGGAGAAAAGCATTTTATCACATTTATAGATAATTTTCACGATATGGTATACCTATCTGCTACATGAGAAATATCAAGCGGTTTCGGTACTTGAGGTATTTCTCATGGAGGTGGAAAGACAGTCAGACGGAAATGTAAAAATTATCAAGTCGAATCAAGGTGCATAATACTAAGGAAAATGTGACAAATTAGGTCGTAGCCTTAGCCCTTTCGCCAAACTTCTTACACGGCATGGTATTGTTGTACAATATATGATGCTAGGAGTGTCGCAACCGAATGGTGTTTCTGAAATTTGTAATCGAACTTTATTGAATAAGGTTAGAATATGATAAGTAATTCTACATTACCCAAGTCATTGTGGGGTAAATCTATTAAGACGACAAGGTATACCTTAAACCGAGTTTCTAGTAAGCTAGTTTTAAAAACTCATTTCAAGTTATGGACTGGGAAGATATCAAGTTTTAGACATATGCATGTTTAGGGTTGTAAGTCAAAGCGAGACTTTACAACTCACATGAAAGGAAATTGGATCCTAGAATAGTGAGTGGGTACTTTATTGGTTATCTAGAGAGATCCAAGGGATATAGGTTTTATTGTCCCAATCATATCCAAGAATAGTGAAAACATAGAATGCCAAATTCATTGAACTTGGAGAGATTAGTAGGAGCATGGAATCTAGAGATATGATTATTGAAAAGTATGAGCAGATATCCCTATACCCACAATCTTAGAAAAGATATTAGTACATTTGATTGATCATCTCAATGATACCTTGAAACAAGCAAATGATCACTCATTTCAGAATGATAATATTACTAATGAATCGATTATGGAGTCACCAGAATGAGTGGTCTTACACAAATCTCAGAAAGGTTGGAGACCTGTTATTTAGATAGATTACATGGTGTATCTCTAAGAATCTGAATTTGACATGGGACAAGTGAAAATCCATTAACGTTTTTACAAGCTATAAAAAGGAGTGACTCTAGTAATTGGATTGATGTCATGAAAGAAAAGTTGAAATATATGGGTTAGAATCAAATTTGGGAACTCATTGAATTTCCCAAAGAGTGTAAAAGAGTCAAATGTAAATGAGTCTTTAAGACAAAACGCAACTCAAAAGATAATATCGAACAGTATAAAGGCGGCATACTTGTTGTCAAGGGTTTCACTAGAACAGAAGACATTAATTACAAAGAGAATTTTTCTCTAGTATCTAAAAGAGACTCCAGGATCATCATGGCATTGGTGACTCATGATTTGGAGTTAGACCAGATGGATGTAAAACCAACATTTTTAAATGAAAGTTTGGAAGAAGAGGTCTACATGGAGTATCCAACAAGTTTCTTAGAAATGGGCAAAGGTCACTTATTATGTATGTTTGAAAAATCAATATATAGGCTTAAATAAGCCTTCCGACACTGGTACTTAAAATTTAATAATACAATTATTGTATTTAGATTTAAGGAAAGCATTGTTGATCGGTGTATATATCTAAATGTCAATGGGAGTAAGATTATATTTCTAATCTTGTATATTGATGATATCTTGCTAGCTAGTAGTGATTTTGGTCTACTTTATGAAACCAAGGATTTTTTTTTCAAGAACTTTGAAATGAAAGATATGGATGAGACATTCTTAGTAATCAGAATAAAAACATTTCAAGATAAAAACTTAGGACTGTTGGAATTGTTTCAGAAAAGTTACATACAAAGAGTTCTTGAGAGATTTTGCATAAAAATCCAAAGGGTTGGCGATGCTTGAATCTTCTAGAGCTCCTAGGCACTATGAGAGGTATCATCTTTATGGAGAGAGAGAGAGAGAGAGAGAGAGACGTGGGTGGCTTTGCTGGAATGAGGGGAGGATGCCTGTAACGTGTAGGAAAGAAAATAGAGGAGGAAGAAATAGGGTCATGTGCGTAAGACGTTGTACGTACCAACCAAATTTTTATTTTTAAACATGGGCTTAAGAAGAATCGTTGGGCTAGACTATTAATCTATGGGTTTGAAACTTTTCTAAACAAAACATTATTAGGTTGGATATTAAACTCTCCCCCCTCATTAAATTTCGTCATCGGAATTTGGGTAATATGCAACTATTTTTCTATTATGTTCTAAGTCAACTAATTTCAATCCCAGTCACTTTCTTTATTATTACCTAGTCCTTTTTTAACCTCAAAACTCATCTTCAAAAATTATTCACTTCATGATAAAAAAAAATTAAAGCCTATAGTTGTAAATCTAAATCCCAAATAGTCTTTATGTTTCTTATACCCTAAACTTCAACTACATTGATTTTCGAAAACCAAAATCGATGTATATTTCTAAAAATTTCTCCCATTAAAATATTCTAATATCATGTACGTTCTTATACGAGCCAAACAAAACCTAAAATAATAACTATATTACATGCCTACCCATGAGAACCTTAGTTCCTATTTTTATAAACCATCAAAATGGGTTAGACATACTCAATAAAAATCTTAATCTAGAATTCAATTTTGGAAAAATTCTCAAACTAAAATTCCAGTCTTCAAAAAAGTAGTAACTAAAAGAAAAAAAATCTATCTTGGTTATTTTTCTTGAAACATTCTTTCTTTTTCCTTTTAAGAAATGCAAGCATCGCTGGGGTTTTCTTCAATTTGCAAGTAGTGAGTTAAGGTTTTGGTTTAGTCAGATTGTCAATCTTATACCTATTGACTAAGGGAACACACATCATCAAAGGACATTTTTTGATTATCTCATAATCCATATCACGAGCACACTCCAACCTATACTTGATGTAAGTTTTAGAGTACATTTCTCCATTTTCTTTCTCAAATTGCGGAGGTACCATTTGAATTGAGAACATTATGACCAAACATGTATTATTCCAAAATAATTAATGAGGAATAAAATTTTCTATCACCCCAAAATGCAACCACATATTCATAACGAAAAAATATTTATTACAAAAGCTCATATATTCCCAATGTAAATTCAAATTCTATGAAAGAGTTTTTTTTTAACACTTATTATTGAAATTTGATGTGCTCATTTCTTTCTACCAACCACTATTCCTAAGCTTCAGTTTCTTTAATAGTGAGTGTGTACATTCGTGCAAGAGCCATCTTCCTTCGATTGCTTACTGGGGTAGAAGTATTTTCTTAACGCGAGTGACACTTTCGAGAAAAATGCCCTTCTTGACGCATTTGAAACATATGCTTGCCTCAACTCTACACTCACTATTATGATCTTTTCCACAATTCTTACACCATTGACATTGGGCATTTGGAAAAACTCTCTCGTATTCCACCTTTGTCCTTGTTTTCTTGGTCAACTTATTTCTTTTCCATTGGGTTGATTCTTACTATGATTAGTTTCTGGTACTATAAATATCAGCACTCATTTGAAGATTTAGCTCAACAATTGATACATTATCTACAAAAAGACTTTGTATTTGAAACTTACCACCCTATCTTAAATTTCGAGATTTAAACATTCCTCGAATTTTCAAGTTTTTCTTTCTTCATCGAGAATCAAATAAAAAGCAAAGCGAGAGAGCTCAACAAATTTTGTCACATGCTAGTGGACGTTCATCAATCCTTGCACCAAATTGGTAAAATCCCTAGATTTAGCGTCTTTGACAGACTTTGAAAAGAAACACTCATAGAAAATTTCCTTAAAACGAATTCAAGTAATTGGAGTTTACTTCGGTTCTTGTTCCAAGAGAGTCATTCTTGAGATTCGCCAACATCTTGCTTCTCTAGTCAATTTAAATGTTAATTACAAAAGTTTTTTGCTCATTGGTGCATCGTAAAAATCTAAGAATTTTTTTTGATTTCCTTAAGCCAATCTTTAGTAGCAATCAGATCAGTCTTTCCTTCAAAAGTTAGGGGTTGTAAACTGTTAAATTGTTCTATAGTGCATCCTCCATTTGCTACATGTCCATTCCAAATCACAAAATTACATGCAATTTCTTCCATAACTTGTTGTGCTACCTCTTAAATTACTGCAAAACCATTGGGAATTGATCAAGCTAGAGTCTCCCCACTGATTGGCTCATTGAAATTGAAGGAATTATGGTGAGAAGTCATTCTTTAAATCAAACTAACAGTTCATAACTAAATTAACTAAGCAAACAAAATTAACTACACAATCATCAGAAATCAGTCAGCCTTTTACTCTATCCATTCATACACAATTAAAAATTCAATAGGATCCTAGAGTCTACAGAACCTATAAAACCTTTGCTCTAATGTCATACTGTCAAGTCCCAATTTTTCTAAATATTGGAGGTGATTTTATTAACGTTACAATGATAACTTAAACAATAATAACGAAAATGAACTAGAAATTTCTTATATAAATTGAATTCAAAACATTAAACCAAGTCAAACTATTCATTTCTAAAATTTTCAAATAAAATTCTAGATATTCCATAGACAACACTTATTCCATAACTCTTATTCGAATCCTACCATGTGTCCTCTAAGCCTTTTTTTGGCATGCTCCTCCTTAAAATCTATAAAATAAAGAATTTTACAGGTGGAAGGTAAGTCCATGGCTCGATAAGTAAGATTGATTAAGCTGTATATAACATATGAGCCTCATTTAATAAATAAAGAATGAACTGAAAATGGAAACAATAAATGAAAACATAGTATTAAGCTTAAGTTGAAGATTTTATACCCCGTAAAGATGCACTTCTAAAAATTTCTCCATCGGGAACTACCCGTTCAAGGGTAGATATCATTCCTATAAACTTCTCGTTATTTGGGATCTATACCTTCTCAATGTCATTCGATGTAGTTATCATTCCCCTTTATTCTTTTATTTATGGTCTACAATTTCTCAATATTTTTCAGGTAGTTATCATTACCACACATTTCTCATTGAGTGGGTCTACAACTTCTCCAAGTTCTTTAGTGTAGTTATCATCTCAAATATAATTTAGTAACAGTACTGTTAATTTCACGTAACAACCACAATTCACATGAAATTTTAAAAATAATCGTATATGAATATGCCATGACTACTTACATAAACGTTTAATCTCAAATCACACATTGATGATATTCTATTTTGCTTCTAGATGTCCTAACATTTATTATGCAATGCAAAAATTATTTTATAAACGATAACACTTCATAAAAATAAAATGTTCAAAGAATCTTTAATTAAATCTACATACATCGATACATGAAATACCACTTGACAAATATAATTGTATCACTCATAAATTATGTAAACCAAACATAAACACAAACCCACCATAAAATCACCAACTTAACATCAATTGAATGTGAAAATAAGTCTAATATACTACTAACTAAATGTAAATTCAAAATCAAAACACGTTCGGCCATGAATTATAAACTAAAGGCATAAATATAAAAACACTTGAGAGTCTATCCTACTGTACGAGTATTTTTTTGGCATACATAAAAACATGTAGAAGAGAGTCAAGCATATTTTGCACTCTGAGAAATTGCATCATCATTTTATACGGAAACCTATTGCAATGATTGGTTTCTAAGAATTTAATCATGTAACTCATGTATTTGTTATTCTAGAATCTCAAAAATAAATGTCTTAAATTTCATCAAGGTTGATTTCTCAAAAACTCAATGATAAATCTCTTATTTCATAAACTACTGCCATCTAGAGATTTAAACATCTACCAACCAAACAGAAACTTACGTCACGTTTAACATTCACAACACCCAAAGCTCCAACAGTCCCACCACAGTTCTTCCTGCCAAATTCAATAAAAAATCTCATTCATTTTGTACAACCAAGACATCTCTTTCAAAAATTTAACAGAATTGAATTCTAAATCATTTAATTTTTGCATTATCAATCTAAAAAGAAACTGAAACTATTGTACCATTTTTGGTCCTCATGTGTAACACTATTCGGAATATTCACAAGGAGAAAATTAGAAATATATACATGTATTTTAAATTCAAAAGCTCAACTTGTAGGCGTAATATTTTACAGAAAATAGAAACACATACAACGTATTAGCATAAATATATTAACCAAAGAAAACAGAGAGACTTACTGAAATTGTTTTGGTTAAAGAAAACTTGAAAAGGAAAATAATATTTCAAGTGAAGAGAGATGGTAAAACTTGAAGCTAAGTTGGGTGTATTAGAAAGCTTTGGATTTGGGTATTTATAGGGTAAATGCCATTAATTTGAGGAGGAAATCGATGACAAAAAATTAATGGAACTACAACGTATGGCAGCAATGTAAAAAAAAAAAAAATTGAAGGGTTGGCAGCACTCAAATCTTCTAAAGCTACTCGACACTGTGAAAACTATCATTTTTTTGAGAGAGAGAGAGAGAGAAACATGAGTGGCGCTGCTGAAATGAATGAGGGATGTCTATAATGTACAGGAAAAAAAAATAAAAGTGGAAGAATGGCACACACGCTGTACTTTTCAAAAATGAAAAGAGTAAGCCCACCATTTCACTTAGGTGTACCAGCCATTTTATTTTAATATTGGCCTAAGAAAACTGTTGGGCTAGACTATTAATGTATGAGTTTGGAATTTTTCTAAGCAAAACATTATTAGACTGGGTATTACATCCTATGTTTCAGTTTAGTGAGCTTGATACATGCATAGATTTGTATGAGACTAGATATTAGTTTTGCAATTGGCATACCTAGGCACTACTAAAGTAACTTAGAGATGTCTCGCTGGAAAGCTACGAAGTGGTTATTGCTCTACCTAAAAGGAACTAATGATTGTCAGTTCACATTTAGAAGAACTGACAAAGCAAACTATCACTGCTTCATCTATAATGAAGGTTAAGTTTGTGGCATGCTTTGAGGCCATATTTCATGATCTATGGTTGAGAAACTTTATTTGAGGACTTGGAGTTATCGATTCTATCACTAAACCATTGAGAATTTATTATAATAATTCATCTGCAGTATTTTTATAAAAAAATGATGGGTATTTTAATGGTGCCCAGTACATGGAACTCAAATACCTCAGTGTCAAGGAAGAAGTATAAGATTAAATAACATCCATAAAACATATTAGTACTATGCTTATGATATTAGACCCATTGACAAAGGATTTGGTAGCAAAGTAGTATGGGTGCTACCCGCATGGTGTGGGGTGAGGGCACCCCCTCCCCGCACCATGCGGGTTGAGGAGTTTCATACCCCATCCCCCGCCCCACTACCAAGTTGTGCGATTGAAACCGCATCTCGCTCTGCACCCCGCTCAACTTATTATCTAAAAAATTTTTTAGTCTAAAAATATTTTTTAGACCCAAATTATAATATAATTTAAAATATAAATTAAAATTTATACATTTTAAAAAAATATAAATTCATTATAGTTATATTTTGGATTGCCTTGGCCTCCTAAGCCAACCATTATATAGAAAGTCAAGGCAATACAATAATGATAGATAAGCAATGTGAGACTTAACACTAAGTCCCACATTACTTAACTATCACTATTAGGAGGTCAAGGCAATCCATTTACTTGAAGTTAAATTCAAGTTTTTTACAAATTGTATATATTTATATACAATATATTTATATAAAATATTTATATAAATAGTAAAAATTATATTTTTTTATACTTAAAAGGGAGGAAGTACGGAGCGGGGGGTAAGGGCGGGGCCTCGCTAGGGTCAATCCACCTCCCGCCCCCGCATGTGCGGTGTAGGGTAGCCCGCCCGCCCATGCGGAGGAGGGACGGAAAAGGGGCGGGGCAGCGGGGGTGGGTACTCGCTGCCCACCCTTGAAAATAGTTTAAAGAATATGTAAAAAGAACGAGTCTTATGTCTTTATTCATGATGTGAACATGTTAATGAGCTCTTTGATGTATTATATATTTTTTGGACACTTAATAATATCTATTATGGTTGTTTCTATTTTCTCGTCTTTCCACTTTATATGTACATTGAATGATATGGATGAATGATGAAAGATAATATCTTAAACAAATATGAATCTGAATCCAAGGTATTATAATATTAGCCTTAATTGTCCCTATTAAGAATCGTATTCAATTAAGTTACAAATGTTATAGTACATTGAATGAATTTTGCTAGTTATATAATAGTGGACTGTCATGACTCGCATTGGTAGCTGATTTGACATTTATATTACAGAACTCATATAATATATTTTGAGTTAGGAATATTTTCTGAAAACGAACATGCACTGTATGGTTAATTTCTTGTAATAAACCCATTTTCTTTTAAAAGGAAAAATGTTGTTGTTTTTTTTTTCTTTTTTTGGTATGAGCCAAATGGGAGAATGTAAAAGTTTTATTAAAATTTAATGTCTCACATGCCCATATCGCTATTAGTTTATACTAGTTCGATTATATCACTTAATTAATGAGTTATAGTGGGATGCAAATACCTCTAGATTTTATGATGATCAAAAGTCTATTTAAGCATTAAGATGGTTAATGGTTCTTACCTACAATATAATTATGCCTCAATCCATTTAGGGACACTTATAAGTAAAGTTGTTAGAGTGATCATTTTTCCATGGTCACATTAGATTCTTTGTCAAGCTGCAATGGAAGAGTTATGTTTCTAACTTATATTATTGTGTTTATTATTGTGGATCATAGAAGATCGAAAATTTTAATATTAATGTTTCATGTTAAAATAATTAACACCCATTATCATATCTAATCCTCTTAAATAATTAGCAATCATATTCTGATGCTGATTGGATAGATTGATCCAATGATCACTACTCTACTAGTGGCTACCTCATTTTTCATGGCAACAACTTAATTTCTTAGAGTTCTCGCAAGCAATAGACAGTTGCTGCTTCACCACATGCTATCGACTCTAATGTCACCATGAATAACATAGTCAATTATTTAGACTCCTTTATGGTATCAAAGAGCCGATATTGACCAACATTATTATCCTTATTCTTTTCGCTTCCATGTCATCTCCTTCTTCAACTATAGGCTCCTCTTCTGCTTTGCCTACATCAATACTTCATTTTATTAATGTCAACCATCCCATTATCATCAAACTCAATTGAGATAACTATCTTTTATGGAGGGCTCAACTGGTTCCCTAGTTAAAGACTTAGCACTTGTATGGCTCTATGGATGGCTCAACATGAACACCACCCTTGCTTCTTCCTACACCAACCAATGACATTAATGGTTTTGAATTTATTCCCAACCTTGATCAGCATCAATGTTTGCAGCAAGATCGACTTCTTTTTTTCTACAATAGTTTCCTCTTTGTCCAAAGATGTTCTTATGCTATGTAATTCTGACATATGAAAGCACTAGAAAGTATGTTATTTGAGCAATACAATGCAATGATTGTCAACTTGTGTGTTAATTTATCCTCCATGAAAAGGGCAATAACTCCATTATCGAGTACTTCGAGAAGATCAAATCAGATGTTGATACTTTGACAGCCATAGGCCAATCACTCACTGATTGTGAGCGAATAAGTTATATTCTCGCAAGCCTAGGATCATATTATGATCCTTTCAATACCTCACTCACCACTCGGCTTGAACCTATGAATCTCTCAGAGACTTACAAGTATCTCCTTAATTATGAATTTCGATTGGAGCAACAACATAGCCTTGAGCCTTCTTAATGGTATGACTAACATGGTGTTCGAAGATAAAGCTCCAACACCACTTAAGTTGCAGCTACCGTACCGATGCCATGTGGACTAGGCTTTAGAATCAAATTTGATGCCTCAAAACTCATACTAATGGCACTTTTCCTTATTCGCCATATGCACTAGTTACCACCATAGCTTTAGTCAACCATGAGCCCAAGTGCTTCACCTCGGCTTCCAACTATCCCGTATGGAGATAAGTCATGAATGAAGAACTTGATGCTCTCTTACGTAATGGTACATGGCAACTTGTCCTAGTCACTCCAAAGTTGCACATAATAGGGTGTAAATGGATATATCGCTTGAAACGTAATGCCGATGGTAGTATTCAACGCCACAAGGCTCAGTTCATGGCCAAAGGTTTTCATTAACAAACTAAACTCGATTATGGAGGGACCTTCAATTTGATCGTTAAATCATAGACCATTCGGCTTATGTTATCTTTGTCAATTACAAGGCATTGGCAAGTTAGACAACTTGACGTCCAAAACACATTTTTACACGATGATATTACGAAATTAGTTTTCATGGCCCAGCCACTTGGCTTTGTACACCTACAATATCCTGATCATGTATGTCAGCTCCAAAAGACCATTTATGGCCTTAAGCAAGCTCATCGTCTCTAAGCTAAGCTCTCATCTTCTTAGATTTGGTTTTACTTCCTCCAAGCCAATTGCTCCCTTTTCATCTATAGAAAAAATAATTTAGAGCTTTTGTCTTAGTTTATGTTGACAACATTCTCATCACTGGGTCTTCTACTAAAGCAATTGACTTTATTGCACCATCTTCAATCTAATTTACCAATCAAAGATCTTGGCCAGCTAAATTATTTTATGGGTATTGAAGCTCATTTTAATTCAAATGGATTATTACCTTATCGACAGAAATATATTTTTGATCTTCTTCACCAAACCAGAATGACCAATGCCATGCTTGTCGCCATTCCCATGTCTTCAACCCACAAACTTTGTTTGATAATGATGTTTTTCATGACCATACTATCTATCATAGTACTGTTGGTGCCTTACAATATGTCTTACTTACCCAACCTAATCTCTCATTTGCTATCAACTGTCTGTGTCAATACATGCACCAACCTATTGTTAGCCATTGGGTTGCTACCAAACAAATCATTTGATAACTTAAAGCCACCTCCATGCATAGTCTACACATCACTCCTAGTTCTTCTAACCTATCATAGTCATATTCTGATGCTGACTAGATAGATTGTCTCGATAATCACTATTCCATTAATGGCTACCTCATTTTTCATGTCAACAACTTAATTTTTTAGAGTTATCACAAGCAACAAATAGTTACTGCTCCACCACTTGCAATCGATTCTAATGTCACCATGTTTTACGGCAGAACAGCAGGAGGGTTCAAGTGTCTAGACCCGTTTCTTTTGCTGCATCAACCCAACACCATTGTAGAACGTTTAGATTCTCGAGAAGGTATTGAGCTCAGCGGCCTCATTACTGCTAAAGTAAAGTTCGAAGTGGCTAGCCCAGTGCAAAGTGGAATAGGGAAGGCATTGGAATTTGAATGCACCAAGCCTATGAGAAGGGATGGTTAATTTGTCGTAAAACCTAGCTAGCCCATGATCATGATAAGAGTAATGCAGAATAATATCAATGCATGCATGCATGCATTAGAACCATATATGTACAATATCTTGGTAGGTTGGTGCTGGTGGCACAAAATAATAGGGGTTCTTTTCAACTTTTAAGGTTTGAAATATATTAATTATAAAAGGAGACTACTTTAGTCATACAGAGATTACACAAAACTAAACTTATAAACTGATGTTTTTTGATGTGATACATCAAATTATAAAATTATTTTTATTTTAAAGTAAATTTAACTGATTCGATGAAATCACGTCAATTTGTAGATTTACTTTTATATAAACTCTTTGTATTTGTAATAGTTCTCATTATTAAAAAATAAGAGTAATGATACACCTATAACTTTTTTACAACTACTTTATAAGTCATTTTACAATCAGTCATGCTACTTCATTGAAAAGATTCTCAAATTTACTAAATTACCTTCAATTTCAAGTAGAGTTGTAATACAGAAGTAGGAGATGTGTAATATAACCGTTTTCCAAAAAATAAATCAGTTCTTCCATACACAATCACCCCATGCAAGTGCTGTGCAGTCGGTCAGGCCACATCACGAAAAAAAAAAACAACTTATACGAAAATGGAACTCATTTACTCTCTCAGGCCACGATCAGAAACACTAGCAGCAACACCTAGACAACAAACAAAGCCGCTCCCACCATCGTGAACCACCACGAAATCCACTCTGCTTAATCACGCACTGCACCGCAATCCACGTCCATAAACCGAGAGCGGCACCAAACCACTAGCCCACACTCAGCCTCCACCTCATGGCACAACATCCTCGAATGCAAACCCAACGTATTGAGATCACCCCGCATGACAAAAGCTGCCAAGCCCATAGCTTAAACCTCTGCCCCACACCACCATGTTGCCACTGTGAGACTTTCCCTGCAAACCAATGCCTAGCCCCAGTAGCAACTATTTACCTTGCACTGAGAGCCCTTAACATAGAACAAACACCACTGCCAATCAAAGCCCCTGTTTTACAAACTAGAAACAGGACAATTTTTTTTTTTTTTTTTTTTTTTTTTTTTTTTTTTTATCA
>QEOT01004679.1:412805-428332 GCA_003123785.1 Pterocarya stenoptera | reverse complement strand
AAATTGGGCCCCAAATCCTAACCCAGTATCGATGCAGCTGGGGTGTAGCCTCTCCAACTCGGGCCGGGCTTATAATTTAAGTAACAATGGCGGCATGGCCCAATGGGGGACTCTCTCTCTCTCTCTCTCTCTCTCTCTCGATTATCTATCTCCCTATAAATTCAGTTGCTTCTTCCGCTGCGTTGCTCTCAATCAGTCACAATAATCCTAGGGTTTGTGTTATGCTTCGAATTGGAGTCGGATTTTGTCTGATTTTTTAAAACTAGGATCCGGAGGTCCCGACTTGTTCGGGTTCGGTGTGTTTAGGATTAGGGTTAGGTTTTCTGATGGGTACGGAAAGGAAGAGAAAGTTGAGCTTGTTCGACGTGGTGGACGAGGCCTCGTTGTCGGCGAAGATCACGAAATCGAACGGCGGAGGAGGAGTAGCTACGGTGGCGATGGGCAACAATGGTAGCAGTAGTGGGATCAATAGGTGGACAGGGAGGGCGTACTCGCAGAGGTACCATGAGATACTGGAGAAGAGGAGGAGCTTACCCGTGTGGCACCAGAAGGAGGAGTTCTTGCAGGTCCTCAAAACGAATCAGACTATTATCCTCGTCGGTGAGACTGGCAGTGGCAAAACCACGCAGGTTAGTTTGGGGAAAACTGAAATAAATTCTTGGCTGAAAGACACATTACTGTGGCGCAAAATGTTCGTTATTGTGCTTTTCGTTGTTTAGGATTCAACTGATACGTTCTAAGTGAGATGCAGAATACCTCTAGGCAATTTTCTTTGCTCTTTCCGCATATTTTGTAGGCAACCTGAGCTTTGTGGTCTGTCCTCTATGAGATACTGGAATTCAAATTGCTAAATTTCAGTTTTTTATTTTTGTTTTTTTGTCGTTATTCAGTTTTTGATGAACCATACTTACTCAGCGCATTCTGTCCGTATTTTTGTCCGCTATTTTCTTTTTTCTGTGTTCGTGTGTTGCTGCTTGATTTTTACTTCGTAGTGTTTAATATCTCATTGTGTCTGCTCGCCCATATGGTTTTTTTTGGGTTTATGATGATTATTCGTATGGAGTGGTGATTTCGGAACCTTAGTGGATGCGGGGTTGTCTTGTATCCTCCGTGATGGTAGTACAACGTGTTTTGATAGAATTTGATGTTATGCTGTAGCTTGTTGTAGACATGTTCTTCTTTGTTTATATGTGCACAAATAATAGTTTACATCTACTGGATCTATATCCTGATAGATTTTCTTGCATAATTGAAGTAAATAACTGACTAATAATATCTCCCTGATCAACAGATTCCCCAATTCGTTTTGGAAGCTGTTGATATAGAAACTCCAGATAAACGCAGAAAGATGATGATTGCATGCACCCAACCTCGTAGGGTTGCTGCAATGTCTGTTTCGCGCCGTGTGGCCGAAGAGATGGATGTAACTATTGGAGAAGAGGTTGGTTATAGCATCCGTTTTGAAGACTGCAGTAGTGCAAGAACAGTTTTGAAGTAAGCTTATCCTCCAGTTTTGATATTTCTCTTCTTCATCCTATTTTTTTGATTTTTTGATTTTTGTGGGGAGGGAGGTATTAGAAGCTGCGACTTAAGTTGCATCTTTACTTATAACTTATATTGTTATGATATGTGATAGGTATCTAACAGATGGTATGCTCTTAAGAGAAGCGATGACAGATCCACTTCTAGAACGCTACAAAGTTATAATACTTGATGAGGCTCATGAAAGAACATTGGCAACGGATGTTCTATTTGGGCTTCTGAAGGAAGTATTGAAAAATAGACCTGACCTTAAGGTAGTTGTGATGAGTGCAACCCTTGAAGCTGAAAAGTTTCAGGGTTATTTTAATGGTGCACCGCTTATGAAAGTTCCTGGTAGGCTTCATCCTGTGGAGATATTCTACACCCAGGAACCTGAAAGGGACTATCTGGAGGCGGCAATTCGAACAGTAGTGCAGATCCATATGTGTGAACCTCCTGGAGATATACTTGTGTTCCTCACCGGCGAGGAGGAGATAGAAGATGCATGCCGAAAAATATCAAAAGAGGTTGCAAATCTGGGTGACCAGGTGGGACCTGTGAAAGCAGTGCCTTTGTATTCTACCCTCCCCCCAGCAATGCAGCAGAAGATATTTGAACCAGCTCCACCTTCAGCAAAGGAGGGTGGTCCTCCAGGAAGGAAGATTGTGGTGTCAACAAACATTGCAGAAACTTCTCTGACCATCGATGGTATAGTATATGTTATTGACCCTGGGTTTGCGAAACAAAAAGTTTATAACCCAAGAGTGCGTGTTGAATCCTTGTTGGTATCTCCGATATCTAAGGCTAGTGCACACCAGAGATCAGGGCGTGCTGGAAGAACTCAGCCTGGGAAATGCTTTAGACTCTATACGGAGAGAAGCTTCAATAATGATCTTCAGCCGCAGACCTATCCAGAAATATTGAGATCAAACCTTGCAAATACTGTTCTTACCTTGAAAAAACTGGGGATAGATGATCTTGTGCATTTTGATTTTATGGACCCACCTGCCCCGGAGACATTGATGCGGGCCCTAGAGGTTTTGAATTACTTGGGTGCATTAGATGATGAGGGAAATTTAACAAAGCTTGGGGAAATTATGAGCGAGTTTCCATTAGATCCTCAGATGTCAAAGATGCTCGTTGTTAGCACTGAATTCAATTGTTCAAATGAAATTCTTTCAATCTCTGCCATGCTTTCAGGTATTGTTTTCTTTCTCACTCACTCTCATTTTGTGTCCATCTTGAGTCCTGTCTCACTATTGTAGGAGAGTTGTGTCTGGCTGCATCATTATTGGATGCTCTGCCATTGGTCTGGTATGTGCACCGGCAAATTTCTGTGCATATGATGTCTTCTAACTGCTATCACATGCAAGTACATGTGTCTGGGTTAGAATACTGTGTCAAATTAGGTTGTCATCAGCAACTGTCTTCTCTGGGTTCCATGCCCCCGGTTGGCATGCACCATAGGATTTCTAAGTGCGTGCTGATGCAGTTAGTTGCAGTTTCTCAGTATTCTCTCATGAAGCAAATGGTATCGCGCCTCTATGCATCTGCTGACCTCCGTGGGCCTCCTCTGTGATAACCAATTTCTTTCTTTAGTACCCAATTGCTTTGTCCGGCCTAGGGAGGCACAAAAAGCTGCTGATGAAGCGAAAGCTAGGTTTGGGCACATCGATGGAGATCACCTGACACTCTTGAATGTATATCATGCTTACAAGCAAAACAGTAAGCATTTTATTTGTCCTTTTTCTTAAATATAAATATTTTACCTTGAGAATTGTAACTTATTTTTAATGCAATTTGATTTTAACATTATTCTTTGTTTGGGAATGGGTTGCAGGCGAGGATCCCTCTTGGTGTTATGACAACTTTGTCAATAATAGGGCATTGAAGTCTGCTGATAACGTTAGACAACAGCTAGTGCGGATCATGGCCAGGTTTAACCTCAAGTTGTGTAGCACTGATTTCAACAGCCGTGACTACTACATCAACATAAGGAAGGCTATGCTAGCTGGGTACTTCATGCAGGTAGCTCACATGGAACGTACTGGACACTACTTGACAGTGAAAGACAACCAAGTATGCAAAACGGTTTCCTTATTGCTCCTATTTTTCAGGCTATCTTCTGCAGTATTCCAAAATATGCTATGTCTAGGTTTTTGTGTTCGGCATTGACATTTGAGATTCTGGTATAATCTGTCTTGCAGGTGGTGCACTTGCATCCATCGAATTGCTTGGATCACAAGCCAGAGTGGGTAATTTATAATGAGTATGTGCTAACCAGCAGGAATTTCATTCGCACGGTGACAGACATTCGTGGTGAATGGTTAGTTTCAAGTTTTACTGTAGTGTATATACGAATATATTTTATTTGAGTTGCAATTCCTATGGTAGATTTGAGAGAATTGTTTGGGGGGAACAGTGGCATGGTCGTAGGATTCATTGGTGGACACTTAGTTACTTGTGATACATGGATTTTGTCATATTGCCTGTGTAACACCCCAATAAAAGGCTCAAACCACATGTCCTATACTCTAAAAAAATTAGTCAATGATAAAATTGGTGCTTCATTAGAATTATTATAAAGAGCAAGAATTTCTAAGTCTCAAACAATGTGGGATGTCATACATCACATGCCCCTATCATTCAGTATTGTGGTATCACAATCTTCGCCCTTAAATTCCTAACATCCTTGCCAGGCAGTCCATCGTAGGTGGCACAACTCAAGTCCTACATTTATAGTTGAGATAGGCTATGCTACTATTTGTAATGTCCCAAGGAAAGGTCCAAGCCACATGATCTATATTCCAAAATGACTTGTCAATGATACAATTAGAGTCGCATTTGAACCATTATAAAGAATAAGAACTTTTCATTTCTAAGCAATTTGGGATCTCATATACCACTTAATCTTAGCATTCAGTATGGGGTATCACAGTTTGGATGATTGAACTCCAGTAGTCTTGGTATTGTCAATGAATAAGTTCCAAGCCATTATCTGGGCTGGTTAATTAGAGTAGCTTAGAGCAAACTAAAGATGCCCCTTAGGTTCAACTGTCTAAAAACTGATCGTCTACCCATGCAAAGCCGAACAATTTCAAGTGCAACTTTTTGGGACTCAATTATTTATGGGACTCAATTATTTAGTCTATTGGATGTTGTGATTATGTGGTAGCATGGAAGTCTTTATTTCAGTCTTTTTCTCTGTGGCATGAAAGTGCTGTTAGATGAATATTCCACGCTAATCAGTGAATCTTTGGGGTACAGGCTGATTGATATAGCACCACACTATTATGATCTGACGAACTTCCCTCAGTGCGAGGCCAAACGTGTTCTTGAAAGGCTTTACAAGAAGCGGGAGAAGGACAGGGAGGAGAGCAAGAACAGAAAATGAAGTTCTTGCCGTCCATATCTTTTGACTACTTGCATGTGTCTTCTCCATAGACATGGAGAGGCCATACGTATTAGCTGGATTCTTTCATTGTATTAGCTGGCTCATCTACTCTCAAAAGAGCCAGTGTGTCGGTGAAAGTTGTGGAAATTTGGCAAAATTTCTGTATCATTACCCAGTGTTAGTTTTAGTGAGTTATAATTTTGTATTGTATCGTCTATCTCAAATTGTTTTGTGGATTTGGTGGTTTCATTGCTATTTAAACTTGTCAAGAAAGTGATTAAAATTTTGAGAAAAAATGGGGAATGAATATGATATGATCTTATGAATGCATCGAAACTCTCTCTCCCCCTCTCTCTCAAAGAGACATCTACGCCCAAACATTTGTCGAAAAAAAGGTTTACATTGTAAAATGGTCTGGATTCTTGTGTGCGGCCAAAAAGAACAATCTATTAGACGTACAGTTTCTCACCAGAAAAGAGTAGAAGACCAGTCAAGATTTTACAGTATGGAAATATCTCTGATGGAATTATAATTTGTTAGATAAGATGTCTTCACCAGAAATTGCTGTCATTTTGTTCATCTTACACCGAAAGGAGACTCAATGCAACTACTTGCCTTTTGCTTTCTAACACGCCTCTCCTTCATCATTCTCCTCACCTCGCTTACACTGCTCCATACTCCTTTTTCACCATGAATCTTTGAGAGCATTGAATATACTGCAGGATGATCATTTTTTAATTTGCATATTCCATCGGCAGCAAACTGACCAAATTCCAAACTCGAATGCAAGCCACTCGCCCCAAGCAATGCACCCCATACAACAACATCAGGTTCAAAAGGCATCCTCCTAATCAATTCCTCTGCTTTCTCCAGCTTACCTGCTCTCCCATAGAGGTCTACCATGCACGCATAATGCTCCACTCCCGCCTTTATTGCGTACTCAACCATGGAGTTGAAGTACTTTTCACCTTCTTCAGTCAATCCTCCATGCCCACATGCAGATAAAACATTGACAAATGTAACTCCATCAGGCCTAACACCACCCTTTATCATTCTTTCGAACTCTTCCAATGCTCTTGTTGCTAATCCATGCCGGGCATAACCTCCTATTATTGAGTTCCATGACACCAAATTCTTCTTTGGCATCGACTCAAACACAACTAATGCGGCGTCAATGTCCCCGCATTTTGCATACATATCAACCATCGAGGTTGACAAGATTACATCACTTGGTATACCAGACTTTAAGATGCTAGAATGAATCTGCTGTCCCACGAGAAGAGAAGAATACCCAGCACAAGCGTCTAACACGGTTGAAAATGTAAAATGATTAGGCCGACTCCCCGATTTCATCATACAGATAAAAAGCTTTAATGCATCCATAACTTTCTGATTTTGCACATACCCACTTATCATTACAGTCCACGAAACCACATTCCTTTCACTCATTTGATCAAATACAGACCGAGCTTCGTTTATTCTCTTATTTCCTATATATCCATTAACCAAGCTCGTCCAAGAAACGACATTCCTCTCTGGCATCCTATCAAAGACCCTCTGAGCCTCAGCCATGCTACCCAGTTTCATGTAACCCGATACCAACGCATTCCACGACGTAACATCTTTCACCAATATCTCATCAAATGCTCTGTGCAAGCCAACCTGATCCCCGACACTCGTGTACCCTGTCATCAACGCTGACCCAACAAAAACGCTCATATTATGTGCCAAACAGACGGCATGAGCATGAATCTGCGAAACCAAGACATTGAACACTGAGTCCAAAATAGCGCTGATTGCTATTGACACGGTGTACTCATTGGGCCTCAACCCAACTCTCCCCATTTGCAGAAGGCACAAATACACTCTTACTGGATTTTTTGTGTTGTGCAAACCAGAGAGCATGGTGTTCCAAGAAACCACGTCTTTACTGGGCATTTGATCGAACAAGTCCTGCGCACATTGCATTTGGTGGTTCCTTACGTACCCCGCGATCATTGCGTTCCACGTGACGACATTTCGGGACGAGGGGTTTTCATCAAACAGTTTACGTGCATTGTTTACGCAGTTTTGGTCAAGGTAGCATTTAATCCTGCAATTGAGATTGGCCGTTGAAAGAGTGCAAATGTGGCGGGAGGTTGTACTAAGGAACGTTATGTCTAACTTACGCATATCTTATTTCCACTCTTTTTGGTCGAGGATTTAGCCAATCACAAGGTGCCTTTATATATGAATTAAATTTATGAGTTCTGAAAAAATATATATATATATATATATATATGGGTCGGGCTACTCTGCCGCCCCACTCTTACTGTTGGGCGCTACGTTATTTTATTTATTTTATTTTTTATATATTTTTAATACATTTAAAGATTTTTAAAAAATACAAAAAAAATTTCAATGTACTTAAAATTACTTTCTTAATAATTAAGTAAAAAAAATAAAATAAAACTTTTTTGCCTAGCGGTCAATTTGAGTGGTCAAGTTGAGAGGACAAATTAGTGTTTCTCATATATATATATTTATTATATTTTTAATCATTATTGTCACATCAAATGATTGACAGATAATTACTTTTTATTTTATTTCATAAAAAGTAAAAAAAGGGTTTATTAAAAAAAAATAGACCTATTTCATAACTTGAAAGTTCTGGTTTCTGTTATGTCTCAAGATCTACAAATAGACCTAAAATTTTCATTTTTGTTCATACTTGTAATTTTGAGGATGAAATTTTGATAGTCTTCATGATAAACAAACTTTAAAACTTGAGATTTGAATTTTGAAGCACTTGATATTAGAAAACTTTATACGCTACGCTCTCATTTCATTTCTATCTTATTGTGTTAATGCGCAAAAAAAAAAAAAAAAAAAATTCCAACACAAAAACAGCTCAAATATATTGACATATATAGTTTCTCACATTCACACCAGATAAATTACACCAACAAGAAAAGTACTGTTTTGCAGGTAATTTGGGGGATAGGGAAGAAAGGCATTAATACAGTGGATGCTCCACTCAACTGATCATATTATCAAACAGAAAACCTTCATGATTTTCCTCCGGCCAAGTTCCGGTAGAGTTCATCGATTTGAACCTGTAAAAAATATGTAATTGATTTCCATCACTTTTCCTTGTGATTCTTAAATTGAAGCTCTAGAAGGAGGAGAACAGAGAAACTTGAAATACCTTGTACAATTCAAGCAACTTATTTCTCTTCTTCTTCAATGTTGCAGTTACCAAATCTCTTTCCATATCAAAGGGCTGGTGGTCTAGAATGATTCCTTTGATATATTCAAAACCTCTCAGCTGGTTAAACAAGAGAAGAGAGTAAAATACTGGTGAAAGAAGTTGTGCGATGTGTTAAGGAGAATGCATAGACATTGCAATTTGGGTATATATTGAATAAGCAATGCTATTCTTGGTCCTGGGTTTTTTCATAGAGCACAAGCATTGGTTTATCTATATGAATATGCAAAATCACAACTTTTGGAGATTGATTTTGCATATCAAGAAAACACCCACATTGGATTATGCATATTTGAGCCAAATAATAATAAAATATTATTATTTTTTTCCTAAAATTATTATTATTTTTTAATATTTTGCAATTAGCACCATTGCAAATTCTATCGTTTAGCACCCATTATAATTTTTTCCTTAAAATTCTATTTGTTGGTGGGGAGAGAGAAAGGGGGAGGAGAGAGAAAAAAGTAATAAAATAAGATTTAAATAGTGAACAGTGCATCTTCAAATTTGTAAAAATACTGTTCATAACTATGCAAATTTTGGATATGCATAAACCCATGCAGCTCAATTTACGGTCATATTATGCAAATATATAGATGCATGCATATACAAATGCATAATCCAATACTAGTGCTAATCATGTCAATTGATATTGTATATTTTAAGTGGCTTTGTACACGAACAATTTAAATGAAAAGTTACTTAAAATATGACACCAACTGGTGTGACTAGAGATAATGAAATTTAGAATGCAGAACAACATTTAATCAATCTCAATTTGAGGTAGATATTACCTTGTTTCTCTCAGCAGCAGACTTCAGCTCAGAGAGCACATAATTCTTTAAGTGATCAAGGTAACAAAGTTCAGAGAATGAACCCATGTGACCATTTGAATATGCCCATTTTTTGGTGTTTTCTTCATGTGGTACAACTACTGCAACCAACATTGACTTATAGCTGTTCCCATAGACCCAGATCTTCAAAGCAATGGAAACATTATCAAATCACCCATATATTTTACCCATAAATAAAATTTAATGAATGAATTTCTGTTATACTATCTCAGGAACTGGGAAAAAAAAATGCTCACATCTTCAACAATTGGGTTGACACCAAAAACATTTTCCAGATACTCCAGTGCAACGTACTCTCCTTGGGAAAGCTTTATAAGGTTCTTCTTTCTATCAATAATCTTAACAACTCCATTTGGAAGTAGCTCCCCTATGTCTCCTGAGGATGCCAAAGAATGACACAAATCACAAACACTAAATTAATATTCGAAAGCAAAGCAAACTTACAAACAGGAAATTGAAGACACTGCATGCTCATCAACCTGTATGAAACCAGCCATCTTTAAAGGACTGGGTTGTTAATTCAGGATTTTTGTGGTATCCAGCGAAGACAGTCTTCCCTCTCACACATATCTCCCCACGTGATGGCTCCTCAAGTGGATTGTAGCCCATCTCTGGAACCTCCTCCAGCCGAAGTTCATTATACACACCAACAGTACCAGCAGCACCAACCATGCTCATCTCGTCTGGGAAGCCCAACGTAGTTGGTCCACAAGTTTCTGTCAGACCTGAACCACAATGCCACTGCTTTTAATGTGTATAAATACTCTGCGATAACACCAAACCCGCCTTTTGGCCTACAGAGAGAACTCAATCAATCCAACTTAAAGTTGAAGAAGAAAGAGTTTTATTTGCAAGACAGTGTGGAAGACAAGCCACACTGCTGACATGAAATAATTTGATTTGTAAGAGAGGCTTAAAATCTTTCAATCCGACTTGTAAATGGAATGACTTGTTGCAGAATATAGTTGAAAAGTTTGGAAAAAATATAAAAGGTTACAGAATTACTCCTAAAAGGGGATATAAATATCCCCAGAAGTATTCTGATCATCAGTTAAATAAGTATGGTGGACTACTGTGCTGGTTTTTCATGAAAATATAGCTTAAAACACAGTCCTTACCATAGCCCGTGACTACAAAACAACAGCAAGTAACCCTCAAGAATTCTTCCACCTCAGAGCTCAAGGGTGCACCTCCAGAAATTATTAGTCTAATCCGACCACCTAATCTGGCTTTGACCTAAAAAGAATTGACATAATGAAAGACAGTCAGGAAGTTGAGGGAACCTCTTCATAAGCTATAGGGATGCACTGTTTTGGATAAACAAGAATGTGGAGAGATTTGATCCCTATTGATAGTCCAAGTGAAGCAAGGATCCTGGTTATGTCGACTATGAATTCAAGGACTTTCTTTAAATGGATTCAGAAAAGTAATGAAATGAGGCGTCGTTTGTTTTCACAACTCTTTTCAACTTTTCCAAATTCCTATACAAAATAAAATAAACAATTCAATTTTTTTAAATTCTAAAACAAAACTAATATTAAAAAAATCTATTCTTAATAATATTTTATTCAACTTTTAACTTTAATCTCAACTCATAAAACAAACGAGACCAGTCAACGTGATTTTATTGCCTACGTTGAGATGTCTCAAGGTATGGTAGTTTGTGAGAAGCTTTATGTGGATATTTGAAACAAAAAGTATGAGAGGAGAAAAGAAGAAATATACAACCTTCCTGAATGCCAATAGATCTGCTAACGGTGCAGCATTCTTCTGTTTAAACCCTAAATTCATCCAAGCAAGCTTGCTGCATCACAGGAAAATCATCCCGATTCTCATTATATGACAAATCGATTGAAAAACAATCACCATAAAGTGAACATACTGGAATAGATAGAAGACCAACTTACTATCTGTAGAGCAAATGAAAAATATATCTCCGAATTGGTCTGAGTTCTTGTAATGCTTGTAGAATACCTGAAATATATATTGATGAGCATGAACGATCAACAAGGTCGGTTAGCCGAAATAATGAATTTACTAATAAGTTTTAGCTGAAAGATGACTAGATTCAGTGCCTGCCTTCATGCACTCTTTCAAAAACTCGAGGCACGCCAGCAAAACATGTTGGCTTCAGCTCCATCAAATCATCCCTGATTGCTTTAAGATCCTTCAAATCATAAGAAAGTACCATACTTTTAGACAGACGCATATATATATATATATATATATATATGTAAAAGGACAAACAATCATGAAAACAATTAGTTTTCTTTTCCTTTAGATATATATATATATTTATATATTTAACTATATATATATTTTACCTAATTCTCTTTCTTTTTTCCTGCCCTTGTATGCCATGATCAGGATAAAAGAAGAAGAAAGCGGCCTAAATTTTAAAAAAGACTCGCAGCATACCCCATGATAGTAGCCAACGGAAGCACCCTTACGAAAAACATACTCTTCAATCACGCGGTCAATGATATGAGCCAGGGGCAGGAAAGAAAGATACACATCAGCTTCTGTCATCTGTCCAGGGTCACAATTGCACATGTTAGCTAGGAAACCAACAAGAAAAAGATTGCAACCCATATAAGATCATCAGAAGATCCCAGAGACTAACCATATGAAGAATTTTAAGGTATGTGGGATTCACGCAAAGGAAAAAGATGAGATACATGGTGTAAAAAACAACGTATGAGAGGTTCAAGGATCTTCGTACGTACCTTGTCTTCAAATTGTTCCATAAAAAGATCCATCCCTCTTATAAAATATGCAATGTTTTCATGTGTCAACGCAACACCTTTAGGATCTCCACTTGTGCCACTTGTGTACATAATTGTGCATATGTGGAAAGCCTGAGGTGGAATAATATCTGAGGGGTTTTCTTTTCCCTGATGAACAACGAACATGACTTAAGATCAACCGCAACAGAAGAAAGAATGTCAAGTTTTAAAGTGATATGCTATTAAGTGGGAATGAGGCAATTTGAGGGAGTTGAAGAAATTCATGAACTTAAGACATCTCATAAAACCGGTTCTACAAGAGAAGATTGATATTTTTTATAAATATGCCTAAGACCTTATCCAACAGACAATGTGAGATTATTCCTCAACTGGAATTAACTCAAGTTTTGTTAGGAAGTAAATTTCACATCTAACAACTTTTAGAGAAAAATCTGAATACCATTTTTAGGCCAAGTAGATATATGGAACATAACAACAGACAGCACATGCGCCCAAAGATCTGTGTGTGTGTGTGTGTGTGTGTTGTGTGAGTGAGAGAGGGAGAGAAAGATGCATGCATAGATTTATTAGTGCACCAGTACTGCTTGTCTAGTAGAATATTCACTGGAATTTCTTTCCAAATATATACCAATGGAGAAAAACAAACACTTTTTTTCTCAGAAGACATCAAGAAACTGACCATACGGAGGAATTCATTCCATGAGTACGGTTTTATCCCAATGCCAGCTGCTGTTTTCTCCTCCTCCTCTTCCATGGAAGTAAAGCACACCAAAGCTGCAACAACAACCAAACTCATGAGCAGAATGTCTTCAAATGCAGCAGACTGCAATCTTTTTAATCATTCTTACTTTTCAGGCGTTGAGCATGACTACAAGCAGGATTTAGTATCTGCAAAAAGCAAGTTCATTTGTCTGATCAGAAAGAACCACCATCCATTGCTTTTAAACTATGAGGTAATGCGGTTTAGTAAATCATTTCATCACAAAGCTCAAAGCATGTCAATTTTTTTTTTTAGTTCTCACTTCTTTCACTTTCTTATCCTGGACGAAAACAAAATCAACCTCTGCATGATCTAAAATAAAATTGACAGCCCCTGGCCCTGCATCCAAACAATCTCGAGGACTTTAGTTATATGTATGTATTGCCTGAAATCAATTAATTAAATGCTTCAGCTTGATGATATAAAAAATCTGCTGATGAACACAAGAAGGAATCAGGAAGTAGAAAATCCAAGTGATATGCAAATATTAATACATTTTAAAACATTGTTTTTATTGTTTAATGGGTCAAATTAAGTGTGCTAATATATTGTTGGTTTGTTTAATATATATATATATATATATATTCTACGACTACTAATACATAATTCAAAATTAATCATGATCATGATCCTGATCAAAGGTAGAGAAATAAACGGAGATATTTTATCCTTGAGGGGTCATTCTCTGGCAAAGTTACTACTTCAACGAAAAACTTGTATGCCCCATGCATGGATGGTGGACCCATTCCTTGCACAAAATTCACTTCACATGAGCTTTAAGGTCAAAGGAATCAATATTTCTGGACTTTTGAGAGAGAGAGAGAGAGAGAGAGAGAGAGAGAGAGTAAAATTTTGTAAAGCAGGAGGAGTAGGAAAGTTCACTAGAATTAACATTTACCGAGGGTATCATAAAGAGGCACACAAATCAACCTGTGGGCATTGCAAGCCTACACACAAAAATGAAAGAAATTATTTTATGGAAGGTTATAAAAGAGAAGAGCTACCTACATCGTAATTATATAAAAATAATCACATAAATTGACGTGATTTTATTAAATCTATTATATATACTTTACAATAAAAGTAATATTACAATTTGTCGAACTATATGATTAAGTCACATCAACTTATGTGATTAATTTTATGTAATCTCCTTTTGATTAAAGTTGCATCTTCCTATATATAAAAATACATATTTAGAAAAGAAAAAAAAGTTTTGTAAAACCTTTAAAAAATAAAAAAGTAGCAAAAGATCAAGATCATGAGAGAAAATGATACTCAAAGCTAGCATATCACCTCCATAGCTGTAGCCCACTGAGGGCAGTTTGATCCATAAATCCCAACCCTGGAGCCCTACCCGAACACCAAAAATAAAAAAATAAAGCCACAAAATTAAGGAAAAAGTCCAGTCCAGTATTAGTACTGAAAGATAATATAAAGCTCAAAATTATTAAAATTTTAATATATATATATGTGGGTATATATATATATATATTTATATACTTACAGGTTCAGCACCAGATGCTCGTAATGCAGAGCCAATACACAGAACTTCATCAAAAACTTGCTTGTACGTTTTCCAGACATAAGGCCCGTGCTAATTAAAAGCATCATCAAATTAATTAGTAAACAAATTATCAAATTAATCTAGTACGTACGTACCTACTTGATCGATGCATTTATATATATATATATAATGTATATATATATATATATAAATATATATAAAATACTAAAAATGATGCAGCTAACTAGGATGCTTGCCTTCCCATCCACAAACTCACGCCATCCAAGCATCCTATTTCCAGGATTCTTGTCTACAGATAAACTGCATGCATATAATTATAATGATCAACACCCTTTATAAATTGTCAAACAAATTAATTAACTATATATATTTATTTAGATCAACAACAACTTTCAATATAATTTCCCATACTGAACGTACGAATCATCAACTAATTAAATTAATTAACTATATATATTTATTTAGATCAACAACTACTTTCAATATATTTTCCCATACTGAACGTATGAATCATCAACTAATTCACTGATCTTTTGGCACTACCAAATATCGGCACGCATGCGACAAGAAAAATAAGCATTTGTGATGGATTATTTATGATGAAAATAGGCTTATTTTAACAAGAAATAGATATTTTTACAAGAAATAACTTACCATAAATAAACAGTTTTTTTATAATACTGATCATATATATGCACCGATTTTCAAAGATAAAATTTGTTCGTTGTTTGCACATTTTAAGATGGTGATCTGTAACTTTCGTTTCCGGCGCCGCTATATATGGCCAAGCTCCATTTTTTTCAAAAGTATGAATTTAATCACTTATAACAAGTATAGCTAATTATCAAGTAATATTATTTTTTCGTGACGAAAATAATTTAAGTACTCTTCTGAGTCGAAAAAATTTGTATCCAATTTATAACAAAGTATTTTTTTTAAATGTAGTACTGAGGCCAATTAGCTATAGGTTGTGTGATATGAAACTAATTATTAATTATCATTGCCTTATATTTTGATTGAAAAATAATAATTAATAATATAATTAATATATGTATAAAGTAGTGAACAACCTGAAAACATCCCAAGCTGTACTTATATCGGGATCAGGTGGAGGAAAGTTGTCTTTGGAGAGTAAATTGCGATACACTGGACCAACTGATGGTTTCCCATCTTGGCCTTTCTTTCCCTCTTCAACTGGAACTGAAAAAATCTCCATTCTTCTCAAATTGGATGAAACCTGCAGGTCGAAAAGAGAAAAAAGGTAAATATATATATATTAATACACACATGCACTTATATAAATATATATAATATAATATATATATTAATGTAGATAAAGAGAAAAAAGTAGGTCATGCAAAAATAAAGAAAAAATAATGCAGGTCTCTGCAAGGAAAATTATAGCTGATAATTAATTAATGAAGCACCACAAATAATCAAAATATTAATGAATAAAAGTCATATATATATATATAT
>QEOT01004679.1:402016-412368 GCA_003123785.1 Pterocarya stenoptera | reverse complement strand
TGTCGTAAATAAGATATTAAGATATTAGCATTGATTACATCTAAATGACTTTTATTTTTTTTGTATAATAAGGATTTAAAGTATGATAATTTTTAAAATAAATTTAATTAATTATTCGTATATATTGTTCGATCAACGCGCGGTAATTATTTAATTTCCATTATTTAGAACGCAAGTGTTGAATAATTTTTCAGAAACTTTTATAAAAGTCTGAGCGTATTAATTATTCACTGGCTGATCATTAATTGATCTCATGAACCCCATGACACGTACTCAACTGGTTTTGACCGCAGATCACTTCCTCGACAGAAATATATATATTAAGAGAAGTGCTGACATTTAATTTCTTCGATCGATGATCGGCATATTAAATATGAACTATTTATTATTATATATTTTTAATGATATTAATTATTGTCTTAATTTGACTATGGATGGATTTTCCTAACACTTAGTTAGGACACTTAATTCTAAACTAACAAGAAATATCACGAAATATTTGACTGATCATGATAATTAATTGTCCTAATTTTATGATCGATGTTTTTGCTCTTTTAATTGCAAATGGCTTGTTAAAAATATGTGACCTGATTGATTAATTGTGATATGACTGAACAAAACTATTAATTGAGAAATAATGCATTCAAAGAAGAAGAAGAAATATTGTTATAGATCATCACAAAGAAAAAGAAGTACTACTGTTCTTGATCTAAATTTCACGGTTTTGTAATCTGAGATCGTTTATAAAGACATGATCAATGTTGGAAACCGAAGCGTGATCTTTTGAGAACCAAATTAAGGGTCATTTGAATAAATTTATTACAAATCTCGTAAAAGCCTTCTGTAAATAATAAAAAAAAAAAGAAAGAAAAAAAGGTCTTTTTAATAAAAAATAGATTTTTTTTTTTTTTAATGAAGTCAACTTTTTTTCAAGTGCTTGTATGAAATTTATTTATTTAAAATTTGTATAAATGATCATTTTTCATAAATTTAATAGAGTAATAACAAATTATGCTAAATTATTATACAAATGGATCGGAGGAAACTTCCTCTAATTCATTTATAAAAATAATTATAAGTATGATCTATAGAGTATGTGATATATATATTTATATATATAAATATATATATTTTTACATATTCTTTGTATACTCTACTGATGTAATTAGTCAAAATAATTATTTTATATTAAAAAAAATGACGCAGCTAATCACATTAGTGGAATACGTAAAATTGATTGCACATAAAATTTTTATATGTATATATATACATGTTTTATGAAGAGTTTAAGTAAATAAAATATTGTCATATAACTTTTCATTGAAAGAAGACGTATTTCTCACGAGAAGTAATACGGATCAGTCACTGTTCACGGCTGATCCGCATCACACCTGACGTGTCCTCTATTTTTTTTTTCCAAAATGGATTGGAGGAAACTTCCTCTAATTCATTTATAAAAATAATTATAAGTATCTAGAGAGAATGTGATATATATTTATATATAAAAATGAATTCTGCTACATAAAGTCATTTTTACATACTTTTTATACACTCCATTGACGTGATTGGTCAAAACAATTATTTTATATTAAAAAAATAACGCAGCTAATCATATTAGTAGAATACATAAAAAATATGTAAAAATAACTGTACATAAAATTTATATATATACATGTTTTATTAAGAATTAAAGTAAATAAAATATTGTCAAAAACTTTTTATTGAAAAAACACTTATTCCTCACTTGCGTACTACTCAAGGGATGCATGAACATTTTTCAATAGGTTGCAGGAAACTTCCTCCAATTTGGAGAAAAATTCTATCCACTAACAATTTAAGTACATATTGGGACAAATTATATACTAAGCCTACTTTGTTTTCACAATTTTTTCTAACTCATCTTATGATCTCATCTTATCTAATTAGAGCTATACAGAAACCGTCGGAACCAATCGTGAACTGATCAGACCGATCATCAGATCATGGAACAGGCAAAGAACCGGTCGGCAAGCAAGATGTATTAAAGGAAAACCGATATAGACAGTTCGGCGCCTGTTTGAACCCATATATATATATACACACAGACTATATAAAGATCAGCTAGTCTTGGTACCTATTATTTCCACTCAGAACAAAGTTGATGAGGTTTTTCATCATGAGTATTAATTAACATATATATATATAGATCATATCAAACTGTAATTATATTATAAGGAGAAAAAAATTAATTAAGTGTTTGAATCAAGTTTTAGATATTAAGATATTAGCATTGATTACATCTAAATGACTTTGATTTTTTTTTTTTTTTTTGTATAATAAGGATTTAAAGTATGATAATTTTTAAAATAAATTTAATTAATTATTCCTATATATTGTTCAATCAACGCGCGGTAATCAGTTAATTTCCATTATTTAGAACGCATGCGTTGAATAATTTTTCAGAAACTTTTATAAAAAGTCTGAGCGTATTAATTATTCACTGGCTGATCATTAATTGATCTGATCATTAACCGCATGCATGACACGTACTCAACTAGTTTCGACCGCAGACTTCCTCAAAATTAAGAAGTATATTAACCGAAGTGTCAACATTTATTTCGAGTGCATCCCTCTCAATTCATTTCATCTTATTTAATTATTATAATTTTTTAAATAAAATAAAATAAATAATTTAATTTTTTTAAATTTTAAATTAAAAATAATATTAAAAAATATATTCTAATAATATTTTAATAAACTTTTTAATTTTAATTTCAATTCATTTCATCTCATTTATAAAAATAAATAAAACATTAATTTCTTCTATCGATCGGCATATTAAATATTATTTATTATTATATTTTTTTAATGATATTAATTATTGTCTTAATTTAACTATGGAAGGATTTT
Source organism: Pterocarya stenoptera (assembly GCA_003123785.1). Taxonomy (NCBI): domain Eukaryota; kingdom Viridiplantae; phylum Streptophyta; class Magnoliopsida; order Fagales; family Juglandaceae; genus Pterocarya; species Pterocarya stenoptera. Next base: position 409,479 of record QEOT01004679.1, on the reverse strand, counting down.
CCTAACACTTAGAAGTTAGGACACTTAATTCTACATTACAATAAAAATAACTTTTTTCGATTAATTTATCGCAGTTAAAAGTCTATTCGCAACCAATTTTAATTGTGAATAATCTTTTAGTTACGATAAATTAATCACAAAAGACTGTTTTTATTATAATACTAAACTAACAAGAAATATCATGAAATATTTGAGGATCATGATAATTAATTGTCCTAATTTTATGATGTTTTTGTTCTTTTAGTTGCAAACGGCTTGCTAAAGGCATGTGACCTGATTGAATTGTGATATAACTTAATAAGAACAAAACTATTGATTGAGAAATAATGCATTCAAAGAAAAGAAGAAATATTGTTATAGATCATCATGAAAGAAAAAGAAGTGGTAGTACTGTTCTTGATCTAAATTTCATGGTTTTGTAATCTGCGATCGTTTATAAAGACATGATCAATGAATCAATGACGTAGCTTAACATGGCAAATATGAGAGATTGTTATATATAGACGTAAGGAGGAAGTGCTTATGGTCTACTTCTAAAGTTTCTAGACTTTTATAATCATTTTAAATTTATTATCATTTCTTTTGGGAAGTAGGAAATCAATTACTTTGTTGGGAGCATGTTGGAAACCGAAGCGTCTTTTGAGAACCAAATTAAGGGTCATTTGAATAAATTTATTACAAACCTCGTAAAAGCCTTCCGTAAAAAAATACGTTCTACTAATAAAGAATAGTTTTTTTATATTTTTTTAAAATGAGGTTTACTTTTTTATAAGTGTTTGAATGAGATTTATCTATTTGAAACTTATACAAATAATTATTTCTCATAAATTTAATAGAGTAATAACAAAATATGCTAAATTATTACAGTACAAAAAATTGAGAGCATGCATGGTTGATATATATGGTTTATTAATATGAATAAAAGAAAATGTTTTAAAATTATATAGGTAATAGATCTTTTAGACATGATGTGATCTAGTCAAGCAATTAATTGGTTTTTGGTGACAAAATTAGGACTAAAGGCCAGAGAATTTTCAAAAAATTGTGGCAAAAAGAAAAAAAAAAATCTAACAATTAATTAATATGCTACATATCCATAGCTTTAATTTGGTGGTCCATCCTCCAACCTTTCCAGTGCGTTAGATTTATTGGACTTTTAATTTATATATACATCATACATGCATATTACTTATCTAGCTACTAATCATGGACATGAGAATTTTCTTCCAAAATGGATTGGAGGAAACTTCCTCTAATTCATTTATAAAAATAATTATAAGTATCTATAGAGTATGTGATATATATAAATGAATTCTACTATATACAGTCATTTTTACGTACTTTTTATACACTCTACTGACGCGATGCAGCCAATCCTATTAGTAGAGTACATAAGGAATACGTAAAAATGACTGCACATAAAATTTTTGTATGTATATATATACATATTTTATTAAGAATTTAAGTAAATAAAATATTGTCATATAACTTTTCATTGAAAAAACACTTATTTCTCACTTACGTACTACTCAAGGGACGCATGACCATTTTTCAATAGGTTGCAGGAAACTTCCTCCAATTTGGAGAAAAATTCTATCCACTAACATATTTAAGTACATTATATTGGGACAAATTATATACTACAATCCTAATTAAGAAGATTATTGTAAATTGATCAACAAAATTACTTAAAATATATCATCCTAAATCTATATAACTAAATTAAAATAAAAAAAAAATTCTGAGCTCCAAGGTTTTGTAGATTTATTTATGATTAATATTGGTGGCTACATGGTGGTGGCCTGGTGGGGATATATGGTAGAGACCCGTCAGCCCCAAAGTCTCCAAATCTCAGAAGGTATGGACACCTCATTAATGGGTAACTTCAAAAGTACTGTTGAAACCCACGTACCTCACACACTCCGCAGACACCAAAATTAATTTACCGCTCATATTATTATTCATATCCATGGGACCACGAGACACATCGGCTCCATGGGTTAAAGTTGCTTTTTATTTTTTCATTTTATTAGGTTAAGGCAGAACTCTTGCCATATATTCAGTTCTGATCATCTTTTGTTGCAGGAAGATCGAGGTAGTTGGCTGCCACGTCCGTGCCTTCTTTTTCTGCATCACAGAATTAAATGATCAATGCATGGACCCTTATATTGCTCATCCGATTTTCATAAATAATCAGATCGATATGATCAGCTTATATATTCATTTGAGGACCACCTCGATCGAGTAATTGCTGCTTTGGTTTTAGTTTAAGTTGTATCAGAAGCAGGAAATGCAAGACAGCTAACTAACTTGGGTGCTTGCAATTATATCAGATCTAAATGATAATGATATTTAACGTCGACCCATCAGGGAATGATCGGAAGAAAGCTAGCTGCAAAAAAGACGCACGTCGAGACCGATATGATCGGTTTCTTTTCCCAAACTTTTGATTTCGGCCGGCTCAATAGACTAATTGCCGGTGTCGGTGGTGTCTCGGTTTTGCGCCGAAACCTACACCAAATCCATCGGTGTACAACCCTATATCTAATCATTATAATTTTTTCAAATTTTTATATAAAATAAAATAAACAATTTAACTTTTTTAAATCTCGAAACAAAAATAATATTATAAAAATATATTCTAATAATATTTTATTCAACTTTTAACTTTCATCTCATCTGCAAAAACAAACGAGGCTTAGAGACAATCCTAATTAAGAAGATTAATTATTGTAAATTGATCAACAAAATTACTTAAAATATATCATCCTAATCTATATAACTAAATTAAAATAAAAAAATCTGAGCTCCAAGGTTTTGTAGATTTATTTATGATTAATATTGGTGGATACATGGTGGTGGCCTGGTGGGGATATATGGTAGAGACATGTCAGCCCCAAAGTCTCCAAATCTCAGAAGGTATGGACACCTCATTAATGGGTAACTTCAAAAGTACTGTTGAAACCCACCTACCATTTGAGGACCACCTCGAGTACTATTTGCTTTTTGATTTAAGTTTAAGTTGTATCGTAAGCAGGAAATGCAAGACAGCTAACTAACTTGGGTGCTTGCAATTATATCAGATCTAACTGGTAATGATATTTAACGTCGACCCATCAGGGAATGATCGGAAGAAAGCTAGCTGCAAAAAAGAGAAGGAATTTATAATTATTTTCTTAGAGGTACAAAGTGAAGAAATCTTGTTTAAGTTTGAGGCTTGTTGAGCTAGGTTGTGCTTGTCACGGCAAGGTTTGATTGTTCGATCTATAAAAATTCAATGCTGGTTTTTGGTAGATTTTCAATGCATGATTGCTAGCTCCGGCTTGGGCTGAGAAAGTTTTGACCTATTTTTGGTTCTTAAATATCCGACCTGATTGGTTAATATATATTATATTGAACTCTTGTACAACTGCCATACTGTATCTTTGACTATCAGTTAAATAAAATTCTCTGCAGTTTCATGAATATAAGCACATGACTACCAAACCACATAAATATTCATTCATGTATTAATGTATATGATTACTTCCATTTTTATTTCACCTTTTCTCTTATCTTTACTAACAAAGCTAATCATCTAGGGCTGTAAATTAAGATTAATGGCATTGAATTTGTACACATAGGTCTGCGCGCAGAAACTGATATTCTCAACCTTAATTTTGAAAGAAAATTAATACTACTTTATCCATTTAATTTACTCTCTCATTTTGAAACTTCATGCATTTTAATTTTTTTTAATTTAATAGTTAAGAAAATGACTATTAAAGTATTAATATATTTTTTAAAAATATTTTAATATAAAAAAAATCAATTTAATCTAATAATCACTTGAAACTAGCACCACTCATTTTAAAATAATGAAATATTCAGATATCGACTCTGGAAATGGTGTTAGATGATCTTGAGATCATGTCTATATAGTGGGCCTGCAGATAGCATACGGCAGGAAAGTGGAAATATCTTTGGTACGTACGAAAATTCAACGTATGGAAACAAACAAATCAGGAGTCTGGTTTTAGACTTTTATGATCCCGGGCATGCAGATTGCAGCCCGACACCAGAACTTTAATTTCATGGGCTAATAAAGTAAGATTTAATTAATGGATATTTATAGCTAATATCGGTTTCTGGTTTGGCAGTTGCGTTTTGCTAACTACTTGCGATGCTGACATTAATTGACAACACGTTTTTGTGAAGTTATTGCGAGTACTGTTACCCCATTAAAGGACAACTGATCCAAGAGGGAAGATGGTGATGATCATCAGCTTGCTAGCTAGGTCAGCCAGCCTCTCGTACAAATTTAAGGGCTTCATAACTGATTTTGACAGACAAACAGACACAGCAAACCGAAGAAGGTATGACGTTTTTGTCGATTTTGCCATGCATGCATGTGCCTTCACTCTTTGCATCGTCTTGTGAGGATCGCCGGCCCTCCTACCCAATCAATTGGCCTTTGAGTTAGGATTTTGTTGACAGGCATACATGAATGACCAATAAATCAATATAAATAAATTAAATATAGTAGAGAATTATAAGTAATATTACCTTATATAAACTAGAATATTATGGATATATTCTTCCAAAATTTAACATCTTTTATGCATTAATAGATTATAAATTACTAAAAATCCGCAAGTTTAAAAAAAGGACAAGAAGCTGATTAAGTTTAAGTTTGGATGTTGAGATAAGATAAAAAAATTTAAAAATTTTGTGAATAGTGTTAAGATGAAAGTTTAAAATATTATTTTTTAATATTATTATTGTTTTGAGATTTGAAAAAATTGAATTAGAATTTGAAGAATTGAATTGTTTATTATATTTTATATGAAAATTTGAAAAAGATGTAATGATGAGATGAAATGAGATAGAAATAAGATTTCTAATCTTTACCCCCATACATAACTTAAGTGATCAGTACCTATTTGTAATAGATCATTTATAGTTCGACGCAATAAGTACCATAGAATTTGACGAAACAACTTCTTAAGATTTATTCCAAAATCATGGACGAGAAGATGACATATAATAATAACATGCATGTGCATCATGAATAGGAGCAACCGGACCTAGCTATATTTCTGCTAGCTAGCTAGCTAGCTCATGATCAAAGGTTAAGTCTCCATTTGAATACTTAAAATATTTCAGTATATCTGTCATATATTTCAGCATGTGTATGCTCCTATGTACGAATATTCATGATATGTTTTAAGTTGATGGTTTTTAATATTGCGCCTTAATTATGCCGCACAAAATATCTTATGCTCGATCGTCCATTATTAATGGCAGTCATGATCAGGATCATCAACCTAATTTATTCACTCTATGAATCTAATTGTTTGGTGCCACCAATTCTAGCCTTATGAAATATGAGACTGATCTAATTGTATCATTAATTATTCTTTTTAATATAAAGTTAAAAATGTGTCTCCATTTTTAGAATTGGACCATCTAATTCGATGGTATCCTTATAAGAAAATTATTTATTTGTGATCAGTTATTTTTAATAAAATGACTATTTCTTATTAGAATAAATCTATTTTCATCGCAAATAGTCATTCTCGTTATAAATAATTGATCATAAATATTCATTTTTTTTATAATGTACATGAATTAGAGAAGTAATTTCTCTACTACTCTTGTATACCCTTTTTATCTTTTGACTTCAGCTATTTATACCTTAAAAACACATCGAAGATGCCAAATAGCATAATTAATAACCTCCTCCTTTACTTGAAGTGGTACTGATAGCCGATCGAAAACTAGGTAGGGCGCAGGCATTAATCCTACAGTGCGCATCCCAATTAAGAAAGAAACTAATTACCACTACAACAAAAAAGAGATTTTGGGACGATTTTATAATTTTAGAACGAAATAAAAATCGTCTCAAAAAAGTGAGATTTAGAGACGAATTTTATATTTCATCCCAAAAATATGACGGAAGATGCATATCGTTCGAACGCATTTGAATGCGTATGTTCAGGGACGAAATATTCCATCCCTAATAATTAAACCGTTCGAACGGCGATGAGTCATCATTTAAAGGGTTAAATTTTTGAGTTCTAACGGAAATTTTGGAGCGTTAAGTAACATCATTATAGCGGGAAATTGCTACATCGTTCAAACGTGAATCATCATTGTTTGAACGGAATTGTTAGGGTTCAAACGGTGAGCATATGTTTTTATTTTTAAGAGAATTATATTTATATTAACTAGTAATTATAATAAATTTATCAATTAAATAATATGAATAATATAAATCAATAATTAGTTCAGGAAATATAAAATAAGACTAATTCATAATTAAATACTAAATTTGCAAAACATTAAATATTGTCCATTCTAAAAACAAAACAAGAATAAATAAAAGATAGAAAATACTAAGACCTCATGTCTTTGTACACTTCCTCGACTGCAGCTAAGCGTTCCTCTATCTGTGTCAGTTGAGTACTAATGGTGACCTCAGTCGCCGACATGGCATTAAGCTCCGTACGTAAGTCAGAGACGCTACCAATAATTTCAGTATGAAACTCAGACATAGCAGAACAGACCTCCATACGCACTGCATCGATCAGCGCTAATGTCTGTCTGCTGATCGTTGCACTCACGATCTCAGCCCTGTCCTCACGAGTAGTGCTGTGTACTGATGCCTCGGCCTGTACTCCATGATCTCCTAGCTGTGCATCTCTTTGAGGATCAACCGGGTCTGGATAATGTCTACGAAGACGCAGCCTCGAGTGTCCCGTACTGCGTGAGAGGGCGGTACTGTTGATCGGTCCCATCGGCTACCGTTTACGCTCGGCAACATCAAGCACAACACTGGCAAATAACAAAAATCGGGTGATCAAGATCCCAAATGGCAATATATCCGTCGAAATGTACCGGGACTCTGATTGAATCCTATCGAACATATACCCCACCAGGTCGATAGGAATGCCACGAGTGACTCGTATCATAAATTTCGTCCAATCAAGGCCAACCTCTGTCTTCTGCTGCCGAGGGTTAATATTGTTGGCGGTTATCAAATTTAGGATCTTGAAGAACGAAGACAAATCTACCTGTTTGATGCTCTTCGTCCCATCATACATGGGAGCATCTAGTGTAACACCCCGTATTTTAGTGTATTTTAATAAATGATTATTTTAATTAATTTAATGATTGATTCTCTAGTTTTAGAATTTTGGGAGTTTTAGAATATTATTTTATAATATTTTAAGTTGTGAAAATTATTTTATTGGGTTTTCTTCTTATTAATTATAATTTCGGATTTAAATTGATCTTTGATTTAAATTGGTTTGTTTATGGGTTTAAAAATTATTATTGTTTTATTTAAAGCATTTCACTGCGTTTGATTAATTTTAATTAGTGTTATGCAATTTAATTGCCTTTTATTTTAAAGTATGTTATTGTTGGAGTTTAATATTTTATTTTAATTAGTTTTAAGTTTAAGTTGATTTATTTAATTT
>QEOT01004679.1:385461-401299 GCA_003123785.1 Pterocarya stenoptera | reverse complement strand
TATTTAAGACTTTTTGGGTGCGTGTGTATCACCCCCAAGCCGAGATGGGATATTATCTCGGTGGAGCTCCTCTGGACACTCGGGAGCGGAATATACTGAGTGTCGTCCCCTGGGGCTTTTGCCCGGGACTTGGACGGGATGGTAGCGCTCTCGATCCGACTCCGTGACTCCTCGGGCTGGCGGGGGTCAGAGGATGCCTGGCTATGTACGCGGTGGGCGCGGAACTGGGCATCACTCATGTATCACTTGCACGGTCGTTACCTGTGGGGTGAAGATGAGAAGCCAGAGTATGTGGATGGTCCCTAGGGGAAGCCATGGTGCATACGGTTAAAATTGGAATTAATGTAATTATTCCTGGATTGTTAATTTGTGCCAAATGGTGTTTTTGGCGTGAGTGGAAAAATTATGATTTTCGAGAAATTGTGTTTTCTTAGGTTTTACGCTTGGGTCATCATGAGCATGCATAGCGTTGGTTGTTTAAATATATTTATGGTCTTTGAGCTTTTTGGGTTTTACTTACCTGCGGTTCCATTTTGTGANGAAAATTATGATTTTCGAGAAATGGTGTTTTCTTGGGTTTTACGCTTGGGTCATCATGAGCATGCACAGCGTTGGTTGTTTAAATATATTTATGGTATTTGAGCTTTTTGGGTTTTACATACCTACGGTTCCATTTTGTGGGACTGTAGATTTTGATGCAGGTTTTGATGAGGCTGAGCCCAAGGATGCGGCTCCGCCTGAGGAGTAGGGACATGGGATATATTTGTGTTANAGACTGTAGATTTTGATGCAGGTTTTGATGAGGCTGAGCCCGAGGATGTGGCTCCGCCTGAGGAGTAGGGACATGGGATATATTTGTGTTGAAGATTATTCTTACTTTTGTTTATTGTATTTTATTTGATTTGATGCTGTTTTGTAAACAAAATTGTATTATGTTGACATGTGGATTTTCAGTACTCTAATATTGTATTAAACTCTGGTACTTAGTTATTTGACTTAACCGTTCTGCTGCGTATTTTATTGTACACGTGTTGCATTGCACACACTCATCACATGTCGATGGGGTGCGTGACCGTGTGGTCATCATCCCGGGTGTCTCGATTTCCGTGTGTGTCCGTACATGGAAGTTGGGGGCGCCACATCTAGACCAACAACTAAATCTCTCGCCTCATGATCAGCAAGGGCATCGACCTCATCTGTATAAGCTGGTGCCTCCTCCTCAGCTATCTCAACCTCAGCTAAAGGATTAGACTCTCTAGGCAACATGTTCGGATATGCATCTGGCAGCCTAGGAACACCGAGATGCTCAGCGAGTCGATCTCGTGAAAATACAACTGTAACTCCTCGAACAGAGATGCTGTATGCCCCTTCGTCATCTGGGTTGGCACCACCGATCTTTCTATAGAACTCAGAAATAATGTCAATATAGGAGATAGTCTCCCATGATTCCTCCACATCTAAGATAGGTCCCCAACCACGATCGCTGAAGATTGATGGCAGGGAATGACCTTCCCAGACAAGACTCTGGAAGTCAGACAGCTTCACCTGTTGCTCTAGTGAAACAGTCCTCTCCCTGGCTGGACTGATAGTAGTCTCTGCAGTATTGTAGGCTGTACAAAACATTCCAAAATGTCGTTTATTGTGTGGTTGCTTCATATTAAGCCATTGTGTGGGATGTCGACGAAAGCAATAAACATGGTGTTGGACTTATTTAACGAGGTGCTTCCCGATGGGTCTGCACTGTCAAAATTTTTTTATGAAGTGAAACAGTTGAGAAAGGGATTAGGGTTTGAATACAAGTCAATACATGCATGTAAGAATGATTGTGTTTTGTTCTGGAAGGAGAACGAGGGGAAACAAGCATGTCCTGTATGTGGAGAGTCGAGGTGGAAGGTCAAGAAAAATGTATCGGTTAAGGTGTTGTGATATTTTTCCTTGAGGCCTAGGTTGCAAAGACTATTTATGTGTAAAAAAACAGCTGCTAATATGAGGTGGCACGAGGAGAAAAGAGTTAAGATGACGCATATATGAGGCACCCAACTGACTTACTTGCATGTCAATTTTTCGATAATCAATACCTAGAGTTTGGGATAGAAGCGCGGAATGTGCGCCTGGAACTCATTACCGATAGATTCAACCCTTTTTGGAATATGAGTACAAGTTATAGCATTTGGCCCGTAGTGTTGATTCCATACAATCTTACGCCATGGAGATGCATGAAGGCATCAATTTTTTTATTAACTTTACTTATTCCCGATCCGAGATCACTTGGAAATGATATTGATGTATTCATGCAGCCGTTGATTGAAGAGTTGAAAGAGTTATGGGAAACAGGCGTCAGAATTTATGATGCATCCACGTCAACATCTTTTCATATGCATTCTGCAGTATTGTGGACCATAAATGACTTTCCGGCATGGAAATCTTTCCGGTTAGAGTACTAAAGGAAAGTTAGTCTGTCCGACGTGTAATAAAAAAACTGCTAGTGAGTGTTTAACATATTCTCAGAAGTTGTGCTTCATGGGTCATTGACGTTATCTACCAGCAAATCATACATGGAGAAGCGAATGTGCTAAGTTTTATGGGAGAGTAGAAGACAGAATTGCACCAAATGAGTTGTCTTGAGAAGAGATAGTGGAACAATTGGTACATGTTAGAGCGAACAATTTTGGCAAAGGCTGGGGTAAGAATAAGAGAAAACGAGGCGTCGCAGAATTGAATTGGATAAAGTGTAGTATTTTTTTTTACTTGCCATACTGGTCGTCCTGCATGTTGCGACATAGTTTAGATGTAATGCACATAGAGAAGAATATATATGATAATATACTGGGTACATTGATGAACATTAATAAAAAGACAAAGGACACGATCAAGACGATGAAAGATCTTGAGAGAATAGGAATTAAACATAATCTGCATTTGCGAGTGGAAGGCAATAGGGTGGTCATGCTGCATGCATGCTTTACGATGACGAGGGAGGAGAGGATGGATTTCTGCAAATGATTGCAAGGTGTGAAGTTGCCAGATGGTTATGCTTCAAATATCGATAGATGAGTGAGCTCTGTTGACTGAAAAATTAGTGGATTGAAGAGTCATGACTGTCAAGTTTTTTTGCAGAACTTATTACCGGTGAGAATTCGTGGGAAGCCGACATCTAATGTACGTGTCACCATAACTGAACTATGTATGTTTTTTAAGAATTTATGCGCTCGAGTAGTAAATCGAGATATGTTACAGAAGATGGAAGAAGATATTGCTACTATACTCTGTAAATTTTGAGCAGATTTTTCCACCATCATTTTTTTATGTCATGGTCCATTTAGCAATACACTTACCCCAGGAGGCATTATTGGATGGACCGGTGCAGATCCGTTGGATGTATCAAGTTGAAAGATATTTGGGTCAATTAAAGTGCACTGTTGGGAATAAAGCCAGATTTGAGGATTCAATAGGATAGGCCTATATACACGATGAATGGTTAACGTTTTGCTCTCTATATCTTCTTGGTGTTGAGACACGATTTAATAGTCAAGAGCGAAATGCTGATCTTGCTGCTCTGCCTCCTCGTGATCTATTAGTGTTTTTCCAGAATGTACGACCCTTGGGTGCACAGACGGGTTACGATTTAATTGATGGAGAGTTGGGTAAAGTTCGTTGGTACGTGTTAAATAATTGCCGAGAGATTGATTGCTATCTCAGGTATGTTGTTGCATGGTTCGAGAAATTCTAGCCAAATGTCATTTATTTATAACTTTTGTGCTCAAAATACTACTTTCTTTTGCACATATATATAATGAGCACATGGATAGACTTATGAGGAATGCGTAGAGATATAGAGGCAAGACGTGATGAAGAATTTTTCGGATGGTTTGAACAACGTGTATGAACTAAAACTACATTGTGATTATTTGATTTATAAATTTTTAATTTTGGGTTACTTTTAATACGTATATATTATTCAAATTGATAGATTTTGGAACAACGTGCTCATGATCTGGATCAGTTTCTCCCGAATTGTATGTATTGGCCTGACGTCCCTCTAAAAGAGCACTTCGATACACTGCATGCACGGTTCGAGATTATAGATTCTATGCTCTGGACCGTGAACGTAATAGAAAGACTTAAAACTGTGGTGTGTTGGTCAAGGGAAGTCATGGAATAGACAATATTGACTATTATGGTGTCATATGTGATATTATTGGATTGAAATATCTGGGTGGGTCTGTAACATATGTCTTTAAGTGTGATTGTTGGGACTTAGGCGATGGTCGGGTTTCGATATATAGGGATAATCACTTTACGAGTGTCAATACGACATCTAAATGGTACGAAGATGATTCATTCGTATTGTTTGTCAAGCTACCCAAGTCTATTACTTGATTGATCTAATGAAAAACGCTGATGAAGATAGTGGAGAGATAACTTGGCGAGTAGTACAAAAATTTGTCCCTCGAAATATATATGAAGCAGGAACAAGTACGGATTACAAGAATAGTGGAGATGAAGATGACACTCCGATAGTAGAGGCCTACCAAGAAGATGGGGGTATTACCTTGTTTGTTGACCTCGGTGCACTCGAGTTGCTCCCCTTGTATAGAGATGACGTCCCACTCATCCTTCTCGACCTGTCTATATTAAATTCATTCAATTCAAGTAAGTGAAGAAGAAGAAGAAGAAGAAGAAGAGTCAGATGAAGAAGAATTCGGGGAGGAAGTGGATAAGGGGGAGGAAGTGGATAAGGAGGACGAAGAAGAGGATGATGACGACGACGAAAATGCTATTGAGGGAGATTCTGAAACAAGCATGGAAAATACATCCGAAGATGAAGAATAAAAGTACTAAATATTTTTCATATATGTGACTATAGAATATTTAACTTTTCAATAATTTCTTCTAATTAATTTTCTTTATCATATTAATCATGCCTCAAGGATGTCGACAAAACGACAACGAAGAAATTTGCCTCTTCTGCCAAGTCCAAGTTCCGAACCTGTTGAGAACTCTCCACCCAAGTGTTTCCCTTCTAAAGATCAAGTACAAACGCAAGAGAACGACAACCAGTCGACACCTATCAGTAAGAAAATGTTATTGATAGTTAATTATATATCAATACTTTTATTTCAATAACTATATAACTATAATTATATTATTATCTTATAGTTGATGCATCCGCTCGTCGCAATCGTGGTTATACATGTGGCATTTCTCTTGAGAAATGTCGAAGGGATGGAAACTCAAGGTCAACATTCCTGATAATTCCACTGGAGGCGTAGATGATAGTGCAGTAGCACTTTCCTCCTATATTAGTACAATTGTCTTAGCTTATGCTCCATTTTATGTGCGATCGTGGTGAGATGTTCTGCTTGAGATTAAGGAGCACATTCGGAGCCGTGTGCTGGTGAGTTTACGTTGATAGTACACTTTTTGTATACTAGATTAGTATATTATATTTTTTGACGTAATTCGCTTATTAGGATGAATTCGACCTCGACTTTGGTTGTAGCGAGGATTTAAGAACTGTGAATGGGTTGATGGCTACACTATTTTGACGTCACAAGGGACGATGTCATGACCACTTCAAGAAGTTTGAGATGGTTGAAGAAGCTGCGCAATCCCCTTTCCAACAGATGAAGTTAGGCGATTAGAGAAAGTGTCGTGATCTTTTGGCAACTCTAAATTATCAGGTTTTTTAGATTAATATCTAATGATTATTTACATATATATTTGGGCTATATATTTTATGTATATATATTAAAATTAATATTCTTAATTAATTTTGTAGCACTTAAGTTCTACGAATGCTAATAATAGATATGCTTTAACTATCCACCATCATGCTTGTTCAAGATCATTCCACCGTTTTCCTGATAAAATGGTAATTAATAAATTATTGAATTCTTTTATTTATTTGATATTCTTTAATTTAAGTACTTACATTATCTTTTTAAAATTGTTTATGTGGCTTTGTTAGAAACGTGATGATCCTGAAAACTTTTCCCTCATTCATATCTATGCTACTGCTCACACTAATGAGCGTAGTGAGTGGATGGATCATGCTGCTGTAGATAATTATGTAAGCGTTGTTACTTTTGTTAAATAAATTATGCAATGTGTGAAAAATTTATTTTTTATTTTGTATTTCTTTTAATACGTTACTTATTGTGTGTTTTCTTTGACATGGTAGGAAAAAATGATGGAGATGCAGTCAGCTTCTGGGGAATCCTCTCCGAGTAACATAGACATATTCAAGCAAGTGCTCGGGCCCAACTCTAGTATGACAAGAGGTTTGGGACTATTTTTCAAACATTCTGATTCATCCTCCTCATCCTCTTCGACTTCAAAAATTAATAAGCTTACCAAAGATTTGGAAGCTGCACGAGCAAGAATGAGTATATGAAGTCGAGGCAGCAAGAGTTGGAGTTCCTCTTAGAGCGACAATTTCATTTAGAGACGCGTTTGCAAGACCAACAGAGAGACCAGGAAGAAAGAATGCGCAATGAAGTCCAAGAGCAAGTGTAGCGGGAGATGATGGTGCAAATGGAGCGTGTTATGTCATTGCAATAGAAGCGGGGTGGGCGAGGAAAGAAGAAATGAATCCCTCAATTTAATTCGTGTATATAACTTTTACTATCTAATTTTAAAACTTTTTAAAACATTGTTAGTTGTAGAATATTTATGATGTGTAATTAATATGTTTCTTAATTTTATGAAATTAGTGTATTTTTGATCTGTACGTTTGAATGTAAACAAAAAAACGTTTGAACATGATTTCACATTCGAACAAACGTTTGAACGTAATTACACGATTAGACGCATAACGTTCGATGAAACCTCCGAACGTACCATGTTTGTTCGAACACTTCTTCTTTAACATTCAAACAAACGTCCGAGCGTTATACTCGTTACGTCCGAGCGTTATACTCGTTACGTTCGAGCGATGTTCCCTTAACGTTCGAACAGAAATTTGAACGTTTAATGCATTCGGACGTATAAACGTCCGAATACAAATATTATGCGTTCGAACTATAATTAACGAATGTCAACTTCTATCATTCGAATGTCAATTACTCAGGTTGGCGTTCGGACGTAAAAAATTACATCCGAACGTTACTTTCTGTGACAGTTTTCAACCGTCTCAAAAAATAGAACGTTAGAACATCATTCCAAACGGAACAATTCCAACCATCACTAAAAATACTTTTAGTTACGGTTCAACAGTAAAGTGTCACTAAATATATTCTGTGACGCACATTAGGTGACGGTTATAGTAACGGTTTCAAACCATCACCAAATGTCTTTAGTAACATTTTTGATATTTTTTATGACGGTTTCCTCTGTCACAAAAGACAAATTGTATTGTAGTGAGCCTTCGGCAACGTTTTCTGATGAGGGTCCCATGGAATGCTCCAAGTTGCAATCTCTCATCCTCATGTTCGCATAATTTTGATCATAGGCTGCAATGGTGTAGTTCCAATGAATTGGACCCACACCAACTCGGGCACGCGCTGCATTGTGTGCATTGACGAAATCTTGGTGGGAGTTTTGGGCTTGGGAGACATGAGTACTTAGGATTGAGATTAACCCCATCATGATCAAGTATATGGCCGCATTGGCTAGGATAAACCTGCTCAGCACCATTTTCAAGGCAAAACCAGTTATCAGATTTCTGGTTCTTATTGGAGACATGATAGCTAGATTAATGTAATTAAACATTTATTACTCGGGATTAAAACCCCATATCGAAGTAAGTACTTTTCCGTAGGAGGGTTTGCTACCTGTGATGATCAGTACGTACGTATATCATAATGTATTTTATATATATATATATATTTATATGTAAATTTTGGATTTGGCACATTCTATTTTTTTTTTTTATAGAAATAGTCTCATTTTATTAATGGTCCGAAGTTACAACTGTTGACTTATCAGTATATGGATAATCCAAACTTTAAGCCAAACTACGCAGCAGCTCTGAGGCTTCTCCATACACAAATTACATTGTGACGAACATTGTCTTAACTTCTAAAAACTTTCTCAACACAGAGAAAGCGTTCTGTATAAACAGAACTTGCAGGCCCCTTCAATCCTCCTAAGAAGGATGAGTATGGGACACAGCTATGGACATTAAATCCAATAGCCTATTCTAAAAAATTATATGCTAAAAAAACGAAACAACTACAACTAAACAAACTAACAACAAACAGGACCGCAAGCACT
This sequence comes from Pterocarya stenoptera, assembly GCA_003123785.1. Taxonomy (NCBI): domain Eukaryota; kingdom Viridiplantae; phylum Streptophyta; class Magnoliopsida; order Fagales; family Juglandaceae; genus Pterocarya; species Pterocarya stenoptera. The sequence goes on along the minus strand of QEOT01004679.1, from coordinate 393,082 downwards.
GGTGAGAACCCGGACGACACGTCCACCGCAAGCATCGGCATCTCGAGCCCAGACTGAGCGAGTACCCAGTTAACGTACGGACCACAACAGCCGGCCGTACGATCACCAGCTGTAGCATCTCTCACCACTCTCGAATAGCTCTTGCCCCACATTCTGTTAAAAATGTACAAAATGCATATTGTTTAAAAAATAAATCAACAAGATTATTTATTTATTTATTTTTAAAATAACTTAACTTTGCTATCAATTTTCTAATCTTGCTTATTCGTTTCATCTCCTTGAGCCCGTCGCTTGCCTCCATCCCGATTGTGTAGATGATAACAAGGCAGTTCGAATGCTTGCCTCCATCCCGATTGTGTAGAAATTTTTGAATCCATTGATAGTTGAGCTGAATGCTCAGGCCATTGTGTGCAAACACATCCATACAAGGCTCAAATGCTTAGAGATTTTTTATTGGAGATTTATGATAAGCAGAAATCACTAAACACAAAAAAATATATAAAAATTGTTGTCATGTAACTCTTTGACAAGAAGAAGCTATGGTTTGATGCAATCCGAATGATGAAATAGGCCAATTGCAGTGGGTCATTTGCAGCAGGAAACGAATAGGCCAGGGATCACTATCTTACCCAAGAGAAAAAGGAAAAAAAAAAATACGGCTCGGAAAAGTGGGAAAGCGAGGCCGGCGGAAGGTGGTCTGGGGAACCAAAGGACGGTGCCAGAAATAAAGGAATGCCATGCCGGTGAGGACTGGAGAAGGAAGGCAGGAGAGGCACCTGTAGCAATATTATTAGCAATGAGAGGAGAGGGACGTCGGCTGCATTGGCTGGGTCTGTTTTCAATTTTGTTTTTTGTTTTTGTTTTATTTAATTCACGTGGCATGGAGGGACATGTCAGTCGGTAAAAAACCTATGTGCCCAGCTTGGTGACTGTAGCAGCTTACCAAAAACAAAAGACCCCCCCGAGTCAGGATCACATGGCAAGCCAGACCAATTATCACAAGATAGCCAGGCTGCGAAATAAATGCCATTGAGGTTGTCGTACTACTGGTTCTTTAATGCCTCGTTTGTAGGACGCTGCTAGGTCCACAAATGGAGGAAGGTTGCCACCGAAGAGAGTAAATATATATATTTTTTTATATATATATTTTTTTAAAAAAATCACAAATATTATTTAAAAACACATACTTAATTACTAAATAATAATAAAAAAAAAGTCGGTGACTGCTTTCGGTGGCCTTTATATGTGGATTAAGCATTATCCTTGTTTGTATTTAAAATGGTAATAATATTCTTAGCTCTCTTTTATTATTATTTTATTATTAAATTATTTTTTTACTATTTAAAGCTGCATTAAAAATCTTAGAACATGATCTTTTTACATAATCTTAAAACAAAAAAAAAAAAAATTCAATCAACCAATATAATCATGTAATTTAATTAAAAATAAATTCAATTTTATAAAAACTGACTCAAAGAGCAAAAGATAGTCGATTTTTATAAAATTGAATTTATTTTTAATTAATTAAATGATTATATTGATTAATTGAAATTATTTTCTTCTAGATTATACAAGAAGTTCATGTTTTGAAATTCTTAATCCAGATTCAAAGAGTAGAAGAAAAAAAAAATTGGATAGTAAAGTAGTAATAAAGGATGTGTAAGGGAACTTATCATTACCTGAGTAAAAAACCATCTCATCTAATCATTACAATATTTTTAAATTTTTAAATAAAATATAATAAATAATTAAACCTTTTCAAATTCAAAACAAAAATTATATTGAAAAATTATATTCTAATAATATTTTATTCAAATCTCATCTCATCTCATCTCAACTTATTATCCAAATCTCTCCTAAATATACAAAAAATTAAAAAGAATGTACCTACAAAATTAGTTAGCTAGGATTAGGCTGGGATTTTGTTTTGACTGTATTTTTATACTACATCAAGTCAAGTCATTTTATAAATTTATTTTTATATAATTTTTGTGAGACTAAATTATTTTTGATTTGTAATTAAGTCATGTGATTGGAGGAGACTGAAATGATGACCTCATAAATTTGAACAATAGTTTAGTGTTTTCCCCATGCAAATGATTTAAGGGTTCTTTCTTTATGCACTATCTTAATTTGGCATCATATAATCTTTACTAGCTGGTGGTATGAAATTTGCATGAATGCAAAATCATCACTTAATTATTAAAAAGGTTTACATGATTATAATCTCATGGAGCTGACCTGTGCAAATTCATCACGGGTGGAAATTAAAGGCCTAGCTAGCTTTAATTTGTTGTTGTGGTCATGATTGTCAATTGCTAGTCCCATGCAGTTTATATATTTTATTTGAGAAATTCAACTCATCGTCTCCCCACATCACTTTTATTTTTATTTTTTGCAAAATTCTAATAACCGGTCGGGCTTATATCAGTCAAATAACAGCCCACCAATAATATAGTGACACCTAGAATTTCTATCACAACAATAATGTGGTTGCACTGCATCAGATTAGAATGCATTTCCCCTTTCGCACCCCCCTCTGCTTTTCTCATTCCTCCCACGATTTGCCCTTTCCTTTTCGCACACCCCTCTCGTAGCCTTTGCACCCCCCTCTATAGTTTGTTGATTTTTTATTTACAAGGAGATTTTTTTTCAAATGTTTTACTTTCAGAGTCGAATTTGTTTACAGATTTGAATCTAAAAATTTGTAAGTTATTATTATTAATTTTTTTTTAGATTTTGTTCTTGTTGTTTATCTTTTTTTTATTTTTTTTCTACAGATGCTGTTCTTGTCCTTTATCTTTTTTTTATCTTTTTTTTTTTCTACAGATGTGAAAGGGAAATCTTTTTCTTACGTTTTGCTGGTGTTTTTCTTTATTGCAAATTTTTTTTCCCTACAAATCTATCGAGAGCAAAATCTAGATTGTACCCCAGATTTCAAACTTCTCATTCAACGATGACTATTTGCTCTTCGTTGTAGCCTCTGAAAGAGTATAGAATAATAACATGCAGAGGTTGAATAACACCACCAACCCATTTGTTCAAATCTGTAAGGAAAAAAACAAAGAACTACGAAATGAGCAAAAGAAAAAATCTAAGAAAGATTTGAAAAGATCTTGTTTAGATCCGAGTCTTTTTATTTGTTGGTTTTTTTTTTTCTTTTCTCGTTCTTCTTTATTGTATACAAAATACTACAGATTTGGTAGTTTCGCCCCAAAATTTGTGGACAATTTTCTTGTGGGCGTAGTGGGCGACGGATTGGTGGAGGTGGAATGCTGGCGGTGGAACTCTGCTCGGTAGTGAAACTGGAAGCACATCAAAGTTGAGGTTCCTATCGTGAAGAGGAGATTTGATTTCCTCTCTGTTTGCCTTTTCTTTCCTATGTGAACGAGTGTAACTTGAATTTAGTGTAATTGCTGAGCTGGCAACATGTAATAGGATGGCTGTTATTTGAGGAAAATTGGCCCGACTGCTTAGAAGCGGCTCCCTTATTTTTTTCTTTCGAGCCCTGCTATGCATCAGCCACTGTTCACGGCTGATGCATAGCACACTAACATATTTTTCATCAGTTTTTTTTATAGCCGTTGATTTAAATTTATGTAAGTGGTTTAGATGATGACACATAGAGTGTGTGCTGGCTGCTCCTCAACAGTGGACTGATGCAAAGATTATTTCTTTTCTTTTATTAAATATGTAGTAAATGGCAAGATGATGAGTAAAAAAATTTAATTAATTAAAAAAAATATAATGTGTGAGAATTATAAATAGTAAAGCTGTGTATTTTCTGCTACATAAACAACCAAAAAGGACTAATAGTTACTAAAAATTCATTTTTTATAAGTACAAGATCGAACGTACACTTATAAAATGAGAGTATTAAATGAGAGATATTATAAAAAAATTACTTATTTACAACCAATTAATTCTAACGAAATGATTATTTATAATTAAAATTAATTACAAATAATTTTTTGATTACAATAAATTGATCAAGTCTATTTTTTTTTATTGATTATGGGTGTTGTGAGGGTAGTAAGTCACTTGTTTGGAATTTACATCAATCACTCCGGCAGACTCATACATCAAACACTATAGCCGTTTTGGCTACATACTTCTACCATTTATTTCCTATTTTGCCCGCTCAATTTAAGAAAATGACTATTAATATATTAATATATTTTTATATTTTTTAAAAATATTTTAAAAAGAAAATTATAAAAAAAAAAAAACCAAATTGACCTAACGGTACATAGAACGATACTAATCAAGCGGCGCTCTTAAAATAAAAAAAATACTAATTTAACCATTCAAAATATTTTGAACATCTATATAGTGGACATTGTCAGATTATATTGATTAAAATTGGGCATTAACGCAAAATTGTGTCAAATAAATACATCAATCAAGTCATGAGTTGACCCGAACGTTACGTAGTTACTAATGGAATCAATTTAGGAATCAATTTTCAAATTAGGAATCAATTTTCAAATTTTATTTTGCAGATTATTGACTTAAAGATTTTCAAAATTTTCTTGTTGAGCAAATTGACCTTAAAAATAACAATTGTTGGAATAGAATTGACCGGGTCCAACCCATCGCTAAAAATAAGGGAAAAGATCAAGTCAAGTATTTAGCCAATAGAGATAAAGCCAAGAAGAGATAAGACAAGTTGATTCAAACTCCTAAAATGAAAGAGATTCAGACTCTTAAAAGGAAATGACTTCACAAGACAAGTTGGACTCAATCACTCTAAGGAAATAGACTTTTATATAAGGAGGAGATCCCCACAAATCTAAAGGACTCTACACAAGCTCCCTACGTGCAAACTTCACTACACATAACGACTCCAAAGGATATTCCTTAAATCCCTCCATTGTACTATGAGATATGTGAGGCCATGAGAGATTGTAAAATCGTTCATTATAGTGGATTTTGTCCCAAAACAACCTGTGGACGTAGGCATTTTGTCGAACCACGTAAATCCTTGTATCTCTCTTTATTTATTTTTATTTGCTTAATTATTATTTATTTTATAGATGAACATGAAAAGTACCGTATCAAAGTCTGAATCATCAACATGAGCATGGGATCATTATTTCCTCCATTCCAATCTGTTGTGCAAATAAGGCATTAACTGTTGGCACCGTCTATGGGATCAATTTATTCTTAACACTGGAAAGGGGTGTAGGAGAATTCCATGACTCAGGAGATTGTCTCCAAAAGCCAAATAAGTTTTCCATATCAAATCAACTATTTTCTTGTTATTTTATATTTTATTAATACTTTTTTGCAAAAAGAAAGAAAAAGAAAGGGAGTGTGTGCAGCAAACATACACTATGCTTGCAGGCCACATGTGATGTTACAAAAAAAAAAGGAGATTAAATTGGTGGAGGGCATGCCGTGCACAGAGTTTTTTTTCATTGTGCAGATCACAAGACCTGCAGTCACAACCCCCATAGCACAATGGGATTTGAGGGCGGTTGCTCTGCATGGCAAAGATACAATGATGGTGGATCCTTCTGCTAGTAATTTGCCAGATCGGAGCATTGTGCACGCCATACACAACGTTGGCAGAGAGCAGCAAGCTGCCGGAGGCCCACGCATAGGCATTCACAAATTGGGGGGTACACCATCGGCCACCACCAGAACCGTCGACGGTTTCTGTCGCCAATGGAGCAATTCCTCCACCACAGAAGGCAATTGTGTCGGGTAGCGGATGCACCCAAAGGACCACCAAAATCAAGCGTCCATGAGCTGGCGTGCCCGTCGCCAACCACCGTCTAGCTCGCCATGATATTCTATCATCGGAGTAGCGGTTCTCGACCACAATGATGTTGCTTGCCTTAGAAACCGTTTTGACCACCAACTAGCTCACTCGTGTCTTCTGTCAACTAGCGTGGTGGTTCCAGACCACGACTTAGTTCCTCACTACGGAGGTTCTGTTCATTGTCCAGTTTCGCCATTGGCTCCCGTAAGAGTTGCTCGACACCAAAGTCCCTTGCCCATGGAGACCGCTTCTGCACAACCTGGCTTGCCGGCATTTCCCACCACACCAAGGCACTCCCCAACCCAGAAGTCACATGAGGGTTCAATCGCACCATGCGTGTGCAAACAGACCAGCAGAGCGACTCCATGCACCTCCACCTACCGTAGTTTTCTACGGCTACCACGACAGACTTCATCCCCGTGCAGCGACTTCATCCCGGGCAAACTCAGAAACTGTCACCCCCATGGCAAGCAACAACCATGAAGCAAGCAGACATGGGACTCTTCCACAGCTGAGTGGAGCCACAGCAGCAACACCATACCAAGTTGTGGTGACCAACGTGTACCATTTCACCACCCACATGGCAAGCAACGACTCTCCAACCTCACCCAGTGCAGCACCTCGCCAAGCCATGGCGCCCATCGTGAAGCACCTTGTGCCAAGTAACAATCTCGCCAAGTAGTTCATTGCCCATGGTGGGCAATGACGCATGGCGGGCAACTGATCGTGGCAACAACCCAGCATGGCGGGCAATTGATTTTGGCGAGCAACTAATCATGGCGATAAAGAGTATCTAATGGAGTAGGTAAACCAACTATCATAGGGGCCCAAAAAATTTATAAATCAAATAATTTCGTTTCGAAGCAAATAAGTAGGAACTAGGAGACAAAAATAGTGCACTTTAATTGCTCACACGTCTAAGCTCAACCATGAGTCCCAATTCATACAAGTAAAGCATCGGTTAAATCGTCCTGGTATGTCTCTTTCAAACTTGCTATTGTAATTTTATTTTTACTAACAAGTTGCGTTTTCAGAGATTTTTCTCCACAAAAACTCCTCAAGGTTCCACGAGAATCCGAGTGGATACACGCTCGAGGAAATATATTTTGTGGAAAATCGCCCGTGTGACACGAAACGCTGGCTAAAAATCCCTTCACAAACGCTGCACAAGCATCTTAATCTGTTTGCATCAGAATAGACCGTTCAGTATCACAGGCACTCTGACCTTTCATTATTGAAGATTTGTGATTTGGATTATCTACACTAACCATATTTGCATTTTTAGTACGGTGAAACAAAAGCAAACAAGTGGGAAAGGTCAAGGACCTCCCGACCTTACTCATACCTCGCCAAGAGTTAACAAGCGGGACAAGTCACCCGACTGTTTGACCTCCCTTGTGATGAGCCAATTGGCAGGAAAGGTCAAGGACCGCCCGACCTTACTCATACCTCGTCGAGGATCAAGATAAGGGACAAGTCATCAAACTGCCTGACCTCCCTCGTGACGAGTCAACAAGCAGGAAAGGTCAAGGATTGCCCAACCATACTTATCTCTTGCCAAGGATCAAGAGGCGGGATAAGTCATCAGACTGTCCGACCTCCCTTGTGACGAGCCAGCAGGCGATAAAGGTCAAGGACCACTCGACCTTACTCATACGTCACTGAGGATCAAGAGGCTGGATAAGTCATTAGACTACCCAACCTCCCTCGTGATGAGCCAACAGGCAGAAAAAGTCAAGGACCGCCGGACCTTACTCATACCTCCCCGAGAGTCAACAGGCAGGACAAGTCACCCGACTACCCGACCTCCCTCCTGATGAGTTAATAAGTGGGAAAGGTCAAGGACCCCCCAAC
>QEOT01004679.1:360508-385339 GCA_003123785.1 Pterocarya stenoptera | reverse complement strand
GACCTCCCTCGTGACAAGCCAACTAGTGGGAAAGGTCAAGGACAGGCCAACCTTACTCATACCTCGCTGAGGATCAAGAGGCGGGACAAGTCATCAAACTGCCCTACCTCCCACTTGACGAGTCAACAGGCGGGAAAGGTCAATGACCCCTCGACTTTACTTATCTCTGGCCAAGAGTCAACAGGGGGACAAGTCACTCAACTGCCCGACCTCCCTCCTGACGAGCCAACTGGCGGGAAAGGCCAAGGACCGCCCAGCCTTACTCATATGTCGTCGAGGATCAAAAGGCGGGACAAGTCATCAGACTGCCCAACCTCCCTTGTGCGAGTCAACAGGCGGGAAAGGTCAAGGACCGACCAACCTTACTTATCTATTGCTGAGGATCATAATGTGGGACAAGTCATCAAACTACCCGACCTCCCTCATGACGAGTCAATAGGCAGGAAAGGTCAAGGACCGCCTGACCTTACTCATATGTCACCAAGGATCAAGAGGCGGGACAAGTCTTTAGACTACCCGACCTCCCTTGTGACAAGCCAACAGGTGGAATGGTCAAGGACCACCCAACCTTACTCATACCTCCCCAAGAGTCAACAAGTGGGACAAGTCACCCGACTACCTGACCTCCCTCGTGACGTGTCAACAGGCGAGAAAGGTCAAGGACCACCCGACCTCCCAACAAGCGGGCAAGTCTCTGAACTGCCCGACCTTTCTCCCATAGACAACAATACAAGCACAATATCTTCTCCAGCAAATGCCAAGTGTTTACACTTATGCCACAACCGCCACCAACGGGTTACCTCCGAGAATGAGCTTCCAAACTCCACAATCACCTCGCGCGGGTTACCTTATGGAACTTGTTGACAGGTTCCACAACCACATCACAAAAATACACACAAAAACCAATTATGGAAATATACACTCTTCACCTACAATAAACAGTCTCTTAGGAAAACTTTCACACAAATAAACAAACTCAAAGCCAAGCTTCGCTCTTGCACCTAACGTGGTCGAAGACATCTTCCGCCGAAGCTGAGCTTCGCTCTCGCACCTAATGCAGTCGAGTACATCCCCCATCGAAGCTGAGCTCTATGCTAGTACCTAACGCGGTCGAGTACATCTCAAGCCCAAGCCGAGCTCCGCACTAGCATCTAACGCAGTCGAGTACATCTCTCTCCAAAGCAGAGCTCCACACTCACACCTAATGCGGTCGAGTACATCTATCGCCCAAGCCAAGCTCCGCGCTCGCATCTAATGCAGTCGAGTACATCTCTCGCCAAAGCAAAGCTCAACGCTTACACCTAATGCAATTGAGTACATCTTCTACAAAAGAAGAGCTTCGTGTTTGCACCTAATGCGGTCGAATTATTGACTTGAAGATTCTCAAGGCCTTCTTGTTGAGCAAATCAACCTTAAGAATTGTTGGCAACTGTTGAGACAAAATTGACCGGGTCCAGCCCATCACTAAAAATAAGGGAAGAGATAAAATCAAGTACTTACCATCAAAGATAAAACCAAGAAGAGATAAGACAAGTTGATTCAGACTCCTAAAGTGAAAGAGATTCAGACTCCTAAAAGGAAATGGTTTCACAAGGCAAAGCTGACTCAATCACTCCAAGGAAATAGACCTTTATATAAGGAAAAGATCTCCACAAATCTGAAGGACTCTACACAGGCTCTCTACACAAACTCCCTACGTGCAAACTCCACTAAACATAGCGGCTCCAAAGGATCTTCCCTAAATTCCTCTATTGTATTGTGAGATATGTGAGGTTATAAAAGATTGTAAAATCATCTATTATAGTGGATTTCACCCCCAAACAACTCGTGGACATAAGCATATGCCGAACCACGTAAATCCTTATATCTCTCTTTATTTATTTTTATTTGCTTACTTATTATTTATTTTATAGATGAACGCAAAGAGTACCATATCGAAGCTCGAATCATCAACGCGGGTCGGGGATCATTCTTTCCTACCTTTCAGTTTGTTGTGCAAATTAAGGGATTAACAATTGCCAACCCATTAAATACTATATAAGTCACACATATGTATCTTAAGAGAATGTTTTAATCACAAAGAGATTTCACAAAAGTAGATTCACAAACTGATGTAGTTTGGTAGTATGTTGGATTGTAAAGCTACTTTTTTGTAAAGTAGATCTAATAAACATATTATATGTTATCATGACAGTTTATAAATTTATTTTTATAGAATCTCTTTATGGCGGTAGGAGTTCTCATCTCTTAAATTTTAAATATAAATTTTAAGTAATCTCAATCCGACTGGATGAAATNTATAAGCATATGCCGAACCACATAAATCCTTATATCTCTCTTTATTTATTTTTATTTGCTTACTTATTATTTATTTTATAGATGAACGCAAAGAGTACCATATCGAAGCTCGAATCATCAACGTGGGTCGGGGATCATTCTTTCCTACCTTTCAGTTTGTTGTGCAAATTAAGGGATTAACAATTGCCAACCCATTAAATACTATATAAGTCACACATATATATCTTAAGAGAATGTTTTAATCACAAAGAGATTTCACAAAAGTAGATTCACAAACTGATGTAGTTTGGTAGTATGTTGGATTGTAAAGCTACTTTTTTGTAAAGTAGATCTAATAAACATATTATATGTTATCATGTCAGTTTATAAATTTATTTTTATAGAATCTCTTTATGGCGGTAGGAGTTCTCATCTCTTAAATTTTAAATATAAATTTTAAGTAATCTCAATCCGACTGGATGAAATTATTATGTCCGCATATTGAATTAGCTGAAACGTAAGGTCGTTATGATGACCATCTACCAGCCACCAAGGACTTGGGACACAGTTTGCATGGGACCTACAAGGTGACTCAAATCGAAATTAAAGCTGATCAAATTATATGACTATTACCAAGATTACATATATCTTAGGTCTGTCATCAGTACCCACGTATCAATTGCATTTATATTGTCTAAGTCTTATCTTAATTTTGTATAAAATTATACATAATGCTTAATTAAATAGGTTATGTTTAATGGCATTGCTGATTGGGTTTTCTTGCCTGAACAGAAAATTTCAATTTTACCCTCTACTTTTTCCATTTTTCCTACGCAAAATAAGATGGAGAGGTCGAATTCCACAGCATAACTAAACACTAGGAAATAATTGTTTGCATGATTTCTACCGTTTTTTGTACCCTTAAGCAACCATGCCACCATGCTTCTTATGCCAGATATCAAGACTTACACACCACAACCAAGACTGGTAGCGAAGAGCCAACAAAAAATCAATCACTAATCATGTATATTCAAAGGACTATATAACCAAAATCAAGAGGCGAAAAGCCATTAAAAAAAAAAAAAAAACCAAACTTGCTATCTATCACTGAGATTTTGGCGTATTAAGACTAGCTAAAATTCATTTACAAAGCTACTCTAATGTGCTAAAGTCAACAACTTCCATGGTAGGGCAGCATCTCCATGACCTCAAGGGACTTTCACCAAAAGGAGGAGCACAGTTTGCCAAATGGGGCGAAGAGGATATCACCCCAATTTCCAAGGGGTGGCAGCTATCTTCTCAAAATAAAGCTGGGCACTCTGAATGTCCTCATTGATTGTGTCCACAAGCTTCTGCAACCTGGAAATTTCAAGTTCTTTACTCTTCATTTTTGACTCGATTAGTGTATGTTCTACCTGTAGCTTAGTTATCTGTGCAGTAATATTGGCCATCTCTTCAGCTAAAACCGTTTTCTCCTGATTATAATGCAATATCTTAAACTCCGCATCTTTGGACTCGTTCAATATCTGCCCTTCTCTATCTTTAATTGACAGCAATTCATTCATACGACCTTGTAAAAGTGTAACATCAAATCCATGCTTTTCCAGCTCATGAAGACTCTCCAAATAGCCATAAAAAATGCTTCTAGGGTCATCCAATCGCAACTTGGATATTTTCTCAACCAAACTGGTAAAGGTTACCATATTAGCAACAGCCAATCCCTCTCGATACTCCTCTTTGCATTTACCCAAAGGACGAAAGTGTGGATCTTGTGGCATTAATCTGAATATTTCCATACCTTCAATTGTCTTCCATATCGGCGAACTCTTCACAAATGGCAAGCTTCTATTCTCATCCAACACACAGCCACTGCTGGGATCAGCCGCAGGAACTTGTTGTGCAATATCAACTTTCCGTTCTCTTACTTCATTGCATTCATTGACAGTCCTAACAGGTGATAGTTCTATGCAGAAGGCAAATATAATCAGGGCATATTACCACGGCAGGGAATTGATCAGAATGTCAAAGTAGCTTACTTGACTCTTTGATAATTGTTGGACAATGCAGCATTCCATCAATCCATGTTGATAGACGCTGATCATCATCATCATCCATATTGCCAGATGCTGCAAGGCTTGTCATGCCAACATCATTTGCTGTTGATATGTCATGAGAGTCTACAAAATGCAAGCACTGTCTTTAGTTCCGGACATGGTATAACTGTTGATACCACTTGTAATAGAATCTACTAGATAGTGGAATGTAAAATGAGTAATGTAGTGAAGGAATAGATGAGTAATGGAATGTTGATAGTAGTATTTCTTCTCTGTAACAGATAGCTATGCTTTCTTCGAGGGAAAGCACCTCCAAAGGACAATAACAGAATAATATTCCAGATACCTCCGGCGTGAACAGTGTGCCAACTATTATACTAGAAAGCATTGAAATGACTAATAAGTCCTTACTCTAATATGGGCTAAAGGCCCTTACAATACTGAATGTAACTAATAAGTAACTAACATAATTGGGCCCCTCCTGCCAAGCCCAGGACCCATCCACTCTGCCTCTTAAATCCATCTCCTTCTTTATTTCTTCTGCAGTCCAGTAGCAAGCCCCCATGGTCTCCCAGCCCATGACAGCAACTTAACCCTAACTCAGCTTCACGACAGCAAGTAGATCTGTTCTTAGATGCAGTAGTTTAGTTCCTCAGATGTTTCTCTTCAAGCCGCCGTATTACAATAACGCTGTAAGCAATTCTCCCACCTAATTTGGTCCTAATGAAGAGCAAGGCAAAGGGAATTTGCTTTATTAATCTGCAATGTGTTTCCAACAATTATTCCCAATCGATTCATCCTTTTTCTTCACGTGAATTCTCACAGATGTGTTGGACTAAAGGTCCTTTTTACAGGAGAACCAAATGCAGGAAAATTGAAGTTGTTCAGTACATGCTTAGAGCATGTAACCTTTCCCTAGGAAATATATGACATAAACAAAGAATTTAACACTATGTAATTGTTGAGGAACAATGGGAGAAGGGCCTTGGAGTGCCTGTCACAAAATTCCAAAACTAGAAAACTATAAATGAAGGATAAAAGAAACATTTTTTTGATGGCATGAAGGATAAAAGAAACATATCCACACCAAAAGTTAAAAAGCCTCATCACAATAGTCCCTCAACCATCTTAAATTCACCGTATCGTTCTAGGGTGTTGCCTTATTTTTTTTTTTTCTTGACATATCATTTTGAGTTGCTTCACAAAGTTAAAAGCCTCATCACAACTAGTCCCTCAACCACCTTAAATTCAGCTTATCACTCCAGGGTTTTACCTTATTTTTTTCTTGACATATGCATTATGTTGCTTCACTGATGCTTCACAAGCTTGTTGTTTTGAATTTTTTTCTGTTCTAATATTTAGAGGCTAGTCTAATATTTTCACTTATTTACTATACTCAAGGAAGTTATAAAAGCTTCTGGTTCCTGATAAGCTTTCGGTAACTCCTTACAAGGGGGCTGAAAGAAGGAACTAAGATTGCACACCCATCATACCTGTAGATTTCCCCACTGTAAGCATATATGAAGCAACTCCTTGGGTTGGAAGAACTTCTACAACAGTTCCATCAGCAGCACCTCCAGCTCCATTCTGCTCCTTACCTATAAATCGTGAAGCACAGGATTTCGGTAAAAAATGAGAACTATCTAGCAACTATGCTTGACGCTATTATATAGCTTCCTCTAAACCTTTTGAGATTGTGACCACTACTTTACGAGGCCTTCCTCTCTTTCTTTTAATGCTGTTTCCTCCAGATATATGTGAATGTATCTTCTGCACAATAAGAAAAACATCATAACCAATATCACTGGACTGAGTCAAAAACAGGATTAGAGAAAAGACAAAACCACTATGATGGACCTTCCACTAAAAGTATTGCCATGCCTTGACCCAAACCCAAGTTATCTAGCAGATAATCCTATATACTTCCTGTTCATTCTCGTTCCACATGTTCCAACAGTAGGCTCTAACATATCAATTAAATTGAGAAAGCCATAGAAATCTTCAAATTTTTATTCAAAAGGTAATATTTTTGGGGGGTGGGTGCAACATGTAAATTAACTTAACAATTAACCTGGTTTGAGAAATTATACCACACGTATACACATTCAGTGCATGCACCACACTAGAATGCAATCTATTTACCTACAAAGGGTGGCATGGTGGGTACTCATGCAGATTCCCCTTTTCTTTCTCTTTCTTATTCCTGATGACAAGAACCAAGTTTTACCTCTGGTGTATACACTTGACAATCATATGATAATTGGTCGTCATGTAATGCTGAGTTCTGAGACAAATTAGACGAATCTCAATATACGGGAAATGATATTCCCACCAACAAATCCTACCGAGGATTTGTACCAATTGGTTTTTCTTTACTTAATGGTTAAGTGTTTTTTTTTATAAGTAAAAATTTATGAATGCCAATAGGCGTAACCAAGTATACTGGATGTATACAAGAGAAAACACCTAGTTGAGGTGCAAAAATAGATAAACCCATCTAGGAAAATGAACCCAACAAAGCCCTAGCCCAAGCCCAAAGATGTGCCTGCCCCAAACCACCACCAGTGCACCAATGCCTATCCCACCAAACCAGATTTTGCCCATACACCGAGCCACTTTAAACTCCCCAACACACTCCCCAATACTTGTAAACTCCAAACGAGCCTGGTAAAAATATACAATTGGTTTTTTCTTCCCTTTGGTCGTCCCTCGACTTGAATTGCCTCCCTTATTGTCATAGTTGATTGCCCAAGTAAGTGCTTTAACTCTCTGCTCTTCTTAGATCTTGATTTTGCGCCAAGTACATGACCCGCCTCTATTGCAATGAGTAGTGCTGTGAATTGGTCCTCAAATCCTTCGCAGGTAATCCCCACACACTGTTGTATCTCATTTACCTTGTCCAAAACCGAATCCGATGATGAATCAGCTATATTGTTAATCGGTGGGAGGGATATCAAGGGGACAACATCTTCTGCAATCTCCTCTCCAAACTGTGGACTGGGCCCTAAAAATTCCCCCTCACAAGGCACCAATGACAACCCCGTCCCTTCCTCCACACCAATTCCTAAAACTGGCATCTCCTCCACAACGCTATTGATGTTGTCACCACCTTGGCCAAAGTTATGTATCGACCCACAAGATGCCTGAAGAGGTACACCAATTCCCCTCGATATGGGTGTTGGAACCATGGTCGCCATTTGAATTTTGGGGATAGTGGAAACTCCCCCAAAACTCGGCAATACCTCAGGTTGTCTTGTGGGTGCCGTCAATTCGATGAAAAAGAGCATTGACTGCACAACTCGTCAGCGATTTCTGAGTCACCTTTGGTGAGGGGCAATTCGTTTCGGTCATCTCCACGTCAAAGAAAGTGTTTGTTAATGAGTTTGTCCTTTTCATTTTTTAAATGTTTAAGAGGGTTTAAAAAAATTTTGAAAAAAAAAAAAGAAATTTTGCACTGTCGTTAGAAACCCTCAGTGGGGTTTCTCAATGGACATAGCAGGGTCCCTCAGTATAAACTTACCACGGAATCTTAGGAAGGACAATTTGTATTCTTCTTCTGATCTGAACCCCCCATCCCCGTAACTTCAAAACATAAGATGATAGGCATTTCAGCTTTTTTACTTACATCTTCATGAACAATTTCTTTTGCAGTGCCAC
Source organism: Pterocarya stenoptera (assembly GCA_003123785.1). Classification (NCBI taxonomy): domain Eukaryota; kingdom Viridiplantae; phylum Streptophyta; class Magnoliopsida; order Fagales; family Juglandaceae; genus Pterocarya; species Pterocarya stenoptera. The sequence goes on along the minus strand of QEOT01004679.1, from coordinate 377,351 downwards.
CATCTGCATTGTCCTCCTTACCTGCATCTAATTTGATGTAAACATTCTTTACTGTAGAAAAGACTAAAATCCCAAGCACCATAATGGCTATCTACTTAGCCTAGAAAATCCAATCAATGCAATGTTCATTTATGACCATATTTACCTGCTGCTGAAGACAGTGGGCTCTTTACTTGTGAATTTGTAGATCTTCCCCCCTTAGTTCTCATAGTTTTTGTTTCTTGACTGTCTAATTGACCATGCTTCTGTTGCCCAGTCCAATTCACAAGGAAATGAGAATGTTCTTAAAAGAATTATCAGGCCACAGAAGAAACCAAACTGAAGTTAAATTACAAGATGATTATCATTGCCCCTCAAGGTGATTTGAAAAAAGACACTGATGTAGAGAGGTCAAATCTACATCATGTTGTCCTCGATGGATATCTTTCTTTCTTTTTTTTTATTAGTAAATGAGATTTTATTGATTGTAGGAATAGGCAAAAGCCCAAGTACACAGGTCCTCGATGGATATCTTAAGAATGCAAAACTGCACCTTGAGTAGCATCTACCCCAACTAAGCCAAACTGACAAGGTCTCATTAAAGTTTTTGCAAGCATACAAAAATTTTGTTTATATTGTACTTTAAAAAATGCTTCTAAAATGGGAAATCAGCTAATGATTCTAGGTATCAAAAGGGTTTGGCCAGCGATGGCAACTATCTTTTCAATTTATATAGTCTTATAATAGAGTTCCAGTTTGTTTTTAAAGGTTTAAACAAGACACTAAAAGTAAATGTATTTCCATGAAATATACTATACGATATTTCAGATCTATTAAGGAATCCTCCCATGTTGGCTTTCAAATCTTCAAGAATGCATTTTGCATACTTCTTCAACTTCCTTGCCTTTGAACTTTAAACTTTTGATTTGGAATAAAAACTTTGAGAAGAGAAAAAGAAGTTATTGCGCATGGTGAAAAGAATCAATTGGTGAGATTCCAAGATGTGATCTTGTCCTGAATGTCATACCAAGATGGATTGTCAATAAATCTCTTATTTCTATATGCTCATAATTGTATTGATCAATTATGAGACATTTGGTTGATGTTTGGTGCGGAGACGTTGCTTTAAAGGAGGTTTATCTTTCCCTCTTCAGAATTGCATTGCATAATGAAGCCTCTGTTGCTGATTATATGGTTTCCTCGAATGGCCTGCTGCAGTGGAATGTATCATTTATCAGAGCAGTTCAAGACTGGGAAGTGAGAGACATTTCTGATTTTTACAGCACCTTGTATGCTTTGAATTTGGACTGTGGCGTGGAGGACAAACTGCTGTCGATGCATCCAGGGAACAAGACTTTCGCAGTTAGATCCTTTATAATGTTATGTTTTCTCATCCTTCCATTGACTTCCCTTGGAAGCGCATTTGGAAAAGTAAAGTGCCTCTACAAGTTGCATTTTTTGGTTGGCTGGCCTCTCATGGGAAAATTCTCACCATAGACAAGTTGAGGAAGCATGGTTTTTTCATAATGAATTGGTGCTTTACGTGTAAACGGAATGGCGAATCAACAGACCTTCTTCTCACTGTGATTTGGCAAAGGCTCTATGGGATGAAATTTTTATAAGGCTGGACATTGCTTGGGTGATGACGAAGAGAGTGATGGATCTTTTGGGGGAAATCGCCAAAAGAATATAATTTTTTAATGTTATTTTTGTTTTGGGATTTGAAAAAGTTGAATTGTTTATTATATTTTATGTAAGAGTTTGGAAAAGTTGTAATGATTAGATGAGATGAGATAGTTTGTGTAACCAAACAAGGCCATTTTTATAGTCTTTGTTACTTTGGGCCAAGGCTACTGTATTTGAGGGGGATAGTTTTAATGACTTGTATGCTTCTTTTTTTGTCTATAGTTTGTAATTAGGTATTTCTCTCTTGCATACTACTAGTGTACTTGGGCTATGCCTAATTATGATGATCAATAAATTTGATTAATTATAAATAAATAAATAAATTGTATTGATCAAAATCTGTGTATAGGATTGAAGAAGAGATTGGACTCATAAATTTCCTTTTCCAAAAAACTCATGACAACATATTCATGTTTGTCTTGATCAGCGTATTTGCATTCTGAAGTGATCTATCAAGTCTGCTAATAAGTATTTGGCGGACCAAAGCACCTTTAACAGCAGCATTTTTAGAAAACTTCCTTAGCAAAGATATTTTTTTTACAAGTGCTTAGGACAGATTCTCTCCATTGATAATCTAAGGAATGTCATATCATCATGGCTAAGTGGAGAATCTCTAGACCACCTTTTAGTCCATAATGAGGTTGCCAGATCCTTATGAAACGACTTCTTTGGTAGAGTTTGATTGTCTTCGGTTATGCCTAGAATGATAGTAGACCTCTTTGCAAACTGGAGAGGAATGGCTCATATCGGCAATGTGGCAGCTCGCAAATTGCAGTGTGCAAGATGGCTCATATCTGCTAGTGTGGTATATTTGGAGGTAAATGAATGATAGAAATTTTAAGGACAATGGAAGAGTTTAAAACCTTCTTCAATACTCTGTTTCTTCGGGTGTCCACTATAGATTTTAATGGGCTGAGTCTTCAAGATTTCCTTGTATCCTTTTCTGTTTCTAATTAGGTGCCTGTTGATAATACACAGCATATAGCTAACCTTTTTTATTATATATATATATATTTAATTCTTAGTCTCTTGTATACATCATGTGTTCTTGGGCTAAGCATTTGCTTTATTCAATAAAATCTCCGGTTACCTACTAAAAAAATATGAGGCTTGACAGTTTAAGAAAAATGTCTTGTAATGGTTCAAAAGGATAAAAACACTCTCAATTTGGTATTATGATTGGGACATTGCCTTCTATGAAAAATGCTTTAACTACAAAAAGATTTCACAAAAGTAAACTCGCAAACTGACATAACTTCATGTAGTACGTCAGATTGTAAAGTTAACTTATATCGTAAATTAGATTTAACGAATGAAATGAAATTACGTCAATTTGTGAGTTTACTTTTGTAAAATCTATTTGTGGTCATGGCACTTCTCTATTATTAGTTGATGTTTATGGACTAGATAATTTACGGCTAGAATGGAGTCAAAGCTGGTGGAGCTGGAGGGTTTAGTTTTTCAGATTATGTCTTGGTTGGCTAGGTTTGTTTCCATGGTTTCTACGGTAAAGGTAATCCCTTGTATGGGTTCTTATACTTTTTTTTTTATTATAAGTAAATGATAATGTTATTAATAAAGAATATGCAAAACTCAAGTACACAAGATGGTATACAAGAGATAAGACCATCTAGGTCACAGTATTAGAAACTATAAAGTCATGAAAAATCTGGCCATTAAAATCTAAAACTATGGCCCATAGAAATAAAGTTAAAAAAAAACTAGTGCGAAGTGTCTCTAGTGACTGCTCCTTGTTTTCGAAAGTCCGCTCATTCCGCTCTTACCATAAGCACCACATAATGCAGGTCAGAATCATCTTCCATACGGCTTTGATTTGTGGGACTCCTCTCGGAAGCATCGAGCTAGCCAATAGATCATCCGTCATTGCAGGCATTACAAAATATAAGTCAACTCAGCTAAACACTTCCAACCACAAGGCTCTAGCTATCTCACAATGTAACAAGAGGTGTTCTACTGTCTCACCAGATCTCTTACACATACAACACTAATCAAGGATAACTACTTGTCGCTTCTACAGATTATCAATAGTCAGAATCTTCCCCAACGCTATTGTCCAAGTAAAGAAAACAACTTTAGGAGGTGCCTTATTCCTCCAGATTTTCCTCCATGGAAACTGAGTATTTGCTAGATGTGAAAGGGACTTGTAGAAAGATCGGACCGAAAAAGTGCCCTTGGTCCCCAGAACGAAGCATGAGATCTGCTATTGAAGCATGATTACAAGCCACATGGAAAATAGCTGGAAAGGAATCCTTAAGGGTCTCATTCCCGCACCATCTGTCCCTCCAAAACTTGATTCGGGAAACCCCTCCCCTCCCCAACACTATAGCATGGCTATAAAATTTTCCCCATCCACGTCAAATATACTTCCAAACCCCCACACCATTACCCCATATGGCTCTTTAGTACACCATCCGCCCCACAAGCCCCCATATTTGCAATCAACCACCTACTTCCATAAGGCATCTAATTCCATGTTATACCTCCATAACCATTTCCCAAGTAAAGCCAGATTAAAAGTACTCAAATTTTTTACACCCAAACCTCCTGACGAGATTGGTCTACACACCAAGTGAAATTTGGATTCGTCCCCCATCCCACACCATAAGAAATCCGAGCTGCCACACTAGCAGGTATGGGAAACAAAGACAAAAAATATGTAGGTAAGTTAGAGAGGGAGCTTTTAATGAGAGTCAAACGTCCACCCTTCGACAAATACAATCTCTACCAACCAGCCAATTTTCTTCTTATTTTCTCAATAACAAGATCCCAAATAGATGAGGCCCTTGAGGCCGCCCCCAGAGGCAATCCCAAATAAGACATGGGAAGAGAGACTACCTTGCACCCAAGTATACTAGCTAGTTGCCGAGCATTGCTGACATTCCCCACTGGCACTAACTCTGACTTGTCAAAATTCACTTTCAAGCCTAACACTGCTTCGAAGCATAGGAGGAGAGCCTTCAATGCCTTCAACTGATTGCGGTCTGCCTCACAGAATAAGAGCGTGTCATCTGCAAAAAGTAAATGAGACAAAGTAATAATGCCCCTATTGGGGTCACCAAACGGGAATCCAGACACACAACCATAAGCAACCACCGCCGATATCATCCTGCTAAGGGCCTCCAAAATGATGACAAAAAAAAGTGGGGATGGTGGATCACCTTGCCTTAAACCGCAATAACTACTAAAGAAACCTGTGGGGCAGACATTGATCAAGATTGAGAACCTTGCTGTAGAGATGCACCAACTAATCCACAACCGCCATTTAACCCCAAACCCGCATCTCCCCAGAAAGTATAAGAGGAAATCCCAGTTTACATGGTCGTAGGCCTTCTCCATATCTAGTTTACAAATAACCCCTGTGGAACCTGACTTTAATCTACTATCCAGGCCTTCATTAACTATAAGGACTGAATTCAGAATTTGAGGACCTCGATCAAATGCATTTTGTGGCTTCAAGATGATCCGACCCAAGATGTAACACCCCGTATTTTAGTGTATTTTTAATGAAAGATTATTTTAATTGATTTAAGGATTTGTATCTTGTTTTAAAATTAAGAGAGTTTTATTATATTATTTTATAATATTTTAAGCTGTGAAAATTATTTATTTTATGTGTTTTCTTGATATTAATTACTGTTTTGCATTTAAAGTGATCTTTAATTTAAATTGGTTTGTTTTTGGAGTTTAAAATTATTATTGTTTTAATTAAGCATTTCACTGCGTTTGAATTATTTTATTTAGTTAGTAGTTTTAAAATCCTTTTCGTTGGATCATTTTCGAGACCCCAGAGGTGAGGACTGGATCTCTTCTTTTTTCCTTTCCTTTTCTTTTTCTCTTTTTCTTTCTTTTCTTCCTTTTTCTTTTCTTTCCCCTGCTCCCGCGCGCGACCCAGCCCTCTCCCTCCTCTCTCCTTCGACCGAATACTTCTCCCCACCTAAGCCCCGCCGCGCGCCGCTCGTGGCCGCCATCTCCCAGCTCAACCTCTTCCCCTCCAGCCGGCGACGTCACCCCACCGTTTCCAGCCCCTCCCTCGCCGGCAATAGCTTGTACGCACACCTCAAAGCCGCGGCGTCCCATTTGATCCTGCACCGCCGTCCGGCCACCTCCGGCCACCACCTCTTAACCACATCATCACCGGCCCTCAAGCAACCCAATGGACCCAACCCCAGCCCCGATCCGTCACCGGTGAAGCCCAGCCGAGCTCACAACCGATTTTGCCTATCCGGCCTTCTACCGCCATTTCGGCCGCCACCCACGACCAAAGGCCACCACCATTAGCTTCACCGACCTCCCTAGACCCTACCCTACCGTTCCCAAGTCTTCGTTTGACCACGTGTAAATTTGGGTACATTGTGTTTTTCGGCCACAGTGTTTTTATACTGTGGAGTTGCTGTTTTAGCGCTTCCAGCTCCTTCGTGATCCTCCTAAATTTATTTTAAAGCGCTGTAAGTATTTACTAAACAATCTTTTGAGATTTAAATATATTTTTGCACTAATTGATTATTCTGTATTCTGGTTGGTTCCGGACTGAGTCCAAGGAGAATTTGGAGGTGGATGGATTGAGGACGGAGTATTTGTTGTGTTGGTTATTATGATTAGGTTGTTGTTGGATATTAGTTATGTTGTGATCTGGTTGGTTGTTTGGATATGGTTGTTGTGGTTTGGTACATTGCATATTGCACGCATGTTCATGTTTGTAAGATGAAAACTAAATTTTCGTGTAATTTCATTCATGATCATGTGGTTATTTTGAAAACTGGGTTTTTATAAGGAAATGAATTTTTGGGTGCGTGTGTATCACGACCCCAAGCCGAGATGGGGTATTATCTCGGTGGAGCTCCTCTGGTCACTCGGGAGCGGAATATACTAAGTGACGTCCCCTGGGTTGTCGCCGGGCGACAACGGGATCGGACGTTGGACGTGCCGACTCCGTGGCCCTTCTGCTGGCGGGGGCTAGAGGATGACCTGGCCACGAACGCATCGGGTGCGGAACTGGGCATCGCTCGTAAATTAGCCAAGACGTGCGGATGGTCCATAGGGGAGACCATGGTGCATATGAATTAATGGATAAATGAAAAAATGGCTGTTTTCTTGGAAAATAGCGTAAGTTGATTTTGTGTCATTTTCTGGGAAAATGACGGATTAATGTTTTTTGGCCAAAAAGTGATTTTTGGCGTGTTGCATTTCTTGCATATTGCATCATGGGCATGCATGATTAGTTGCTTAAATATGTTTCTATTTCAGGATTGGTTAGGTTATAACTTACCTGTGGTACCATTTAATGGTACTGCAGATTTTGATTATGATGATGCAGGTGCCGAGCTTGAGGATTTGGCTCCGCCGGAGGAGTGATCTGGGATCACTCGGGTTATGTTTCTATTTTCTGCTATTGTATATTTTATGGGACATTTGGTTTATATTTTAAACGCTTTGTATTTGGATATCTGTATTAAACTAAAATTCTGGTACTAGAGACTTAATTATTATTATCAGCTGCGTATTTTATCGTGCACTGTTTATTTGTTGCACACACTTGGCACTTGTTCGTTGGGATGTGTGACCGTGTGTCATCATCCTGATGTCACGATTCCCAAGGTTTTTTGTACGTGGGAGTCGGGGCGTCACACAAGACCTCCCATAACCTGTTTGCAAGCATCTTAGATATGATTTTGTACACCCCATTCACAAGACTAATATGTCGAAAGTCCTTATTCTCCGAGGCTCCAATCTTCTTCGGGATCAGTGCAATGAAAGTGGCAGTAAGGCTTTTCTCAAATTTCCCAGCCGAGAATATTTCCTGAAACACATTCATGATGTCCTCTTTCACTACCTCCCAGCAAGCTTGGAAGAAGCCCATCGAGAAGCCATTTGGATCGGGAGCTTTATCTTTAGCCATGTGTCTCACTACATCAAAAACTTCCACCTTTTCAAAAGGTCGCTCCAACCAAGACGATGCCTGAGGCTCAATAGTGTCAAAGCCGAGGCCATCAAGCTTAGGCCTCCAACCCTCTCGTTCAGAAAGCAATTGTTCATAGAAGTCCACCACATGCTCCCGAATCCTAAAGGCCTCCTTGCCTTCCATACCATCAATATTCAGCATTTCAATGGTATTAGTTTTTCTGTGAGAATTAGCAGCTCTATGGAAGAACTTTGTGCTCTGATCCCCTTCTTTTAACCACAATGCTCTCAACTTCTGTCGCCAAGAGATCTCCTCCAAAGATAAAATTCTCTCCAATTCTAAATTCAACTCTACCTTCCACTGTAGCTCCTCTGGTGAGAACACTCTATCCTCAAGCATCCTCTCAAATTGTTGCAACTCCTCCATCATGGATTTCTTTAACTCCCCTAAATTACCAAAGGACTGAGCATTCCAAATCTTAAGATCATACTTCAAGGCTTTAAGTTTACCAACTAAAATGAAAGAGGGGGTACCAAGAAACTGATATGAAGGCCACCATTGCCTAACCTTATCCACAAAGCCTTCACGTTTCAGCCACATGTTTTTAAACTTGAAGGATCGGCACCCGCCTTGTATGCCACCACAATCCAATAAAATGGGAAAACGGACGCATTTTAAGTCAAATATACACTCTAAAAAGTCTAACATTGCTGGGCGCATCCTAGTGTCTCCAGATTGTTCACTAGGGAATTTGATGACATTGAAATCCCCTCCTATGCACCAAGAAAGCTCCCACCAACTATGCAACCCCACGAGTTCCTCCCATAAAAGTCTTTGATCATTGTCTACGTTTGGTCCGTATAAACTGCAAAAGCCCACAAAAAATTGTCTACCACACTCTTGAAAGAGCAGGCCACAATATACTCCCCCACAAACTCCTCCATTTTCTCCACAACTCTTTTATCCCATATCAATTAGATTCCACTCGAAACCCCTTAAAAGCAAGATAAGTCCAATCTGCATAAGTACAGCTCCAAGCACTTCGTATAATCCTCCTAGAAACAAAATTCAGCTTAGTTTCTTGTAAACATACTATGTCTGCCCTCCACTCCCGAAGCAATTTTTTTATACGAAGTCGTTTATTTGCTTCACTCAACCCGCGGACATTCCAAGATACAATTTTTGGCTTCATATTGGAAAGGCAAGCCCCTTCCCCTTGGCTCTAGCACGACTTGAGCTTCCATTGTCATTCATTGACCAAGGCACTTGAGCTCCTGCTGATTTTTAGACCCTAACTTATTAGACTGCAAATGGCTGCCTCAATGGCAGTAAATAGGGCCATGATCTGTTCTTCATCACCTACACACTCCATTCCAACACAATATTGGATCTCCTTCACCTTTCGAAGCACCCAATCCGACACATTTGATTCATTAGGTAACATACGATTCAACGGGAGAGGCTCCCCTTCACTCGAAACCCACTGCAAGTTAGAAACTGGCCTCCTCTCCTCTTCTCCGAAACTATTCCTGTCCACCCATTCAACCAAGACATTGCTAGTGGACAACTGAGTTTCAGGGACCCTCGAATCCTCACTGGCCAAGTTTTGAAGTAGACCCTCGTCCTCCACCTCCACAACCATCTCCACCTCACCTTCCACCCCTTCGCAAGTTTCTAAGAGGGCCCTTCCCATTTACATAAACTCCAGGTGGTCCAGGAAGTGCACGGGGGCCTCCATCTTGAGGAGTCGATGCCTTTATGGAGGTCATCGTCAGTTTCTATCCACACTGGGGAGAGGTGACAACACACGGCAGCGAGATCTCTTCGAAAGGCCTAGATCGCAACCCTGACACACCTTCTGCCTCCATCGCCGGCGCCGTCTGGGTCATCGTCAGTTTCTGTCCACACTGGGTCATCGCCACCAATGAGGACTCCGGAACAGCTGCTAGGCCGCCATTAGCTGAGGCCTGTCTAGAAGCTTCTTGGCAGATCCTCCACACAAGAGAAGGCCCCTTCTTCCCAGCAGGCTTGGGCCCATTTGCAAGAGGCCCACTAGTAGGCCTGGTCTGATTCAAGGCCTTTGATTGGCTAGCTTTTGAAAGGCCTAAGCCCTCCTTCGATGGGCCTGGGCCCTCCTGCCACCCATCTCGAACCTCCTTACTCAGCCAAGGCCCAGCCCTTTCCTCCACACCCCTTTCCTCTTTAAGTTCGACAATAGTAATAAGACTATCAACTTGATTCTGCAACTTACCTAGTTGCAGCTTCATGTCCCGCAGAGCATTCCCTCTTTGCCACGCCACCTGCAGGTCTGTTCCCACCACGCCGTAAGATGTCAGTATCATAGTTGTAGCCTCCTCTCTGTTGTACATTGCTTCCACTTATCTGCCTTGACCACAGGGGCTGACGAGGAGGCTCCACCAACAATGCCTCCTTGTAGGAGAAAGGTGGCTCCTTTCACAGCGGTGGTCGTAATACACTCTTACTGGCGGTGTACTTCCTTTCTTGGAGAAACTCCCACAGCGCCTCCCCCATCTTTCTCCACCCATTGCCGTTCTTCTCTCCAGGCACAAAGACAATTTCTTCTACCACCAGCCCCATTTTCTTCTTCTTCTTTTTTTTTTTATAAGTAAAAATATTATATATATATCAATAGGAGGAATCAAGTACACTGGATGTATACAAGAAAATCTCTAACCCATACTAGAGAGCTCCTATTGCCCCAAAAGCCCACGAAAAACTACCCAACATACATCAAGCCCGAGATAGAATAACTCACCCCTCTCCAACCCCAACCCCCTGTTTCCCATAGCCCAACATAAATCAAACCTCCCAAAATACCCTTTAAAGACTTCCCAACATACATCAACCTCTATGCCCTCGACTTGAGCTACCACCCTTAGTGTCATAAGTGATTGCACTAAAAAGACGCTTCAACTCCCTGCTTTTCTTGAAGCTTGATTTGGTATCACGCTAGTGGCTTGCCTCAATTGCAGTGATTAGAGCTTTAAACTGGTCTTCACATCCTCCATGTGAGATTTCCACAATATGCTGAATCTCATTAACCTTTTGCAAAATCCAATCCGGAGATGATTCATCTATATTGTTTAATGGAGGAAGATATACCAAGGGGACAATAACTTCCCCCGATGTAGCGCCCGACGTAGATCCAAACAGTATCAACGATAAACCCTTGTTCAAATCCTGTGCATCCTCAACAACACCCATGGTACTCTCCATTGGAGATTCTGGGTTGGCAACAACTCCCTTCACCTCTGGCGACCTTGTGTGTGCAACTTCGACAGACCCTTTAGACATCGGCGTTACACCATGATCACAGGACGGAACCAGAGCCAAGGGACACATCGTTGTTATCTGTGTCTTCCCACCATGCTCCAAGCCTTCCACAAACTCTACACCTGTCGTAGACTTCTCAGATACCCTACATGTCGCCTTCTCCGCCATTATAACTGGGGACAAGTCAAAAACCTCCTCCAAGTGTTCCGTAGAAGCTTGCATGCATTTCTACGTAGGAGCTGTTGTCACTGACAAAGGAATGCCTGCGTAGGGGTCTTGTTCGACGACGGAGGTTACCGGCCCAGATATAAGGGTCTTATCTAGCCCAGGACTTCCGTTGGACCGTGAAACTAGCCCAGAAGTGGAGCCCTTCTCAAACACGGGTAGCTTCGGCCTCCATTTCAGGCTTAAGCAGCCCAACCCAAATTTGGCCTTCCCTTTATCTAGCCTCAAACTATTACACCCAGCAACCTTCCTTTTTCCTATTTTTAGAGGCCTCATACGTTGGCCCAATCCCAAGCCCAAACCTTTGATTATCTTAAAAATCCAAGACTTTATCTCTTTTCTAAACAATTTCAAATCCTCCTTCATGCCCGTTACCTCCTTTTTCAAACCATGTAGGTATCCCTGCAACTCGTTTTCTACTGGATAGCTATCCATTTCAGGTAATTGGATAGCTGAAAGTACCCCTGCCATGCCTCCCTTTTTGTGTTTTTGATCAACCGCCAGAGGATGACTCGGAACTGCATGCGCTACCGCCCTCTTCATTGCACCACCCACCACCACCTCTGCGTACGACTTGGACTGCCTCTCCTTCCCCTTCTCTACCTCTCTGTTTATATGTGGTGCATGGACTAGAGCCTTCTTAGCCAAACTCTGTTTTAACTCCATAGAAAAGCTCTTCCAATCCTTTCCTTCCACTCCTTCCGGGATCGCTAAGAGACCACAACCCCCCTACCACCACCATAGTCAATTACTTCCAAAAAATGCCCAAAAGAATTCAACCTCCTATGAGCAAACAAAGCTTTGATTCCATCCCTATATGTCTTGAAGAAGTCTTTCCTTCCCTTCGATAAAACACATTCTTCCACTGTACTGGCCAGCCAACAAGCATTGGCATGACTGAGCACTATCTCCTTGGTTACCTTCCTACCCTTTTCTGTGATACGACAATAATTTCCACCCTCCATAGACAATATAAACACCTTTGATTCTATTAAAAGGTGTTTAAGAATCCCCATCGTATAGACACCCTCCCAAAGCTGTATAAACACCTTTCACCTTTCACCGGATCAAACTTCCCATCGTTGGAGTGAGACCCAGTAGAAACAGATCAGTGCAGCGAAAGAAACCAGACTACTCAAGAACTCAATCATCGGAGATGTAACCGGCGTTGGAAGTCCCTTGCAGGAGTCACCGGACTTGTCTGTGTAGGTAGATGTGCCGAAAATACCGATCAGTTGCCACCCCCATATTCTACCATGGCAATACATCTTCCCCGACCATTCGAACACCGCTGCGCTAGGAAACTTCGACTACCCTCCCTTACGGTGGTGAAAAAACCATGTTTCTCTTCCTTCGAACAATTTGTCAATGCCTTGGCCAACCAGTGCACTGTTGAAGGACCCAAAGATAACCTTGATTTCACCCTCCAGCTTTCCTCAGTGATGACTAAGGCTATGTTTGGTTACCAAACCAAACTCAACTCATCTCAACTCATCATTACAATTTTTTCAAATTCCAACACAAAATATAATAAACAATTCAACTTTTTCAAATCTCAAAACAATAATAATATTAAAAAATAATATTCTAACAATATTTTATCATCTAAACTCAACTCAACTCAACTCAGTTCAACATTCAAACGCAACCTAACCAGCCCCCATCCTTAGCAAGTGAGAAAAGCTTGTATTCAGTTACAATATCCTTGTAGAAACCCATCCTCCCTCCTTCACTAACCACTCAAGCAACGAAAAATTATGTATTTTTTCACATGTGTATGGAGAGAAAAGTGTTTAGGAGAGAGAAAAACAGACAGACAGTTCATGAACAAAATCTCATGAAATCTTATACTTTCCAACAGCTTGGGTTACTTTGTAATCCTACCAGAGGTCCAAAGGTTCAGGTCCTAAAAGTGGATTAAAACTTTGGAAGGCCAAATAAAGTAGAAAGTTGATGGGAGTAGCATGGGGTGGTCGAATTATAAAGGAATCATTTAGGAGATTCTTGGTTGGTTTTTCAAGTCATTATGGAGAGGCATGGCTGAATTAAGGGCTGTTGTGGATAGTTTGTAACTTTGTATGAAGAAATTTCCTTTTTGTTGATTTCGAATCTGATTCTCAGCTCATAGTTAATCAGTTGCTTGGTCATGGTGTTTATATTGGGAAGTGCTTGAGACATAGGAAGAGTTGCAAGTTGAGAGATTTTGTTTGCAAGTCAAGGTAGGTCACATTTTCAGGGAGGTAAACCAGGTTACTAATTGCTTTGCTAAAGTTCATGCTTATGGTATTTCAGGAGCCGATTAATAAAAGTCTCTTTTTTCCAAAACAATCAATATATAAGCAAATAGTACTCGCACAACTAAGGACTACGAGAGAAGATTAAACTCACAACTTTTGCTGCCCCACCAAGGCTCTCAGGTTGATTGGCATCAGCCTTTGAATGTCTTGATTGTTTATCTTCACTGTTTGGGGTAGCCAATCCAGAAAGTACTTTGGTTGATGTTTTGCTTTGCCTCTTCCTTATGTCGCACACTGTAGCAGATAACAGGGCCTCTAAGGTATTCCTCCTTCTCAACTTTTTTGGAGGATGCGACTCTGTAGAATTACCATCAGGGGTGGGTAGTTTCATTTTCTTCATGCTTCCAGTCAAGGCATAACTTAGTCCTTTTCCATCACCAAGACTTGACTGCTCCATCGATTTCTTCAGTGAATTTGCAGAAAGCGGTGTTCTCTCACTCATGCTATCCCTTGTGACACCTGAACCTTCAACTTCAACAGTTCCTTCAGGGTTACTGGCAATCTGATCATGCCTCGTCTGTTCCTGAAACCAAAGTCTGTTATTCAAGCTACCAATAAGTCCTTGTAACTTTTTTTTTTTTATTGGTCCAATAAATCCTTATAACGTTGGTAACACAAACCAACTCGTACCTCTAATAATTCCTTATAACCTTTTTAGTAACGATAGCCAACTCTTACCTCTTCCATGCAAACTTTCTAATATAAATTTATCAGCGATATCCAAACACCAAAGCACACTGAGGTGATGGCACAAGTGATGGCTAGTCCCCACCCCCCATGGCCATTGCATATATTTTTAGCAGTTTATGCACCACATTTGTATCATTCTCAGAGTAATTAACAATAATGTAATTGGAAGTAGCATCTTAGGCAAAGTGTAAGTACTATAAGTAAACATACTACTTAGAAACAAACATTTTTTTTTATCTGTACTCAGAAACAAGCACTGGTTGAACAAGAAAGATACCACCAAATGTGAAGTCACATAATGAATGCAGTTTATGAATACTATCACCCTTCCAATTGCCAATTTCCCAATAAATGGTGGAAAACCACTTTTTAGCATAGTAACTTTGGCACACACTATAAAAGTTTAGTGAGTAAACCTAATATTACCAAGGTATATATTGTCATGTCTGTACATGTTACTTGAGCAAAACTGATCAACTCCTTAATGCTTCACAGATACAACCAATTAATACATAAACCCTATAAATAAAGGCGTATGAATATTCTAGTGTTAAAAAAAAAAAAAACCAGAAAGACAGAGGGTCCATCCAATCAAGTATAACCCTCCAAAAATACCCTCAAATCAGCAACATGCATTGTGTCATGTAAAAGTACAGAACTTTTCTGTGCCTTTTAAATGGAAAGATTTTATTTTGATTATCGATTAAAAACAAATGGAAAGATTTTTTCCAAAGATGCTGCGGAGAAAAATAATAATCTGATTTAATAGAAAAGGGAAACATGATATTTACTTTTAATTCCATATCTTTGGGAAGAAGAAATAAAAAGATTTTTTTTTATAAGTAGAAGAAATAAAAACATACAAAAGCTTTAAAGCATAACATCACCACCCCATTATGACTAGCACCCCGATTAGTCAAGTTTTTGTTAGGATCCAGCTGAAACTGGATTCCAACTACCAGCACAGCACGCTTAGCTTACGTTGCGGGGCTTGTTGCTTTTTGGGTAGGGAGAAGAGAGTATTTCCATTGTGAAGGATTCAATCCAGCCATATTACGGCTACGCTGTTCAAACCCAAACTCGTTATACTGCCGCGTGCCACCCCCACCCCAACATTCAACCCCTTTGTGCGTGTGCGCGCGCGCGCGCGCGAGAGAGAGAGAGAGAGAGAGAGAGAGAGAGAGAGAGAATACCTGATATCTACTAACCCATTTCCCATCTTTCCATTCCACACAAGGCCTTATTTTCGGCAGATTGATTATCTTATTCTCATTCGTGCGCTTGAAATAGACAAGATACCTCGTATCATTAATGCGTTTAGTAATCAAACCCGGCCGCCAAGCAAAGTCCCAAAATGCATCCACTTTTTCCAACACATCGTATCTTATGTTTGCCTGAGGAGGTGGAGGAAGAGAAACTCGAATATGGAGAAAATCTACAGCAACCCTACGGTCCCTACCAAGATTAGACTCATCAGAGCTCTCATACTTCACCAAAACTGTGTCATCCCCGTTCTCTTTAATGACAGTTGCGGGGAACCAAGCATCGGACAGATTTTCTTTTTCGATATTCACTTCTACTGCCATCCCTGAGCTGAAAACTGAACCTGTCATTTGCTTTGGAAATCAAAGGATAAAAAATCATTACAATCATAACTATTTTATTGATAATTATAACAATTAAGCAAATAATCCTCGGATTATTAACAGATAACACTTAGATCAGCAATTAAACAAACCTAGAAACTAATACCCATCAACAATAATTCAAATTATGCAACAAAATTCGACAAACAAGTTGAAAAGATCTTCGATTTTAACCCTAAAACCACATGATATACCTGCTTCTCAGTACGAACCCACTTCTCCCCGAGCCACTCCAAGTGAACTCTCAAATCTTTTCGGTCAAATTTAATCACATCCGGTGGGTTCTCCAAAAAAACCCTGTAGCTTGAATCACCAAGGACACTCACGACCACACCAGTCCACCACCGATCCCTGAAATACGCGCCAACAACATCGCCATGCTCAAAATTCTGGGCAGCAACCTCTTGTTGGGGAGGCGAAGGCCTTATATAGGCCAGGTCAACGTACTCCTTCAGCGGCTCAGACCCATCTTCGGTCTGGTACTCGACCCTTGCCCTCTGGGGCATCTTGGGTAAAGGCACTGAAGGGAGGTCGATGATAGTGGCCCGGTACCAAGAGCGCTTGAAACCTGGCTCATCGCGGGTCACTTCGACCTCCGCACCCAAGCTGTAGAGATGGTTCGTCTCGCTGCTGCTTTCAAAGCTCCCCATTTTGGTGTGCTCTCTGACCTGTGTGTGTATGTTTGCGTGAGGTGGGGATGGGTACTATTGGAGAGACCTGCCGAGGGGACGTTCTCTACGGTCGAAGGTTTGTTGACCGTAGGTCCGTACGGCCTCGGAAAATGCCGGCCGTTTTGGGAATTTTTATCATCAAAATCTCTCAGTGTTACTTTTTCTTTTTGTTTTATCACCTCTCATAACCTAAAGAAACGACTCTTCCAGAAAAATAAAAATACTGTCCATACGTATAATTTTATCGATATAATCATATGAGTTGACTTATAAATTATTATAAAAAATTAAGATTTTTAAAATTTAAATTAAAAAAAGTCGGTAAAATGAAAAAATATTTCAACTTTATTGTGAGAAAGAATAAAACAAGAAAAAGTAATGTTTTAATATGAGAGGATAATTTTCTTGTGATGAGAAAATTTTAAAGCTTTTTTT
>QEOT01004679.1:332311-350426 GCA_003123785.1 Pterocarya stenoptera | reverse complement strand
ATACTTACAGAAGACCTAGCTGAATATGTTGTAGATAAGAAATTCATCGATTCAGAAAATTAAACTAATATATTCTATCTTCTATAGATTGGATAAATTAAGATCCTTGAGGGAACACCACCAAGACTATCCTTAAAACTTCCTAACATCCATGAGCTGACTATTGAATTTTCCTTAGCTTACCAATACAAGACTCTTAAAATTATCCATTATCCTTTCAATGGTATATTTTTGCTAAAATTTTGTTCTTATAGATTTCTTACTCTCTTTTTTAAAGCTAAAATACTCAAATGATTATGAATTCTATGATGTTCTTCCTTCAATTCTTTAAGCCAATCTTCTAGTTCATTAATAGCAGCTTTTCTGCTTAAATCAATATGATACCTCCCATACATTGTAGCCAGATCTTTTAGCATTAATTCATTCGAAATTTTGTATTCTCTAATTTTATCAATAGCTCTCATTATATCTATTCTTATATTATTATTCATGTCTTTTAATTCAACAATATCAAGATAACCTATTCTATTTAGGAAATAATATTCCATAATTTAAGTTGATATGTAATATTATAAAATTTTATTTTGTCATAAAATAATTATATAGTATAACGTCAAATTATATTAATTTATATTCTATTAAATTTCTAATTATTTTATTTTATTACTTGAGAAGTGCTATACACGAAGAAGAATCTTACCAACAAATTGAAGCAAGATATGTACGACAAATATTTTACGGTAAAGACAAAAGATCGGTTTCTTCAATTTATGGCTTAATCTCCGTTTTCACAACTATATCATTCTTGTATCATTGGTATATCACAAACCTATAACTTTCTATCAAACCCAACTGAGACTTTTACTAGGATTGTTTATCCAAGTTCTGGCTCGGAACCTGAGTATATCAAGATCGGAATCAAGGTTTCAAACCCATGCCGAAACATGGACTGAGTTAACTGATCCATGCTGACACCCAGATGAAGGAACCCAAATTTACAACCCGGTACCCTCTTTTTTTTTTTCAATTTGAATGTTTTGATATTTCTTTTTTATCACTCAAAACGTTAGTTATTCCACCTACAAGTACGTCAAACTAAATACATTTCATTTTTCATCAGCACAACTTCCCAAGAACTTTAGAGGCTCTAATACTTTATATGCTTTCACCGATGGGGGCAAAAGCTCTTACACAGAAATTTGATGAGATGGATCAACAGATCTCTGAGGAAGATTGATATTTACTAATTTCACTTACCCTGCATAAAAATATTAAAGGATTTGCCTTGGTTTTGATTGGCTTTTTCATCTTTATGATCTCAGGAACATATTCTACCAAGTCTTTTATGGTGCATTTGATGATAAGTTTACTGCAATGGACACCATTCTAAATGGCAAAGAGTCATTTGCCCTCCAGGTAATTTTGAGCTCTTGTTTTTGTAGATTAGGATTGTCCCATTTGATGATATCGTCTTTATTATACAAATAGTTTTTTAAAAAAAAAATTAAAAACTAGGTATGGGATACTGGGTTTTGGCCTGGATTTGTTTTTGGCCTGAACCTGGAACCGAATTCGGTTTCCTAGATTCCGGTCCGGGTCGGAAAAAAATCGGGCTCGGATGAACAGTCCTAACTTCTGCAGCATTGGGCTAACATGTAGGAGAGCATGTAGGAGTTGTTCTAGCTCCACAATTACAATGAAGATGCAGTTTTATGCTGACATTATTTTGTAAGGGGGAAAAAATACATTAAGATAGGTGCCAGAGTTTCATTCATTATAGAAAAAATACATTAATTATGTTAGGGATGGTCTGGGCTATTGACTCTCGAGTAGGTTGGGCAGTCAAGTAACTTGTCCCATCTGTTGATTCTCGGTGATGTGTGAGTGAGGTCGGGCAGTCTGATGACATATCCCTCCTGTTGACTTGTCACAAGGGAGGTCAGGCAGTCGAGTGACTTGTCCCGCCTGTTGACTCTTGGTGAGGTATGAGTGAGGTCGAGCAATCGAGTGACTTGTCCCACCTGTCGACTCTCGGTGAGGTACGAGTGAGGTTGGGCAATTGAGTGAGTTATCCCTCCTGATGACTCTCGGTGAGGTATGAGTGATGTCAGGCAATCGAGTGACTTGTCCCTCCTCGGTGAGGTATGAGTGAGCTCGGGCAATTTGATGACCTATTCCACCTATTGACTTGTCACAAGGGAGGTCGGATAGTCGAGTAACTTGTCACTCCTGTTGACTCTCGGTGAGGTGTGAGTATGGTCAGCAGTCTAATCAATTGTCTCGCCTGTTGACTCGTTCGAGCAGTCAAGTAACTTTTCCCACCTGTTGACTCTCTACGAGGTGTGAGTGAGCTCGAGCAGTCTGATGACCTGTCCTGCCTGTTGACTCGTCACCAAGGAGGTCGAGCAGTCGAGTGATTTATCTTGCCTGCTGACTCTTGGTAGTCAAGTGTCTTAATAAAAGCCAAACTAGTTAGTGCAAATAATCCAAATCATAAGTGCGAGATTTGCAAACCTGAATCATCTATCTTGAGTGTGGCGAGGGTTTGATGTGTGCCAGCAAGGCTCGCAAGCAACCGTGTTTTGGAAGTGACGAAGATCAGAATGCTCGATACTGAGAGTCTATTTTGATGAAGATAGATTAAGATATTCGAGCGGTGCAAGTGTGGGGCTTAGTAGCTGGCATCTAGTGTCCAATTAGTAATTTAAGCAAAGTTTGCTCCCGAGGTGTGCCGACACTGGGATTCCCATGGAACCTCAAGATTTTTTTGTAGAAAAAGTCTCCAAACGCCAAATTTATTAGTAAAAATGAAATTTAAATGGCAAGTTTGAGAGAGATAATACCAAAGCGATGAAGCTGTTTTTTCCCATTTTGGCTTGATTGAGTTTGTCCATTGCTGATTGTTGTTTCTCTATTTTTTTTTAACTAAGATTGTTTACCGCTTGGGAAGTTGTTCGCCTTTAAGCATCTTCAAATAGATGTGGACTTTACTATTCCTGGGCAATTTTCTGCCCATTTTCTCTCGGGGTGTGTATTGTGGGTGAATAGAACACAGTCTTCATCGTGATGGAGGACCTGAAACGTTACATGGGACCTGCAATGTGTACTGTGGTCGGGTAACTCACTTTGTGGTTGAGCAACTCATGGTCTGTGCTCGTACGTACATCCATAGCAGTGAATAGAAAATAAATATAGGAAATATAAATAGAGATGGAGAAGCACAACGGAGAAGGTAGGGGACTAGATGGAGACGCCCATTGGTTAAATCTGTTAGGGGGTAAGATCCCCCCAGCCTATAGGCTCATACTAGTCCAGCCCATTAAAAGGCTACCATTAGGTGACAAGTGGGAAGAGAGAATGAGGAAACAAGGAAAACTAAATGTTAGATGAGAAGAGGATAAGAAAGGGAAATGACATATATGCATAGGGACCAGACAAGATGGGAAGGCAGGTGTCAGATGGAAAGAGAGAAAAAGGAGAAAGGAGAAAAAAGAAGTCAGACACTCAAGTGGGATAAAGCTATCATTCCTCACCACTCCTAAGGTTAGGATAAAAATGATCAGAATGGATGAGAAAGAGGGTCCTTCAGCTTCTTTAACCTCACGACGAGAGCTTTTGAGAGAGGGCATTCTCCAAAAAATGAGTCTTTGACCTTCATTGGATAGTGAGAAATGAGAGATTGTAAAATACTTACTATAGTGGATTTGCTCTTCAAACGATTCGTGGACGTAAGTCCAATGCCAAACCACATAAATTTGTGTGTCTTCATCTTTATTTATATTCCCTGTATTGATTTTCTATTCACTACTATGGATATAAGTACGAGCACCATACAGCTACTCCAAATTGTCATCGGTGGCTTTAATCCACATCGATCAAGGCCCGAATCGTTACCATGGGCTGTGAATGATTCTTTCTCCTATTTTCAGTTTTTTTTTGCGATTTTTGGCATTAACAATATATACAAATAAGAGAAAGACAGCCAATTTTGTTGATGACCATCACATTTGGCGGATGAATACCACTTACAATGGCTGAACAAACATATACTAAATCCTTATAAAGCAATAGCTATCTAGAAAATCAAACACAAATATAACTAGAAAACAGTATCAATGTTCAAAAGCATAGCTAATCAGTTATATGTTCTGCATTTTGTTAGACATGGTGAATCTGCAATCGCTGAAGCCAACTTGTCCAAGAATTGTATTATATATGAGCAAACCAATACATGCAAGGCAATGAATGTTTGTGTCTTATATTGGAATATCTATGTTACACTATATTTACAGTCCAACACTTTAAAAAGATTGTTCAGCATTTATTGATAACGCTACGAGTGTTCAGGGAAAGGTGAGTGAGCAATGGAACCAAGTACAGAGGAGGAAGAGGAGTGGAAATTTAAAGCAATAGAAGTGGGGGAA
Source organism: Pterocarya stenoptera (assembly GCA_003123785.1). Taxonomy (NCBI): domain Eukaryota; kingdom Viridiplantae; phylum Streptophyta; class Magnoliopsida; order Fagales; family Juglandaceae; genus Pterocarya; species Pterocarya stenoptera. The sequence continues at coordinate 346,002 of QEOT01004679.1, read as the reverse complement.
GCCAGCCTGGATATCTAAAAGAACTGCTACATTAAACTCTATTCAGTTTGACTTTGTTGCCTTTTCTTAAATTACTTTGGCACAATGCCTGACCAAACATAGTTGTCTAGGCAGACTTATTGTCTGTATCAGCAGCAATCCTTGATTTCAGCAACCGTGATAAATTGATCAGAAATGGTGTGTAAACAAAATAGCAAGTTAATGTCCAGCTGACTAGACCCTGCACATAACAGAAACCTCAAATCTCTCAGAAGAATGAAGATTTTATGGAAATTTCGGTGGTTCTATTAATGTCAATACCTGGCCAAAGATTTCTATGTTTGCTTGTGGATAATACCAAAGGTGAAAGAACCTGAATATGAACACCAGACAGATCCATCAACACCAAAGATTTTCCGGTTAATGATTGATGACAAATCTATGAGAAAGAAGAGAGAGTTACTTCATTAAGGGAATCTCAGCCAGAGGGCAGCAAATGCCAAGAATGCATGCTAGAGTGAACCCAAGCCATGTCCTGTCCAGGGAAAACCAGATCAACTCTGCTGCTGCAAATAATATGTAGGCCTCGATGTTGTCTGCTACTCCAGCTTTATAGAGTTCAGCACTCAATTCGATAAATAGTACCAGTGCTCTGAATTAAACAAGGACATCGGTAGCTAATATCAGGCAATACATGCTTGTTCACAAACTGGAAAATAGGCATGCAGTTATCCATGATCATGAGTATTCGTTTTTGTCTGAACCATTTAAATATCCACAAACTTTGCAATGCACTTTTATGAGTCTTATCTGGGTTTCTCGCTCCTATATAGAAAGTTATCCGTGATCATGAATATTCATTATTGTTTGTGTGTTTTTTTTTTTTTTAAATCTATCTATAAGCTTAGTTATTGACAAACTAAAACATTTCACTTATGTGAAAACTTATCATATCAATCACCATAAAAAATATTTGCTATTCAAACTGTTCTGAGTATCACAGTAAATGATGTGTTCATACATTGATTTGTAAGTATCAGGACTTCTTTTATAGTAGATAGAGTTGGGAAATGATTAGAACTTCGAGATTTCCAGAGTACTCACAACAGTGAAACAGCTGACTTAGCCAGGCTTCCCTCCGAAATTCTTGACGAGACCCTTTCATCCAAGTAGAGTTGAAGCAACCCAACAGTGCAGTAAAACAATCCAAGCAAGGAAGGAACCTAACAACATCGAGAAATTATGGGACAAAAGAAACTATCAATAGCCTGGCTTAGAATTGGGCTTCTCAACCAAATCAAAAGAAAAGAAACCCTTGCAACAGCAAGAAGATTTAAAGTGGAGCTCAGAAGCTCAGTTTAATTTTACCCAGATGTTTGTGTGGAGAGGACCAATATTGATAGAGCCGCTTTCATATACTACAAGATTCACCCTAGAATGAAGTCCATCGATAAGGGGACCCAGAAAGAAACCTGAACCAAAAAGTGAGAGTGAAATGGTAGGCCAACTGGTTTCAAGGTTTCTTCTTTCCTGCTTTCTCAGGCTGCAATGCGGTTTGAGCACAAAATTCCTGGGCTTTGCATGGTGAGGGGAATTGTGAAGAAAGCAAGAGGAGCCTAACGCAGCAAAGGCTTGCATTCTCACCGTGGGACATTGGCACTCACACACCACCTGGAAGGCTATAATTTCAGTTTTGTCAGCAAGCTGAAGGCAGCATTAAGATCGGTTCTCTGGTACAGTGGAGAAAATACATCATTTCAAGGCCACAGGGTGCCTCAGATATTTTGAACTGTGCTTTCGAATTGGTGAGGTGGAAGAAAATGACAAAATGGTCTTGCGTCACGTTGTCCATCCAAGAGCACTAAATACAACCGTGGACCAGTGGTCCTCCGATCACCACAAGAATCTGACTATTATCAAACAATCATTGTGTTTTGGTATTAAAAAGAATACATTTTTGTATCCTGCCTAACCTTTGCCATTGATATCCTACATTGTTATAATACACCTCCGAAATTATTAACCTCGGCCATTGATATTCAAAGCTCAAGTTCTTGAATAAGGGTTCAGAATTTTCTTTGATATTTAAGATACCAATTGTCACTCTTGATAGTTCAAGATGCAAATTTTAAAAAAACAAATACCAGCCGCAGTTTTTTTTTTTTATATATACATTTAGAGAAAAAGATTTCGAGCCCAATACCTTCATTTTGGAAGTTGGAAGTTTACGCCAATCAAACCACATCCCTTCAACAACCATAATTTTCTTACAACCATGTGGGTTTGACACATTTCATAAAAAATAAATCGATCACAGGCTGGTTTACTCCTAGTTATTTGTTAATGGGCTGGCTAAACCTTAATGAATGTACCATATAACAAAGGAGGGATCCGGGGTACTTTGGTCATATTATTTCAGTATTGTATTCTAAGGTGAAAATAATACATACATGTTTCAATGAGGGGCAGGGCTGAGAGAGAGCGCGGGTCCACCCCTCAAACATTCTGACAGACAAAGGATAAGGATAGATTTGAAAAGTGAGATAAAATTTTTTTATTTTAGATAAAAGTTTAAAATATTATTTTTTAATATTATTATTATTTTAAAATTTAAAAAACTTAAATTGTTTATTATATTTTATGTAAAAATTTTAAAAAATTGTAGTGATTAAATAAAATGAGAATTTTGTCTCATCTTGGTTGTCAAACCTATCCTAAATTCCATTTCCAAGAGGAAAAAATAAAAAAACTAAAAAGCTGAAATCTCTGTGGATCAATTTAAATTGGTCAGAAACCGCAACATTGTTACATCACATGGGATAAACACTAGTTTTTATGTACAAAACAATTGTTCATTCTTAAAAGATCTCTGAATCCTCCTCGTCGCTAAGCTCATTACGACTTAAATTAAACCAAATTATGTTGATGCACAAACTAAACTTCCCTGTTAAGGAACATGAGTTGGTGCTTCAACTTCTGCTTCCAACAAAAGAACTCCTATGCTCCCATTGGAAGGATTCTGCAACCAAAACTTCCTTCTGCCATAATTCTGCATTCTACACTAAACCATTCACATGCATTCTGCATTCCACTTCATGGAAAGTTCATTTGCTTTGTTGCTTATAGATCTGCTGCCTTTAATTTCCTAGGCCTTTTGTGAGCTGGCAATGATGGACCTTCTGATTGCCTTCCAGGCGCCTTGAAGGTACAATTACAGAGAAAGAATTCAGCAAGAGTTGGAGGCAAAAATAAATGTTAGACGAAAATTAAGTAGACAACTGTGTACCTTGCGTTTCTGGTCCCTTTTGCCAATCCTTTCCCCTGAAGTCCCAATTGAAAACAGAATGAATCATCACCATAACACTCACCGCAATATGTAAGGCAAAAACCCATGCCATCAAGCATTTATACATAATTCAAAACTAGATGGAAATGTCCAATATTACCTGCAAAACTCATGTCTGGAACAAATGTCCGATCCTGATCCCCACCAAGGCTTAAATGCTGTTGAGTTCCGGAATCACAAACTCAATATGGAAACAAACCAAAACAAGAAAGAAAAAAATAGATTACTACCTTAGGTGTGCCCGGTGTATCGGCATAAGAACCATCACGATAAGATGAACCTTCTGCCTCCTTATATTGCAACTGAATATCAAACATTAATGATTGGGTCCAAGGAATTGTATTGACGAAAAGTAAACACTTTTGTACTGTCGTACATATATTACCATAAAAAAGTGCAACATCTATACTAGGCTGATAAGAGTAAATTACAAAATATAACTCTTGCCCTACCAGAGTAGTTTTAAATTCTGACCATATGTCAACTACTAGTATTAGAATTTTTGCTCTCCTAATTTTATTTTGAGTGGGGTGGAAAATTAGTTTCAAAGATTAATTGGCCATATGGGGTTAACCCCAGATAAATGGAATGATAGAGCAGCAGCTGGAAAAGTAGATCTATCCATGGATGTTTTTGAAACTCGAGATTGAACCATTGATACCATAAGAATATGACTAGGGGTGTAAATCGGTCCGGTCCGGAGATGATGGACCCATCATTTTCCCAGACTTGACCAGACTGATCACCCCTAGTGAACCGGACTGAACCGTTAGCTATCGGTCGGTTCGGTACAGCCCATTTGTTTTTTTATTTTGTTTCATCTTTTTTTTTTTGCAAAGAAATTAATAAAAAAAATTATTTAAATGACTAAAAATTAAAATTAAGTGAATTATTAATGTCAATTATGTAACTAACTCATTAAAAAAATTATTTAACTATAATTATATTTCTGATTTGACAGTTACTACTTACTAACTTAGACTTTACTCCTCAGTATACATAATTATTAATAATGTCATACATCTTATATATAATTAATGAATATCAAATAATTTCATTGTACATAGATTATTCATGCTTGCTTGCAACTTAGGTATTTAAAAAAAAATACTTAATTACTTTAATTAAATGCAAATAGTAGAGTATGTATGAATGTATTATGTATCTACATATATTATCATATGATTTATGATACATTATTAATTGATAGCATATATTATTTAACATTTTGTATGGTCAATGATAATATATTAGATGAAAATTAAATAATTAACTTCTACAACTACTATATAAAATAATACAATATATATAAATATTTTAAATATATATATACTAATTCGGTCGGTTTCAATTCGGTCCGGTCTGGTCCGGTTCAAAAATCGCAGACCTCGGGACCAGACTAAAACCCATTCGGTCCACCATTTGTGGGACCGAAACTGATCACTCCCATTTCGGTCCAGACCAGTTGGTCTAGTTGGTTTTTCCAATCTGGACCGAAACTTCTTGACCCCTAAATATGACCAACAAAATCATGAAAAAATAAAGAGTTATTACCAACTTCCCCCTTGAAGATACCAGTTGGTTGGTAGGCATTGCCACCCAAAATATGATGACTCGGTTTCCAATAGTAGTTTTTAAGTCAGATCCTTACATCAGCAATCAATTTCTGAATGATGAATCGATATGTCCAAGCTATGAAATATCTGGTAGTAGCTAGCAATTGTTGAACTTTAACAACCCAACCACTAAAAGTAAACGGAGATGATCATGAACTTGCCTTAGACATCAGCCCAGTCAAATATATATATATATATACACACACACACACACACACACACACATCAGCAAGGTGCCCCAATTGCTATTAGTCTTCATGACAAGAAAAATAAGAGGGCACATGAACTTGATAGAGGATTAGAAAATGTGGAGGACACTTGTACGGGGCATTAAGAAATTCAAATCAGAGAAATAACTAGATTTAGAAATTGTGGAGGACACTTGTCCAGGGCATTAAGAAAATGTTTTAAGTAAAAAAAAGTGCAAGAAGTGAACAAGCGCAGTACCTGCTTCTGAAGATTCAGTAGAGTCAATATTTCTCTTCTTAATTCAAGATGCTCTGCACAAACAGCTTTGGTTGGAACTCTTGGTTTTAGATTGACCTGGCAAAGATATTAGCAATCCACTGATATATGATATGACAAGGAAATGAGTATACATACAGCACCAATAATTTAGGGAGCAGAAACAAACCCCAAGTTCTTGTAAAGTTTGCTCGACCCGCTTTATAGTCCTAAGTCCAGCAGATGAGCTTGCAGCTTGCACCATTTGATCAAGTGCATATGTTCTCAGATAGACCCGAAGCTGAAAATTTTCTATGTCAGTTAACAAAATTTTCAAGCGTGGATATATTTGGCAACAGACTCAAGGTGGAAAAACTTCTGTAAACATCATTTTAAGGTGGGTGACATCCAGCTCAAAATTCACTTCTATCAAAATTAAAAAAGAAAGAGAAGCAAGGTACAAACAGTTATTTACATAATATCACAAAAAATAAAAGTTGAATTGCAAGCTCACCAGTCCATAAAAACTAAAAGCCAACCTACATTGACATTATTGTGTGCATACAAGCCAACACACACTGAGAGACACACAGGGAGAATGTGAGTGCATAACTGATGAATGGACTACTAATTATACCATGCGAAGAGAAGCTAGAATAGAGGCATTGTCCACTGTTATAGTTGAAGGTGCAACTGCTGCAGAGGGATGTTGAACATTGGAAGAAGGTGATACAGTATCACCTGGAATAGCAGCAGCCCTCTCAGAACTTTCTGGACCAACATTTGATGGGACAGGCAGTTCAGACTCTTCAGCTCCCTGAACAATGGAAAGCCAAATAAATAAACCGGCCTGTAGAACACATTCAAGCACACAAGGATACATACCACTACAAACAGACAGACCTTCATTTACAGTATTACATATAAAATAAGCTCCTGCAACATGATAGCTATAACCCTCGAACAAAAGATACGTTAACAACCATTCACAACACTTACTAACTACAACAACAAAGATGATTAAGCAATTGGATGCTATATTCCATTCATGGTCACCAGCAGAAGCGTTAAGTGATGGTTCCATCAAGGAGGGAACAAGTAGAATCTGATTAAAAGGTAACAATAGGAAGCTTATGAAATATAGTTATACATAAATAAAAGTTTACCTCTATGTTATAAACACTTGGTAACTATTCACTAGAAAATTCTCTCCCATATTTCAATCTCAGCAGTAATCAATGAACTAGTTTCAATTCATGTAATATAGTTCCTGATAGAAGAAAATAAACTCTTTTTTTTTTTCTTTTTTATGACGGGAAACCACCCCACGGCAAAGTCCTTGGGACTCACCCGTGGAACCTAAGCCCCGGGGAGACTAACATGGCAATCCACTGCCATGGCCTCCCACTTAAATTGCAGTTTGATCCCCGGGGGAATTGAACCTGTGACATGGGGCACATGCACACAAGTTCACCCTTACCACTTGGGCTACCCACGGGTGGTAGAAGAAAATAAACATAAGAGGTACAATTGAAACATTTTGGTAGGCAGGCTCTAAAGTCTAGAAGAAAAGCATATAGACTGAAAGTAGTTAAGGTACAGTTATGAAGCCAGCTTCTTTAGCATCTTAGAAGTGTAAAGCTTATATAGACTGAAAGGAGGCATTTAAGGTACAACTATGAAGCCAGCTTCTTTAGCATCTTAGTAGCATAAAGCTGGCCTACTTCTCACCCAATATGGTGGAATTTCAAGCAACTGGCTTTCAATGTAACACAGACCACTTCTGAGAAACAAAGTGCAACCATCAGGGTTAATGTAAATGGCAAGTTAAAAAATATGAGAATTAAACCTAAGAGTTAGCTACTTTTAAATGTAATAATCCAGGTAAATGTATCTCCTCTTTCATCCATAACTGTGGAAGTCACCAGTTACAAAAAGAGACATTCTAGAATATCTATCTTAACACCTTACCCTTGCAACCATCCGTGACTCAGTTATTCTTTTTGCTTCAGCAAGAACCTAAAGAAAGGGACATTGGATAACCAACAAACAAGTTATTCAATAACACAATCTCAGAAATGCATAAGAGATTTTAGAATGTATATAAAGGTTAAAACCTCAGCATCTTTTCGCTCTTGCTGTTTTGTTTGAGAGAGGACCATAGATAATGCTCGCTTTCGTTCTGTCTCTTGTGAAACATTGTAAGGCTCCTACATAAAGAGGAACCAGATACTAAAATAGAACAATGCTGTGATATAGCAGACCTCAAATTTAAGCAACAACATACAGTCAACTAAAGGAAATGATAATATTATAACTTAGAAACCCTAGATAGATTTTCATGTATATATTGCATTAATAAAGCTATCACACCTTAACAAGAGGGTGACCAGAGATGTCTCCAGTAGATGGAGCTCTAGCAATCAGCATAGTTCGAGCCACTGTGCACAGCAAATGCCATAATTATCAAGAAAAACAGACCAGATATTCTGAAAGGCAAAATATGATAATTTCGACCAGAAGTTGTATGCAAAACGACACAAGCATAAATCTGAACTATAAAGTCAACAACAGCATCAAAGTGAAACAAACAGAGTGCAATCAATACCACTGTAATAACGATCCTTCAATTCCTCCACAGTCCGAGATGATGGGAACCTGTCAGCTATCACAACAAAGCGGAGATCAAAACTTTGGCACAGTTCAAACAACTGATCTGTCTCCTCCTTGGTCCACATCTGCCAATGAAAAATATGAGAGTGAAGAATTTAGGTACTAGATCCAGAACATTTTGCCACAACATAGAAACACATTGACTAGAAATACAAACGCCAATACAGGTATCATATCCTCTGATACCTAGCAACAAATAAATAAGCACAATAGAAATCACATGGGGTGAGAATTTGAGCTAAAATATTGAAAAATGACGTATAGCTGGAATCACTAAATCCAAATCTACGATGCAAATCACAAAATATGTATATAAATACATTTTTTTTTATAAGTGACAAAATATGAATACACTAATCTTTCATAGATTACATCCGACAGATCCAGAATTTAAATGCTGCAATTTCAACTGCTGTGAATATGAATGACATGTAACACTTCTATAAGATTTAAAAGAAACAGCATGGCACAGACAACGAAAACTAGAATATTATTTTTTTTCATTGATATCCACTTTTTCGGCATAATTGTTTTTATAGGTATCTTTTTTGGTGTAGAGTAAAAACATTGAACAAATGCAATCTTAAATGGATACATACAGGATCAGTCAAGTACTTCTCATACTCCTCATCTGTGTATTTGACAATGTCAACAGACTGCACCACATCACATAAGTCAACAAATTCAATCATACGAAAGAGAGGTCTTAATGGCACATGTTTAGAAGTGAACCAAAAAAAAAAAAAAATTGAAAGGATTGGAGAGTATACCTTGTTGTACTTGGCAAAGGAATAGTCACCAGTTGGTGGAACACCATTTACAATTCTGACCTGCAATGCAAAAGAACTTTAATACTAACCAAATAACTATCAGTAATGTTCAGTGAAGAGAAAATTACGCTGGCATATGAAAACCCACCCAGTGATAAAGATGCAAATTATCTTTCCGAGCAGAATTTGTAAAAGGAAGCCACTGCCAAGTGATCTGGAGGAAGAATCTCAAATTTGTTAGAAACTATATTCTAAAATATTAATTGAACATTATATATGTATGTGTATATACATAGGAGGAGGAAGAAGAAGAAATTGAAACAACATAGAAACGCGCATATTATAAATATAATAAAATACCATTTAACCTATAGGCAAATGAGTGGGAAAGATGCAAAGCCATCACAATCAAGAAATATTCTTGTACATCTATCTTATCTATCTTCACTTAAATAATAGCATAGAACCGGTAGTCAACTTTTGAAATTCCTCATATTACCCAATTCAAAGGACTATACAGCATCAACCTTCTAGTTATGCTTGCAAATTGAATGCCTGGGTAGGAAAAAGCTTAGTCAATCCCAAGTTACGCCAAACAACTTGTAACACTCCAATAAATCCACATTGGGTGGGACAAGAATGATAGAGGGGAATGTATGATAAAGGTGTATAGAGTGCCAAGTCTCACATTGATTCCTTATTGAGTGAAACTGGGTTTATTACATAGAGCTTGAATTGTAACCTTGACAACCCTTTTTGAAGTATTACCCAGATGTGGCTTAGGTTTTCCTTGGGTCATTAAAGATGGTATGAGAGCTGATGTGATAACACCATATGGAGTTGGGGCACTTAATGTGAGATGGAACTTGGCAAGGGCATCTAAAAGTTTGAGTGGGAGAGATTGTAGCACCCTGCTAAATCCTACGATGGGTAGGAAAAGAATGATAGAAGAGAATGGGTATGAAAAGGTATGCTGAGTGCCAAGTCCCATTGGTTCCTTAGGGCACTCACATCTAGCTCTTCAAAGGTTAGATTTAACTAACATTTGACAAACCTGTGAGGTGGGAAGGGTTTTATGGGATGAGATTTCTAATAAGATTGGAACTGAATGGGCGATGCTAAAGAGGGTGGTGGATCTTTTGGCTTGTTGGAGAGGTTTTCAAGGTAACCCCAAAATTGCTTGAAAGGAAGGGTAGGAGCTTTGAAGACTAGGAACACTCGTTGGATGAGCTTAGATGGTTCTCTTTCCCTCTCTCATGACACTTCATCCTATTTCCGACGCCTCTCGCCTGAAGGAATCTCTTCTTTCTTTTTTCTATTCAAATAATATTATTCATTCCCTTTTTCGTTTCATCTAGTTTGTTTTTCCTTCTTCCTATTATCTTTGTTGTTCTTCGAGTAGCGTGGGGTTAAGATGTGGAGTTTAGTGGTGGATACAAAGTTGTTTGTATTTTCCGTTGAGGACAAGGGGTCTTTCAGAGTTACCAAGACGGGCAAGCGATTGACAAAGGCCATATCTTTTAGAAATGGAGTTGAGGCTGGGTTGGGCAACATGGTGGAGGCTTGCGTTTTGATGGGAGACTAGAAGGAATTTCTCAAAAGGAAATTGTATATTATTAGTTCAACGTCAGGAGAATTCTTTTGATTGTTTCTTGTCACTCGAGGTGTATGGAGGAGGTCATAGACGTATTGTTATGGTTCTACCCGAAGGAAATTAAGGCAGAGGGTGGGTTTGCTTTGCACGTACGTTAAGGGATTTCTGCCGGCAACCATCCCCTATTCTGGTAGATGGAAACAGAGGAGTAGTATCTTCTATAGGAGGGTCAACTGATAGGAGAGGAGTGCAAACCCATGGCCGAAGGATGTCGTCGAGCTCTTCCTTCGATTAGGCGCAACCGTACAAGGCGGCATTGGTTAGGCCAGTGACTATTTCGGCTTCTTAGGTGATTGTCATCATCCAGTGATTCAAGGAGAAGCGGAGAGTTGTCTCATACTGCGTCCAGTCCTTCAGCCACTCAGGTTGAACGTCCTCTAGCTACAGCCGGCAATGTTTCCCTTCCTGATGGTGTTGCACCTGAGAATCATGATAAGAAAAGCTTCTTATTGGCTATGAAAACGGAATTGCTAGAGGTGAAGGAGAAGATCAACCGTTTACTATCTAAAGTGGATTTGGGCCGAATTTTTCATTGGGCTCAGCCATTCTCGACCCATGTTTCTCGATTTCTTCTAAATCGATTTCATTGGGCCTCCACTCAGGGCCAGTTGTTAAGGGGCCGGATGGTAGTGGTAAAGAAAAAGCCTTAGTGGGGGTTGGGCCAAGGATAGTATCATGGCCTGTGTGGAGGGCTAAACACGAAAGGGGCTCTTCTTCCGGTTAAGGGCCTAGCTCGTTGATGGATGGCCCACCATTTCTAGGTCTGACCAAGACCTTGTCGATGGGTTGTTCCGATCACTTACTCGTCTTCATCCCGTTGATTCTGACACTGACAAACGAGATCTTCAATAAGGTATTGCAAGATGATTGTGTTTCGACTAATTTTGAAATTTGACTCGGCCTCCCATTCTATGGCGTCACCGCTCTGTGAGGGTGGTTCTAATGTGTAGCAAGGGACTCTCTTTCCTTGTTCTGGGCTTCTGAATGTATTGCGGGTGGAGGAGACCGCAATTGTGCCTCTAGTTTAGGGTGTACAGGAACCACCGAAACTGATTGGGAACCAATCAGACCGACTGCCGGAGCACAGAACGGGCAAGGAGCCGGTCGACGAGCAAGAGGATTTGAGGGAAAACTGATATCGATGGTGCAACACAGGTTTGAACCCCTGGCAAACCGCTAAACCGACTGATCCAGTCTATTTTTTTTGTTTTTTGAATATATGTATATAAAATGGCATCGTTTCACTTAAATGAATGAAATGACGTCATCTTAGGGCATGGAAGTGAAAAAAATATATAATAGAACGGCATCGTTTGGCTTGTGCCGTTTCAAAATGGATTAATAACCTCCCCCCCTTCTTCTTCTTCCCCGCGTCTTCTTCTTACTCAGTTCCTCGCCTGCAACTTTCTTCTAAACTCCCATGGCAGACGACGACGCGACGCTTCTTCTTCTTCCTCGGTTCCTCCTCCTTCACAGAAGATGCTAACGATAGACCGAAGACCGCACCAACGCACGTGGAGACTGATATGATTGGTTTTCTCTCCCCAGTCGACCGGTTTTGGCCGGTTCAATAGACTCATGGAAAACGTCGGTGGGGTCTTGGTTTGGCACCAAAACCGACGCCAAACCCATCGGTGTATAGCCCTACTTCTAGTGTCTCACAGTTCAACGAGCATCGAAGTTGATCTTACCTCTATAGGTCTTGTTCCTTCTTTTTCTTCTTTTGTTAGTGATGCTCCTATCATCACCATTAGGCCTTTGTCTGTGGTTCTGTTGGAAGATATTTTGGTATCGGGATGTAGGAGAGCTTCTCTACTATGTTCCTCTAAATGTTGTGGCGATTAATAGTGTTGATTCTGGAGAACCTTAGCTAATCCATGGGTAAGAGGTTGGTGTCGAGAGTGGCCTGGGGCTCCGTAGGGAGAAGTCAGTGCCTTTATGCACCTTGACTGAGACTGCGGAGGTTGGTCGTAAACTTCAATTGGTGTCTAGGGAGGATGAGGTGGATCCAATTCCGCTATGCACCTTGTCTCCTTTGCATGTTGTAGGTGGTTTATCTTCGGATTGGGTGATTCAGAAAGTGAAGGAAACCCAAGTTTGAGTGGGGATTTCTTGTTAGGGCTTTGAGGAGCAATTTAAGGCACTACTCATTGCTATTGAAGCAGGTCACAATTTAACTCCTAAACCCGCTTCTACAAAAAAATAGAGAGCTTAAGCGACTCACTTGTTTGATTAATTATGATGGCCAAAAGGGAAGTACTAGTAGAGGTAGATCTAAGGGAAAGCTTGTTTTTTGCCATGAAGCCTAAAATAATTTCTTGGAATATTCAGGGTCTTAATGATCCCAAAAAGCTTCTTCGGATTAAGAATCTTTTAAATCATTGGAAATTGGACATTGTTTGCAGAAAACCAAGCTTGAACTCATTGATTGATGCATTATTACTAGTTTATGGGACTGTCCGTTTCTGGGTTAGGTTTACCTTTCTTCCAATGGTGTGTGGGGGTATTCTTATTATGTGGGATAAGAGGGTGGTTGAGTCTATTGAGGAGTGTATTGGAAATTTTCTGGTGCCATGTTCTTATAAGAATGTGGTTGATGGTTTTAGTTGGGCTTTTGTTGGGGTGTACGGGCCAAATGTGGACAATAAAAGGAAGGATTTATGGGATGAGCTTGCTGGTTTGGGCAATTGGTGGAAACTACCTTGGTGTATTGGTGGTGATTTCAATATCACTCAGTTCATTAGTGAAAGATCGGGAGAAGCCCGGCAAAGTCGTGTAATGAATGAATTTATCTTCAATATGGATTTGGTGGATTATCACTTGTTGGTGGTACGCATATTTGGTCCAATAATCGCGCCTAGTCCCGTTTGGACAGATTTTTGGTGTCTCCCTCTTGGGAGGCTCACGACTCTACTTAGCTACAGAAGAGATTAGCTAGGGTATGTTCAGACCATTTCCCTATCGTCCTGGATTGTGCAAGCATTCATGAGGGTAAGAGATTTCAAGTTTGAAAATATGTGGCTGAAAGTTGAAGGTTTGTGGATAAAGTAAGGTTGTCGTGGTCCTCGTATCTTTTAGAGGGCTCACCAAGTTTTATTTTGGCTGAGAAACTTAAAGCATTGAAGAGGCATTTGAAGATGTGGAATGCAGATGTCTTTGGACATATTGACTATAAAAAACAGTCCCTTTTCAAGGATTTTACAAGTTTT